>CAMRHE010000261.1:0-117500 GCA_947044405.1 Leptodactylus fallax
CCTCAAAGCAGGCACCCTGGTCGGAGTGGATGCGTTTAGGGCACCCATATACTCGAATGAAATCTTGGCACAGAGCACGAGCTGCTGACTCAGCTGTCTGGTCCTTGGTGGCGGTTACCACCGCAAATTTGGTGAAGTGATCCACCATTACGAGGCAATACTGGTGTCCGCTATTGGATGGGCCCACCATTAGATAGTCTATCATGACGATTTCTAAAGGTTCCTGGGTCACGATGGTTTGCAGGGGAGCTCTCTGTTCTATTGCCTTATGGATCTCACAAGTTCGACAGCTGCGGCATACTTCTTCGACCATTTGACGAAGACCAGGGCAGTAAATCAGTCGCTGTAACCAACGAAAGGTCTTCTCATGACCAAAATGTCCATTCTTATTATGAGCCTCAACTGCCAACGAGCGAGCCAGTTCACTAGGCACCACAATTTGGTATCGAATGTCGATCTCAGAAGGTAAATAGACCTTTCGGCATAGCACTTCATTTTTCATCTCCAACTTTTCCCACTGACTCAGAACAGATAATATCTCACGTGTCAGTCGTTCTCTTTCCTCTCTACAGGGTTTCTGGCCTTTCTCAACACACTTGATCATCTGTGCCAGCCCCTCATGGGTCTGTTGTATCTGTGCCCATTCCTGTCGTGAGGGACCAAAGAAAGGAGCCGTTTCAGTCCCCTCCAACTCAAACTGATTAGCGGCGGCCAAGGCCTGTGAAAATCTGCTGAAGTCGGGCACCTCCACATGCTCCAACTCATGATCCATGTCTACTGTGGGGGTCTGGGCGGTTACCCTAGAAAGCCCGTCAGCATTCTGGTTCTCTGTCTTGGACCGATACTTAATGCGGTAATTGAACTTAGTCATTCGGGCTATCCACCTCTGCTCTAACGCCCCGAGCTTGGCATTTTCCAGGTGAGCTAGTGGGTTGTTGTCAGTCAGTACTAAAACTTCAGCACCGGTCAAATATTCAGAGAATTTCTCGGTCATGGCCCATACCAGTGCCAACAGCTCCAACTTAAATGAACTATAATTCTCGGGGTTTCTTTCAGAATCTCTCAAAGACCGGCTGCCGTACGCTATGACCCTCTCCTGGCCATCCTGAAGCTGGGAAAGCACTGCTCCAAGACCATACAGGCTTGCATCCGTATACAGCTGGAACGGCAAGTGGTAATCAGCATATGCCAAGATTGGGGCTGTTGTCAGTGCATCCTTTAATGCCTGGAAGGCTTGTTCCTGTTCAGGTCCCCACTTCACGGACCGGTTCTTTGGACCACCGGATGTGCCTTGTAGGAGAGCATTAAGTGGTGCTGCTACCTTGGCGAAATCCTTAATAAACCGTCGATAGTAACCGGCTACTCCAAGGAACGCCCTCACTTCTCGCAGGGTAGTCGGTATTGGCCAATCTTGAACAGCCGCTATCTTGTCTCTTGATGGTCTCACCCCTTCTCCTGATACACGGTGACCCAAGTAATCAATTTCAGATTGGAACAACCGACATTTACTGGGTTTCAATTTGAGCCCATGTTCCCGCAATCTTCGAAATACTTGCCCCAACTGGTGGAGATGGTCTTCAAAGGTCGCAGAATACACTATAATGTCATCCAAGTAGATGAGAGTGAACTCAAAGTTGAAGTCACCGAGACATTTCTCCATCAACCGCTGAAACGTTCCGGGTGCATTTGTCAACCCGAAGGGCATCCGGTTAAATTCGTATAGTCCCATGGGCAAGATGAATGCCGTCTTCTCCTTGTCTTTTGTGGCCATCGGCACCTGCCAATACCCACTAGCCAGATCTAGTGAGGAGAAGTACCGGGCTCTCCCCAGCGCTGAGAGGGACTCCTCAATCCGTGGCAAGGGGTAGGAATCTCGTACGGTGCAAGCGTTTAACTTCCGATAGTCTACGCAAAATCGGATGGACCCATCTTTTTTCTTACTAACACCACAGGAGCTGCCCAGGGACTCTGGCTTTCTTGGATGATCCCACCCTGTAGCATCTTAGCTAACAGTTCTTTTACTTCCTGATACAACTGTGGAGGAATTTGTCGGTAGCGCTCTCTAATTGGAGGGGTGTCTCCTGTGGGAATCTCATGGTAGATCCCTGTGGTACATCCAAAATCTTCAGCATACCGTGAAAAGGCGGCTCGGTTCTCCCACAACAGTTCATCTACCTTCTGCACACATTCCAGAGAACATGAACTTGCATCCATCTTCATCTGTTCTCGAATTGCACGGCCATTCCATTCAGAGGTGGGTTCCTCATCTTCTCCCATGGACACAGTTACGGTCCACTCATCCCTTTCAGTCGGCTTCAGCTGCATTGGAGTTACTTTCCTTACTTCCTCCGGAGTCACATAGATGTTAGCCAGCTGCCTCCCTGGGGTCAGGTCCACACTCTGGTCCTGAGTGTTTACACATCGAAGTGGTACTCTTCCATTGCGAACTATTGCCAAGGAACGGGCCACTAGCGGATCAACACCTCCTTCGGCTGCCTGCAGTGGTTCTACCAACACAGCTATGCCCTCTAGTTTCCGACAGGTGCCTACGGGCATAGACACTATTGTCTCCCGACTGGGTGGCGGTGTAACTTTTGTATGCAAAGGAACTGAAATTCGAGCCAGAGGACGCTGCGCATCCGAACTTTTCTGTAAGCCACATGTCCGGATCAGCCGCTGGAAAGCTGTTTGAGTAGGCTGATGGGTGGTGGTTTCTTTCCAATAACCGTGACCTTTCTTTTCAAAGAGGATCTGATCTAATTCTTTTAACACATTCATCCCCAAAATGACAGGGACCTTTACTTCATGTGACTCCTGTACCACCACAATGCCTTTCCTACCCAGATCTTGGCCACATACCCGGACATTCATCCAGGCCACTCCCACGACTGGAACTGGTAACTGGTTAGCTGCGACCACTCGTACGAATGTATGGGGATCATATTTCACATGTTGCTGGAAGTACCGTTCATAACAGTCTCTACTCAAGGCCGTTACTTGGGAACCCGTGTCAATCATCCCGGTAACCGGAATACCCTCCATTTCCACCTGTATAACAGGACTTGCAGCGATCAGGTCATCATTAGGGCATTCTCCCCACATAGTCTCCTTGTCAGTCTCCCCTACTACACGCCCTACAGCAGCAGGGGACTTCAGTTTAACGGCGGTCTCTCATAAGTTTGTCGCTGCTCTGGACATCTAGCAGCAACGTGGCCCATCCGTCCACACTCCCAGCAGCGTATCTCCCGTTGTTCTGGCCATCTGTTTGGGCCCCTTCGGTAAGCCCCTTCGATTTCTCCTGAGCACTGCATTAACTGATTTGGACCCCTTCGGTAGGTCCTATCCTCATCCCTCCAGCGGGGTGGTGGGTGATTCTGATTTTCTGGGTATGGACGGCTCACCCTTTCACCTCCAGTTTTCTGGAAGTCTGCAATTTTCATAGAATGTTCATCACAACGGGTGTGCAAGTGTTCCATTTGCTCTTGCAGTTTCTGCATTACTGTGAGAATTTCTTTAACCGTCCCCTTTTCTACTGTCTCTGAGCCAGAACTAGCCCCCTGTGACAAAGTAACTCCAACTGCGGTCTGGGGCTTCGGGAACATACTATTGGCACGGGAGATGGCCTCTACCTGTACATCATGGAATTTAGCATCAGTCTCTCGTCGTATAAAATCCTGCATAGTCACAGTTAAACTGCCGTCACGTATCCCCAGGACAAACTGGTCACGGAGAGTCCGATCAGGGTTACAGAAGGCTGGCGAGCCCCCTCTTTCCTTCACTTGAATATCTCGGAGCAGTTCTTGTAGGGCATTTGCATATTGGGGAAGGCTTTCATTCTTCTGTTGTACCCTCTGGAAGAACCGAGCCTGCAGAGACCCCAGCAATGCAGTTTCTCCATAAATGGTTTCTAGAATCTGGACTACTTGCTCAAATGTCTGCCTTTGTTCAAATGGCCTCAATATCACCGTGGTCTTAGCATCCCCTTGTAATGTCAATATTGCTAGCTCTACTAGTACTTCTGGTGCGGTCTGGTACATTCGCTGTATCATTCGTATCTGTTCCACCCACATACTCACTGACATATTATTGCCATCAAATTTAGCTAACTGACTCATTATAGCCCCTGCTGGCATTCTTCCTCCAGCACCATTCTCCCGAACGGGTGCGTCACCGTCCATTCTGGTAAGCGGATCCTGCCGACTACGCCAATTTGTGAACCGAGAGCAAGGCAGGTGGTTTGGTCTCCGCAACCAGAAATGAACGCACACGCGGTAGTTCAAGAAAAGAATATATATTTACTATAAGTTAATAAAGGCTATTTGAAGGTAAAATGACAGGGATAAAGACAAGCAAAATATACAATATAGCATGAACAATTTCAAGGCAAATTCTGCAATGGTTTCTACTTTTACTCTGTCCAATTCTGCAGTATGGACACTGAATGAACAATATACTCAAAACTATCCCTAACTGACCCTGACATCACATTTGGGTGCACCCCCTTTTCCCCAGTGGTCCAGGTGGACCGCTTACAGTCTGTAGAAGCGCGCGGTGGGGCCCAAAGTCGTTCCTTTCTTTTATAGTGAAACGTCCTCTCCTCACTGTTATCAGGATCTTGGGAGAAATGAAGTCCTCTTTAACAGGGAAACCCAATGAATGCAATGTAATCCAACAGCAGATTCCACTCAGCACACTGACAGTCCTGCCGAATCCATACACTGAGCTGGGATGTAAGCCGGGGTTTAGCAGGTGCTGTCCAGTACATCAACAGCACTGCGAGTCTCTATCTGTGGTATCCATATACACAGTCACAATGTCAGTCTCACTGATCAGCCACTGAGTACAGTTCCTTTCACGTGGACTCACTAGTCCTGTTGTCTCTTTACACTCTGTTTGTCTCTGGACCAAGATACAGCTTAGCTGTACAGAAAAATCTCCACACCAGTTCAATACAACACTTGCTAAGATGGCTGCTGCTCTCTGTCTCGTCACTTCCTGCTTCTCTGCTCACATTCTGTCTGCAGAACAGGCAAGCTGACATAAAAGGGGGGTGAGTCACTCCAGCATCATGTCACAATTACAATGGCTGCTGTCTTAAAGGAACAGAATCACAGAAATACATTCAACATTAACAGTTTATACAGACAAATAAAGCTTAGGACAACATTGGCTGTCTCTTACAGGGCATCATCACCCCATGTCAGCAAGAACTAGCAGGATTGGGCGCCCTTGTTCATTGTGCTGTCTGTTTGTTTCTTTGCAGGATGATCGCAGAGGATGCAGAAGGAGGCTTGTTCACAGTCACCCTCTTCCAAAAAGTCATAGATGAGTTTAAAGTTAAAGCTCGAGAAAACAAGTAAGAGATATACAGTACTGCAAAGTAAGAATGCGTTCAGGAATAGAAGGGTTAATAGATTATATTTGTCGGTCAACAAAATAAAGTGAATAAAGGAAAAAAAATCTAAATCCCATCAATATTTAGTGTGACCTTTGCCCTTTGTCTACAAGTGAGAAGATCTGATGGAAGGCAGTTTTTGAAGGAACTCGGCAGGGAGGTTGTTCCCGCCATCTTGGAGAACTAAGCCCAGCTCTTCTGTGGATGTAGGCTTGGTCCAATCCTTCTGTCTCTTCATGTCATCCCAGACAGACTGGATGATGTTGAGATCAGGGCTCTGTGGGGGCCGTATCATCACTTCCAGGATTCCTCCTCAGGGGTGTAACTAGGAAAGACTGGGCCCCATAGCACACTTATGGCTAGGTGCTCCCCCCAGGGCAATCATAACTACTTACACCATTCACTTACTACTCCACCCCTTGAGACATCAAAGGTTACAGATACAAAGGCTTTACTGGCCCTCCTCACAGCATAACGCCCCCTTTTCTAGCCACTTTACAGTATAATGCCCCCTTTACTGGCCTTCACACATTATTATACCCCCTTTAGGGGGTGTTCACACATAGGAATTTGACACTGAATTTGTGAAGCAGAAAATGTCTGCTTCAGGAATTTGAAGCAGATTTTTTCTGCTTGACAAAAACCAATGTGGATTTTGATGCTGAATTTGAAGCAGATTTTGATGCGGAATTTGGCGAAGAGTGCCACTGTAGTTAGCCTATTTTGCCTTTAGCCTATTTTGGGCAAATTCCAAATTCTGCAAGTGGACTTTGACAAATTCTGCATCAAATTCTATGACAACAGAAAAGCTGTATTTTCCGCCCGAAGAAAGAGCAGGACGCTTATTTTTTATGCCAGTTGAAATATTCAGCTAGTAGAAAAAAACAGTTACTGTTTCCAATTGAAATGAATGGGAGGCAGATCTCAGGCGGAATTTGATGCGGATTCCACCTAAAATTCTAAGTCAAATTCCTATGTATGAAAACCCCCTTACTGACCTCCACACTTGCTGGAGTAATCCTGCTGCTATGTACTATAGCTTGATAGACTTTGGGCCCCCAATGTGTTGGGGCCAAGTTTAATTGCTGCTACTGCAACTTTGTTGTGCTATTAAAATGCTGAAATGTAAAGAGCAAAAAAATGTTTTTTTACTTTTTTTTTGTCTTCATTTTATGTGGAAAGACTGGGTGGATGGTCACTCAGCTTTCCTAGAGATAGTTATGCAGCAGTACAATAACAGGAGGAGGTATCGTCACTGTGCCCTTCTGTTCCCTGGGAAAGCTGTGGGATTTTCAGCAGCTTGTATGAATGTAAGGAGGTTCTTTCCAACCAGTCTCCCCAATGGGAATCAATGGCAGACAAAGACAACTACACGACCCTAGGCCATAGATTTGGGGTAGACATTGGGAAAAAGTAAACAAAGCCTAAGACAGATGAGCGCTGCTTGTCATGAACTATACAGAGTAATGATCACGTTTCTGTCCATCCTGTGTTTAGGTTCATAGTGCGGGAGTTTTACTTCAATGAGAAAGAGCTGAAGTTAGAAAAAGAAGAAATGATGAAACTGGAGGCGGATAAGAAGCAGCAGTATGTAAGTGTGTAATACCCGAGTCGGGTAGCTGGTTACATACAGATACTATTGGATGTGTCATTTATTACTTACCCTTAAGGCTAAGGCCACACGTAGCGAGACGCAGCAAAAAAACACTGTGGAAAAAACTGCGTCAAAAACGCATCTGTTTTTTTCGCAGCGTTTTTCATTGCATTTTCTCAGAGTTTTCCTCTGCGGACTTTCTGCCTCTATTATACCTATACGGAAAACGCCAGGTATAATTGACATGCTGCGATTTTCAAGTGTGTGAGCGTTTTTGAAAACGCAGCTTTTCCACTGCGGAATTTTTTTTCTGCCGCAGTATTTCCGGCCTATACGCTGCGTTTTCATAAAGTGGGGGCCCGGCCTAAAAAGGTTTTCTGGCCTGTAATGGATTTTTCATACTGATGACCTATCCACAGGACCTTAGCAACTCCTGTGTGTTTTTCTATTACAATGTGCTATACTTTACAGTAAAAAGTTGACCTATACCTGTACTGTTTTGTCACCTAGGGGCCTCTCCTGCGTTGGTTGAAAGTAAACTTCAGTGAATCGTTTATTGCTTGGATTCATATAAAAGCCTTGCGAGTTTTCGTAGAGTCTGTCCTAAGGTCAGGACCTGACATAATTACATGATTCTTGCTGTATGGGTAATAAGACTGCTTACACATCTAGTAACTTACAGCTAATAACCTCTTTATTTTTAGGTATGGTTTGCCAGTGAACTTCCAGGCAGTGATTCTGCACCCCTACAAGAAATCTATGAAAAGACTACGAGACGTGTTGAATGCCCTATTCCGACATCTGGATGAGGCAGCAGCTGCAAACATGAAGGATGTAAGTCAGAAACCCAGGTCTCCTAGTCTGTGGCCATATGTAGCAACCCTATTGCCTTAAAGGGGACCTTTCACCACCTCCACCTCTTTGCATCCCTTTTGCCACATTTCAGGCTTCAAACATAAAGATATAAAATTTTAATTTTTTGGTGAAGAATCAACAACAAGTGGGACACAATTGTGAAGTGGAACGAAATTTATTGGATATTTTAAACTTTTGTAAAAAATAAAAAACTGAAAAGTGGGGTGTGCAATATTATTCGGCCCCTTTACTTTCAGTGCAGCAAACTCACTCCAGAAGTTCAGTGAGGATCTCTGAATGATCCAATGTTGTCCTAAATGACTGATGATGATAAATATAATCCACCTGTGTGTAATCAAGTCTCCGTATAAATGCACCTGTGATAGTCTCAGGGTTCTGTTTAAAGCGCAGAGAGCATCATGAAGACCAAGGAACACACCAGGCAGGTCCGTGATACTGTTGTGGAGAAGTTTAAAGCCGGATTTGGATACAAAAAGATTTCCCAAACTTTAAACATCCCAAGGAGCACTGTGCAAGCGATCCTATTGAAATGGAAGGCGTATCAGACCACTGCAAATCTACCAAGACCCGGCCGTCCCTCTAAACTTTCATCTCAAACAAGGAGAAGACTGATCAGAGATGCAGCCAAGAGGCCCATGATCACTCTGGATGAACTGCAGAGATCTACAGCTGAGGTGTAGATATGTTTGGCGTAAAAGCAACACAGCTCATCACCCTGAACACACCATCCCCACTGTCAAACATGGTGGTGGCAGCATCATGGTTTGGGCCTGCTTTTCTTCAGCAGGGACAGGTAAGATGGTTAAAATTGATGGGAAGGTGGATGGAGCCAAATACAGGACCATTCTGGAAGAAAACCTGTTGGAGTCTGCAAAAGACCTGAGACTGGGACGGAGATTTATCTTCCAACAAGACAATGATCCCAAACATAAAGCAAAATCTACAATGGAATGGTTCACAAATAAATGTATCCAGGTGTTAGAATGGCCAAGTCAAAGTCCAGACCTGAATCCAATCGAGAATCTGTGGAAAGAGCTGAAAACTGCTGTTCACAAACGCTCTCCATCCAACCTCACTGAGCTCCAGCTGTTTTCCAAGGAAGAATGGGCAAGAATTTCAGTCTCTCGATGTGCAAAACTGATAGAGACATACCCCAAGCGACTCGCAGCTGTAATCGCAGCAAAAGGTGGCGCTACAAAGTATTAACTTAAGGGGGCCGAATAATTTGGCACGCCCCACTTTTCAGTTTTTTATTTTTTACAAAAGTTTAAAATATCCAATAAATTTCGTTCCACCTCACGATTGTGTCCCACTTTCGCAAGGCACAGTATACACATCAATGAAAGTCTATGGATATTTATACACCCCAGAATGGCCAGATACAGTATACACATCAATGAAAATCTATGGACGTCTATACATCTCAGAATGGCCAGATACAGTATAAATGACAGGTTACACTGAATCTTTTCCCACAAGGCCATATATCAATCTGCTCAGCTCTTCCTGCTCTATAATGTGCTGCCATTTCAACATGGTTCCCTTTAATTTATGGCAACCATAAAACTTGTGTTTTGTCTTTTTATTGACCATAACCTTCTTGTCATCATAGGTCGGTATGGATATTCCTGGTTTACAGCTCAACAACCAAGACTATTACCCGTACGTCTTCTTCAAGATTGACCTGAATAGCTTAAATTTTGACTCTTAGAAGTCACATAAGAGGCAGAACATATGATAGTGAATTCTATAGTGACCATAGGTCCTTTGACACTGTGCTGATATCACTGCCCAGTCTTTCCTAGAGACAACAGATGCCGTCAGTATCTAAAAGGAAACTGCAAGGAATGAGCCAGTAATGTGTGTGCTAAAACCAGAGCTCCTGCCCCTGTCCTGCAGAAGACGTCACCCAGCAGTCTGTAATATTTGTAAATTATGTCATAGACCCTGTGCCTGGTGGACAGTGACCACCGACCATAACAATAAAAGATTATATACATGTGTAGAAGTGTACAGTGCTTCTCTATGTCTAACATACTATATGGTATAAACAGTCTACATGCCACACACTTTAATGCAATACATAGGCAAAATTAGGTAAGCAGCATTAATCTATAGGAAGCGACCTTCCAAAAGTTCCTTTTTCCCCATCAAGGACTTATTGGTATATTCCTTACCCAGAATTCTTAGCTTGACATGCACGGTCCAAGTCCCTGTACCATCTCTCCCTAATGAGACATAGTATCCCTTCTGACCCACCTTCAATGATTTCCGCCTACATCTATTATTTTAAGCTTTTTAAAGGAGTTTTGGGGTTCTGACACCCAGGACTCCCACAGATCAGCTGTTTGAAGTCCCCTGTCTCTTCAGGAAAACAAAACAGAGTAATTGTTTAGGGGCTGGTCTTGGCATAGCAGCTCAGCCTCATTCACTTGAATGGGACTGAGCTCCAAAGAGGCCACATAAGTCATTGTGACCTCACTGGCCTGTGAAGTGGAAGGGGCACTTGAATACACTATTTGTGAGGGTCTCAGGTGTTTGACCCCTGCTGATCAGAGAGATATTGCTGACCTATTCTAAAGCCTAAAGCTCTATTCACACGACCAAGCCAAGGTTAGGCTATTTTTGATGGATTTATGTATGATGCTTTTTTTTTTTTCTTTTCCCACTGACCCATTCATCTGTATGGTTGAATTGGTCTGGCGTAACAAACCCAAGAACTGATACCTGCAAAAAGAGAGCCTGATCTATTTTTTTCATGGATGCCAGCCAGCGTATAGCAGAGGCCACTTGGTCATATGAATAGCCTCTAAGTCAGCCATACACTAAGTACTCTAGTAGTTGTCTGAGCACTCATCCAGCAATTCCCCCTACCCCTCATATACTGTACTTGCCTGTATACGCAATAGGTAGAGGGGAATAGGTCTCTATTGGACACCTCTGGTGGTAGCCTCTCTCTCGAAAAAAAAAAGCATAAGGCTACATGCACAAAAATTTGTACAGTGTACGGGCAGTAAAAACAGCACAGATGACACATGGATTGGTATCAGTGTCATCTGTGATTTTCTAAGAACCCTACATTGAAATAAATTGACTGAGCCATAAGTATGAATTGGTATATGTCTCCATATTTTGTGGATCTTTTCTTCGGCCCGGACACACATCCTTAAAAACAAATGTGTGTATGGGGGCCATAGAAATGTATGGGTCTGTACTTCTAGCCGCAATTGCGGATCAAAACTACGGGCGTGTGCACCAGGCTTTACACCATGTTGGATCCAACTGCCTGATGCGCCGTTATTGCGGCTGTCAGGGGAGCGTTGTGACATCACTATACATATTCCTAGTTCAGGATAAGTCATCAGTATCAGATCAGTCAGGTCTGACACCCAGACCATATCTTGATCTTCATTTTGACCATGGCAGCAGTCCTGCTCCTATTCAAGTGCAGTTCCAGGCACCACCACTACAGTGTATGGTGCTCTGTACACTGTATACAGCTTCCCGTCTGTACAGTGTAGTGGTGTTGTCTGGAACTGCAGCCCTGCTCCCATTCAGTTGAATACGAGTAGGGATGCTGCCAGCTGTATACCTAGTATATAACAATAGATATTCGCTAAGAAAGGTGAAATACACCAAAACGTTCAGATGCTGAATTGAACTGATCTATGATTTTGATGGTTTCATTAGTATTACATGTAAATAAAATGATCACCTTTTAGCATGTACCAAAAAAGGAGTGCTGTGATTTCTTATAATTATTGGACTGACTGCGAAACATCTTTCACCAACACCCTGTATAATAGAAGGGTATACTGGAATATTACAGTTGTGATACCTAGTATATGGCTTCTGACAACTGAAACAGATGATCGGGACAGGGTCCGAGTGCTGGACCCTGATGGATCTTATACTGATGAACTATCCTGTGGATATCAATTACCTTCAGATCCTGCACAACCCCTCTAACAGGAATCCATGACTGAAAAGCACAATACATGACTATATATAACCAATTCTATAAAAAAAAAAAAAAAAAAAAAAATATTATATATATATATATATATATATATATATATATATATATATATATATATATATACACACACACACTACTTCTGCAAATAAAACTATGTTCAATAAAAATATGTATGTCAAAAAATATTTTATTCAGAAATTGAGTCAAGCTGATCAATTTGCCAATGCAAATACCCAAAACATAAACCAAAATAAAATTTGCAGTGTTGGCCAAGAAAATGTTCTGGGGCAGTTTTGGACTACTTCAATATGCAAACCTGCCCTCCCAACCCCAGACACACAAAAAAAAAAAAAAAAAAAAAAGGGGGGGGGGGGGGGGGGGGAGGGGGGGACACCCAAAAACATCAGTTTCCAGCAAAATCTAAAGAGCAAACAATAGAACTCATCACTGTTACAACAATTCATAGAATTTTTTCAGTGTTCTCCGGAGAGGAACTGTCCATTGGTATCATTGAAATCCTTCTCTTCAAGTTCACATGTATCTGGTAGATTATACAGAAGTCACTGTTGCCAGCACCCAAAGCTTTCTGGACAAGTGGACGTCCACCAGCTGAAAAGTTCCTCCAAGAAGAGGGATGTAACAATACAACAAGGAGGTATGTGCTTCTTCTCTTCACAGTTCATCTTTTTCGATGTCATCAAGATCTACATCGCTGAGATCAATGTCGTCCTCGACCGGCAGCTGCAGAGGAAACAAATTTGTAATGGATTATTAAGAAACTGGCAAGAAACTCACCATGGGTCATGGTTTTTAACCAGATGGATGGTTAACCGTTGGATACATGGTGTTATAATGCAGTCTGTTTGCACAAATTGAGCAATTTTGTGTGTTCCTCTGTTATGCCTCCTGGATAATAAATTTACAATTGGGAGTTACCCCTTGTCAACAGGCTACGTCCTATCACAGTCTGCACTAACTGAATAAATTAAAGGGAATCTGTCAGGGCAATTAGGAACACCAAATCACCCACGGGGGGGGGGGGGGGGTGATTAGTGTAGCAAATAGCCCTGTTATAACTCAATCCACAGCCACACTAAAAATAAAAAGCCTTATATTCAGCTATCTGTACCCACAGCGCTGGAACAATTCTTCAGGAAAGCCAGAGCAGTACACCTTGATTTCAGTGCGCATGCGCTAGACCTCAGGTGCACTGCACAGTGAAGCCAGGGTGTACACCCCCGTCTTCACTGAAGAAGAGGAGCACCATAAAAGGAGTTCAATAAGACTAAGGTCTAGGTAGGTAGAACACTTTAAATAAAAAATAATAGGTCTTAATGCAGCCACATATTGCCATATTTCAGGGCTATTTGGGACACTAAACCCCCAATCCATAAGGTTCTGTGAGTGGTTAAGTGTCTTAAATTGCCCAGACAGGTTCCCTTTAAGGGAGTCTGCCACCACAACACAAAGAAGGCAGCAATTCACATGAGGAAAACACATTTTGTTTCAGTGATCCTAACCTATCTGCGTTGCTGGACTTATATGCTGGTTATTCATACAACCATTCCGTTTTTTAATGGACCTTACATTTGTGAAAATTGGACATGACAGTCTGTTCTGGAATTTTCACATAAAGCCCTTAAAATTTATGGATATATTTAAATCTTATTTTGTAGCCATGAAAAGGGGAAAAAAAAAAAAAAAAAAAAAAAAAGTCGTCAGATGATTTTTTTACAGTCCATTGACAAGGGAAATGATAACATCCAGGTGACAACTTTTTACATTTCCAGGAGGAATAACAAAGGAGCAGAAAAATTCAGCATTCTTACAATAGATGATCCAGAATTCCTATGTCATGGTGAATATTTATTATACCAGACATGCAATTGCTTTATTTCGACAGACAGACATCATGCTAACAAAGTGGGCTAACAAATGGGGCCACCCTCTATTAGCCAGAGTGGGGAGCTGAAAATAAGGATCAGCTTCCGGGGATTTCAGGAACCAGAAGTTTTACAACCTAAAATGACATGTATGCTTACCTCTCCATCCTTGCCATCCCAAGCCTCAACTTTGTAAATCTTGGGTATAGCGCCCCCACCAACTGGCGAAGTGGAACCGCGGCCAAATGATAGCTCTCTGGAATTATAGAAGAAACATAAAACAGATTATGGCGTCTCCAGGAACATGGAGGTCACATAACATTTGGCTATTTCTCCAGAATGGGGCAGAATTCTGTGTGGATTTAGCTCAGTGACTGAACAGGAGATCTGGAAATCCATCACAAAGCGTATTACGAGACCATTAACCCTTACCGCAGGAACTCGTTGATGCCCTGTTCACTAAAGGAGCCCTTCAATAGTGCAAACTTCATCTTCCGTGCATTGATAGCAGCCATTGCTGGGTAACCAAAGCCACCAATACCAAGAGAGGTCTCCAGATCCATCTGTGCACCGGCCTCTGTCCAGAGCCACCTGTAACCATATACAGTATGATCAGTCACCGAAAACTGGGGCCCTCACTTTATTCACTGCTTAAAAGGATATGTCCACTTTCACTATTACCGCCCCAATTGAACACTCAGGACTAAATTTAAATTTACTATTGTTTTGCTTTACAGCTCCTATGCAGACTGTGCGTCTCTATAGTAACAGAGACGCAAGTTGTGTGCAGTACAAACCCAAATTCTTATATTCTTTTCCACTTGTTCCTCTAACATCCATTTGGTATACAGAGATTGCTGTCTGTTACCATGGAGATGTATAATCTGCAATGCAGCTAAAACAGAGTAGAAAAACCAAATATATTTCTTTGTAAATTTGAGAATTTTCTTTCCAAAACATTGACAAATTTGATCATTTTGATCTTCAAACAAAACTCTTATGGACTTACCCCCACATCTTCTTCTTGTACTTGTCAGCCATTTTGAGCATGACCTCCAAATAGGAATTTCTTCCAGCCGCACCTGCAATAATCCCCGGGGCAAGTTAGATGTTTCTAGGGCAGTCAAAGGCAAGTTAAAGCAAGACAATAGGCTATTGACTGTTCTATGAAGATTTTATACTATTGGATTTTCCAAGAATTGGATATACAGCTGAGGGAATATATTACTACCTGTGTCCAGGATATGAGGCAGGACAGCGACTATGCAGAGCTGATGTTCCTCGCAGGTCTTCTTTACAACGGCTTCATTCAGGATCTGTCAGAATAAAAGCGTTATTATAGAAGGCTCATTATTGGTGTCTGGTGAGGATGTAGATGACGTTACGGAATCGGGGTACATGTACTTATTCATATCCTGTGAGTGTCACATGTTACATACGCCTAAAACTGAATATCTACATTTCTAGACAAATAACGCTAAGGCAGCTTTCTATAACTGTATTGTGTAATTTCTGTTATTCCTCCTGTTAACATTGAATAGATTGACAACTAGGCATTACCATTCCCCTTGTCAGCAGAATATGTCACTACACAGTCAGAAGGCATGTAAGGACACACTGATCTGAAGTGAGGAATGGTAACACCCAACTGTCACTGTATTCACACATTTCCAGGAGGAATAAAAGAGGGATGGTACACTGCAGAGCTTTAGACAAAAGTGTATTATCTCAATAGATTAGTAATACAAGTGTCTGCCAGTGGCTCTCACAACATTCTCTGAGGGTTTGCCTGGCCCGAAGACATATCAATATCAGAAGAATAAGATGACGCTACAGGTATGTTAGCAAAAGGACAAGCAATGAACTATACCAACCTCCAGGACCTCGGGGGAAGGTGCATTCTCAGAGAACAAGTCAAGGGCACGAGCCACAATATCAGCCTTTGTCCGTCCACCTTCATAGTTAACAGGCTCCTCGCCCTTCTGGAAAATTTTAATGGTGGGAAAACCTCTGACCTGGAAGTAGAAGAAGAATTATAGTTATAGAGACTGATGCCTGGAGTGGAAGCAGTTGGGGTCATTCTGAAGGCCGCTTTGCTTTTTCAGTGCCTGACCAAACACATTAGATGAACGTCTGTCAAACCTGTAGCTTTTGGCATGATTGGTTAACCATCTAGTGTGTATGATGGCTTCCTTACTCTCCCCTGACAGCAGAGTCTTCTCCCTATTCAGAACACGGCCGAGCATGCATGTGCATATGGTGGGTCAGGAAGGATAGCAGCAGCAAAAGCTCCTGAGACAAGCAACTAATTTAGCCAGATAATGCTGTTTTCTGACTAGTGGCAACTATGGACAAATGTAGTATTACATGGCCACATAAATGCATAGCTGTCCATAAAATAGAAGACAAGTAAAGTAAACTAGGGCCAGGCAATTAGTCGAAAAGCAACAAAACCGACTGTCACCTCAGCGGTCACGAGGCATTGTGATGCAGAGACACAAGCATGAGTATGTCAGTCACACCTGCATCTTTGCGTCACGATGCAATGTGCCAGAAGTCATTCGGCAGACCTTAAGAAGACCAGGATTAGAACTGGAGAAGTAAGTTGTTTTTTTTTAATGTTTTTAGTGTTTGATCACCTCCCCTGGGTCTCCGCTCATTATACTCTGAGGGTCTGAAGAGACCTCACAGTATAATAACAGTTCCAGGTCGTAGGTGTTCAGTCTGAATGAAACCGCCACGCGAACCTTGCAAGACGAATCTTGTGAGGTTCGCCCAACACATACTCAAAAAGGGCATGGCCTAATTAATTGTAATTGAGGTAAAATGCCCGATTAATTGTGATTTTGATTTAGGTCATAAGTAAACTTTTTACACTGCACAGGAATTCAGAATTAAAATGTCACTCAAGCAGAAGTGTCCCTTTAAAAGGGTGATCTGAGCCTCGGTGGCGGTTTTTTGATATGTCCTTAGGATAGTGGCAGTGCTGCAGCTTAGCTTCCATTTACTAGAATAGGATCACACAATGTTCGGAGCCATCTGGTTCTGTACACTGTACAGGTAGGGTCCAGGAGGCAGCCAAGTGACAACTGATCAGTAGGGGTGTGGGGCGTTGGACACCCATTGATCTTATGTTACCGACTTATCCTTAAATTAGACCATGAAAATATTATTATATATAAAAAAAATAAAAATTTATAATACATGGAAGCCCAGAAAACAGCTTGAAGTCTGAACAATACAAGGTGTCATCCTAGTATTGAAAAACATGCCAGGTACAGGATGAAGACTATGTGCAACACTTCTCATAGACACCACAGTGGGTTAATAAAACCAATCATGATACTCTGTGAAAGCAACCATAGTGCAATAATGGTGATCACCGACATGTAGATAACAGCATGGTGCCTGCATACAGTGACATAACACAAATCCCTTTAACATTGTCTTTATGGCATATCTCAGCCACTGCTCACCCCATAGCGGCTGGACACTACTTGGTGCACAGTGGCATCAACTGCGCCAAGTTTAACTTTGCCTTTGGTTTGTTCAGCAACTTCCGCGGCTGCGGCAGCCCACTCCGGTTCCAAGCTGGAGACATAAAAACACTATTAAGTCTCAGTAATGCATTTATCAATTAAAATCTAAAATAACTAATATGGTAATTCCTTCCATATTAACCTCTTAATGACTGCCTACAGAAGATACTATAGTCAGATGTTAAAGTTTTTGGCATTTGACATGCATGGTCTATCCTTACAATTGGTTCTCAATATGTGATTATGGGAGAGGCAACCACCTAAGCTCCTACAGTGCTGCAGCCCAGTCTCTTGAAACAGACATCCCCACTGTTAATAGTGGCAGCAGTCAAGGAGTTGGATTCCCACCAACCAAGCATTGTTGGTCTATCACCGAAAGTCCCCCTAAAGCCTCCCTGTGAATGGAGCGCCAGTGGTCTCATGTGACTGGTGCCCAATTCACTTCTATGGGGTTGCTGGCTCTGCAGGAGATTACAATCCAAGCTGCATCATAGAAGTTAATGGTCAAACAAGCGCTCAGGCTCTCCATTCACAAGGAGGCTTTAGGGGGACTTTATGTTGCCCTGATCACTGGAGGACCTGACGTTCGGGCTTCCAGAGATTGTACACTTATTCCATATCCACAGAACAGGAAATAAACAGTGAAAGAAACAGTGTCCATAACAGCACAACCCCTTTAAGTATTAACGTAGTATAGATTACTTATGTGCCAGCACCGGCAGAGTAAACTTACTTCTTACAGTGGCCGCACCATGGGGCGTAGAACTCAACAAGCCAAACATTATCGCTGTTCAATACTTGCTGGTCGAAGTTGTCATCGGTCAGTTCAATGACTTCTTTCTTACCTCCAGTGCTCCTCTGCTGAAGAATATAGAAAAGAGGTAACAATAATTGTACCATTCTAAATATATTTATAGGATTTAAAAATTTTAACAATTTAGCAAAATTCCTGATATGGCTGCACTGTAGTCACATGACAGATGAAATCATGACAACCAGATAATAGTTAGAAGGGCCCTGCCAATCTGATTGGTGTAATCTTTGGAGAACCGGGCATTAAGCGTTTAATTCCTCAACAGTGCCACCACAGGCACAAGGAGGCATTGCAGAGTTTCTCCTGAAACTCATGAGATGTCCATGTACTGAATGGTGTTTGGTCCTCCAGACTAATAAATAATGTTTCATGTCTGTGGCAGACATGAGGATTCGGATCCCAAATACAGTATTCCTCCATTCTGTATTTAGGTCGTCGATGAGCTAGTGGTGGACAGGTTACTGCGGACTTTAGCAGCCACTTTGACCAAGATTTTAGGCCTCTTGGCTGCATAGTTTCTGGATTTGTTCATCCCCAGGATATCTGAAAGGGAGTCTAACCTTACTAAAACTAACAACGTCCACAGAGCTCCAAATCATAAAATATATAGACTACTATTAATAGGGTCCTGTTACTTTATTGACTTCCATAGTACAGTAAACCAGTCACACCTACTACTTAAAGGGGTTGTGCAGGACTTTGAAAACATGGCTGCTTTCTTCTTCTCAAGAAATGGCACATGTCTATGCTGCAGTTCAGTCCCATTCATTTTAATGGGAAGAAGACGTGGCATTGCCAAGAAAGCAGCCATGTATACAAGTACTACACAACCCTTTTATACTCAGTATTCAATAAAGGAATTGCATTTTCTGTAATTTAGAAGACGACTTGCGACAGACTGCTCACGGGGCTCATATGACTTAATAGCAGTGGTCTTCCAGTTTACCTATGAAGTCAATAGTGTCAACAAATGATTGAGAACTCTGCAGAATCCTTCTCCGTCCCTCTTCAACTAGATGTCATCCACTCATTTGCTACCAAAGCCAAGTCAGCATATTAGAAGAAAACTCATCAGGTTCCTTCGGCCCTAACCACAGGCAACACGAAATTAAAAAAAATAAAATAAATAAAAATCTGGTATAGATGCAGACACCAGAGATGCACCCACTGGGCAGTAACCCTCCACATTTTGCACATCAAAATCCATTAAACAGGTCTCTCTCTATTTGTGGCTTGTCTGCCAGGCCCCTGGGTATTATTGTCTGGAGTCCAACAATAAGTGGTGTTAGAAATCAAGACCGAGAAAGAAGTAATGTCACAAGATTGACCAAAGTAGACAGGAAGACATCACTGAAGAAAATTTGCCAACACTGGATATTATCCATAGTTGTGGTAGTCATGTCAGGTCAAAAAACCAAATTGACTTGGGCAGAGGTGCAAGAACACCACAGTAGGTGGTTTTCTTATCTGCCCAACATGGACGGAAGGAAGTGGTCTATGGAATCGCTTGATCGCTCCATGTACAGGATGTTTTACCATTTTCGCTTCATATTCTAAAATGCATTCGGTGCAACAGCTACTCATATAGTGCAGAAATGTGGCATCAAAGCCATGTCTACATTTCAAGAGTCAATAGAGTATCTGCATCTGGCTTGTCCAAGAACTTTGGTGTACTGGACTCAATTCTGCACAAGACGACAACTGCGAACTGCAAGGTTCCATGCACACATCTGAGGGGGTGTCTGATGGTCCGGTCTGTTCAGATGAAGATAGAGCGAGTCCTAGTCTTCTCTGTGCCATCGGAACAGAGCAGATTGGAAGCCCCCCATAGAGGTAAGTGGATCACAAAATACACTCAGCTATAACTTCGTGTGCATTCCACTGCAAAAACGGCCCCACCTTGGATGCATACACGGTTGTGTGCATGGTGTCTAAAACTGAAAAGTAACTCATATGCCAAGATTTTCAATTACAACTGTGAGCAACTTGGACCATGTGATGGTGAGGACCTTTTCATTCATTGCCAGAAGCTGAGCACCATTCCAGAGTTAGGTTTGTCCAATCAAGAATTAACCAACCACCTTAAAACAAATAGAGATAAGGAGATCAGCGAATATCCAGGTCTGACATTATGGAGATCTCTTGGATGGTCTTCTCATCTGACAATGTCCGCTTTGGACAGTCCCTACTTATCATGGAACTCTTGTAACAAGCTGGTAATAAAGTGTCCCCTAACTGGACCAGCAGCGATCAGCTGTAATAATTGGAGAAATGTGTTCATTTTCCCTGCAGCACCACCACTGGTGAATTTAAACATTACACCATGTCTATTCAAATCTATGGTTTGTCATTTATAATGCAAAACAGGACAGGTCCTCCAGATGGAAAGACAATTTTCTAGCAGCTCAATTCTGGTCAAGACATGTGGATCCTGAGGGATCCTCCCCCTCTTAACTCCCTAAAAGAGCATGAGAAGGGATTTTTGGGACAAACCTCTTTAAGGTCAAAGAAGTCTTCACAGGTTGTAGACTATTGGGGGGGGGGGGGGGAGTATGCAATGAACTTTTTGCAATCTACTTTCATCTCCAACTCATCCTGAAAGATCTACTGTCGACAACTGTGTAGTCACATCATAGGGGTAGGAATTCAATTATATGAAGGGGTAGGAGGTCCTAGCAGGAGGGAGAATCCAAACAAACATATGGACACATGGCTTGTTTACTTGGGCCTTTGCCCATAACATCACTCATATGGTGAACGGTAAAGTTCTTCTTGGCAGCCATCTTCCTTGGATCAGTGAAGAGTGTTCTTCATGGCTGCAATCACTTCATCCACATAGTTCCCATATGAAACTGTTGGCGCTGACAAAATTATTTTTGCCCTATACCTCCATAACTACTTGAGTTAGTCTTTCATGGACTAGTAATTCTTTATTCAGTACGTCAAGCTGGTGGATTTAATTTTTTTGGTTGTGTGAACTCTATTATGATGCGTGTGTGCAGAATCTGTTGAACCAAGCTAAATTCTTCATTTTTTTACTTCAACCACCACCATGTTATTCACTCACATATTGATATATGTTGTGGATGTTAGCTACAGTAGTTTCCTTCCAACCGTAGCACCACCATTAGTAAATAACGCGTAGAGGCCGCTATGTGGTCGCACATACTGAATACCACAACTCATTGTTTCAGAATAGAACTGTAGTGTGATTTATAATTTAACATGACAAGGTAGCAGAAGTACAGAATTCATGCGGTAGTCACATGGGCTACTAAAAGTCTACGTAATCTTCAAACAGAGGTATGTGGTAAATTGGTTCTCGTCTAGGAGCGCTGTTCGATCAGCCACTTCACCTCGATTAATTCAAAGAACATTAAGATATAGCAGATAGATAAAGAGTTATGATTCCAATCAGTTAATAGGAAAACATTAGGTTAGTGGCCATACGCTGCCAATTATTCCTCTCTGTTTTCATCCCGGGAGGGACATTTCTGGCAGCCAGACTGACGCCCTCGTCCCCGCTGCTGTTTGCCGCGTTGTTGAGAACGCTGCCCTTGCTGCTGTTTACGTGGCCGTTTCTGGCGTCGTCGTTGACCTTGTTGACCACAGCCCTGGTAGGGTTGTTGTGGTTGCTGATACTGCTGTTGATATGGCTGTTGCTGATACTGCTGCTGCCGTTGTAGTTGCTGATACTGCTGCAATTGTTGTAGCTGCTGATACTGCATCAGTTGCTGTAAGTATTTGTTCTGCACAACGATAACCCCATCATAGAAAAGTGGACATAGACAGCAGCTTACAATCCGCCTAAACATAGGTCTTCACAATTAAGGCTAATAATATTGGGGGACCTTCTCATTAAAATGACCCCTCAAACGCCTCCTTCAGTATCAATGCACTAGGTACCTGATTATTTTTCTCCCTAGTGGTTTAGTAATTGGTCCTTTATCATTCTGCCCTTGCTCTCAGCTCTCCATGGACGACCTTCTTGGTGAGCTTGTGATAGATTTGTGTTTAAACATAGCAGCTGATCTGAAGAGACCGAGCTGCAGCAGGAAGGGACAGGGCAGTGTCCTGAACCAATGAGGAGGCGGGGGTGTGTCTCAGACTTCCTCTAGGCACTGTAGCTAAACTAACAGAGCAGATCTCTGTCAAGCTAAAAAGCAGGCACTGAGAAATCCCCAAGGAAAATAAATAGCAAGTAGTTGTCCCCTGAAGCTACTGACTTGTATGCCACCCTTAAGCTTATACCTGGTCAGTCACTTTAATAGTGGTAGAGGTTGATACTGGACCTCAGGTCTTAAATGACTCCTGAATCGATAATGGTGCTATGCAGTCGGTTTTAATAGGAGCAGAAACATACCTTTGTGACCAGGAAGCAATGCAAAGATAATCATCTTTTTATGAATATGCAAATCAGTCCACAAGTGCATTGAGGGCAGAGAAACAGACTCCCTTTAACAGAAGTATAAATCCTCGGCCCATCTGTGTTTATAGGGTGGAGACAATCCTAGGTATGCTTACTAGAGATAGGCCACCTTTAGATGGCATGTGCAGTCTGAGAAACTCAGCCCTTGTGAAGGCCACATTTCTTGGACTTGGTTGAACCAAATCCAATGCATCACAGCGGCTTCCAGCATTACTGCAAAATTTACTGCAACAGGGCATGTTGATCTGCAGTTCAGATAGGAAATGCAATTGTCTCATGGATTGTGTTTTACGCACCACACAGCCATAGCAACTTTGTGAACCTTTCCTCATTTATAGGTTGTAGTTATATAGAAACAGGCAGCATCTGAGAACTGCCCACAGCTCAGCACATCCAACACTCCTTTGTTTCTATCATGTTTCATCAAGATTTCTTCTATACGTGTTCCCTCAACTTTCTCAAACTTTAGATAAGACCAATTTCTGCATGTAAGGCAACTTAGTGCTGCAGGAACACTCCCCCACAGCTGCCTAGAATAGAAAACCAGGCACACCAAGCTCCATCCAAGTACCAAGATCACATTGGAAAACGTTATATAGAATTGTCACAACGAGAGCTGCAGAAGTGTTAAGATACCTCCAATGAGACTCTGGCATAACGGCATGGTGTATATACTGATAACCCGTATACTTACTGAGCCATTCATCGGCAGTAGATGGTGGACAGATTATACAAAACAAGCCAACAAGAACAATACACTGCCAAGAAATAGATGTATTCTGGTATACATTACTCCAAAGGAGGCTAAAAGGACACTTTTGCCCCCAATGGGTCAATGCAGCCCTATGGATAAGTTTAAAAGGGTTTTCCAGCCTTATGATATTGTTGACCTGTCCTTACTGCAGCTACTCAGTGTACAGAGCAGTCCAGGTTTGTGCACTGTATATTTTCAGCGCCAGTTGAGAACAAATGAATGGTGGCGGTGCCACGTTTCAGACCCGTACACTGGTCTGATACTCAGGGATGTAGAGTTGGAGTAGTGGCCAGTTTTGGGTGGAAAGTCAGAACAACAACATTACTGACTTCAAGAACAAAGTGATTATTTCTTGTAATATACAATTAATATTTATAATGCATTAGATTTAGCTTGTTGCATATATGTTTTCATAGGAATTCAAACACTAGTTTTTATCTGAATCAGTGGAGCTTTGCTGCTCCTGTCTGACCATGGCTGTCGGTCGTTTATGAAGAAGTCAGGCTGTTGCTGTTTCCACAGCCCTGCTGGTATTGATGTCCAATACTAAAGGACAGGTTGTCGATCTCATAAAGGTTGAAAAACCCCAGGGGTAAAACCTGAAAGCTGTGTGGACATAGCCTTAATACATGTGAATATACGGTGTACAAGCGTAAAACATATCCAGTCATGAGGAGGTTTCTGTGTGTTCCCTAATGTATCCAACAATGTAAATTTACCAAGGCATTTAATAGGGGTTTTCCAGTTTATGTAAAGCTAAAAAGGAGCAACATGTGTGAAATAAAGTGCATTGTGGACCTGGACAATATCTGTGTGCCATCCCTACCCTCCATGGACCCACTCATTTGCTGCAGTGAGCCCGGGGTGCAAAATGGACAAGAATAGGGCCAGCCCCTTACACAGAACTTTCAAACTACACAAGCATGTGTATGGGGCCATAAAAATAAAAATAACCTCATACACAACACGTCTGCCACTGCCCACACTCTGAAAACAATGGAAAGCAGATTTTGGATGGCATTTGCAACCGATTGAGGCAGAAGTCACCTCAAAATCAGCTCCAAATCACACCACATGAACCCAACCAAGAGGGGTAGCCCAAAGGAATAACTAAGAGTGGCAAAATGGGTAATAAAAAAAATAAAAATAAATCTCCGTCACTGCTGTTCAAACTCTGCCCTGGTCTCCAATTCCTGGTCCCAGAAGTGGCAGGAAATCCAGGCTCAGCTAGTCACTGGTCGAGGCAATTACCACTTCCACCAGTGATAGGAAGTGGGAGGAAATGCCAGCGTGTCCAGTCAGGATCAAGTAGACAATTTAATTTAATTTTTTTTAACCCATTAATTCATACAAAGCTACATTACCCCTTTATGTGAGGTTACCAGAAGACACATTGCATCATTTCAGTATCCAACCTATAACAGGGATCATGTCCACATCCACTTATCAGATAAGGAGGATGTCAGCCTGCACTTCAAGAAACTGTACAAAAAGAGCAAAATTCAGTTAAGTGCTTGGAAACCTACCTGTTTTCCAGAGTCGTAGCCGCCACTTCCTCCTCCAGCACCACCACCAAGCCGACCCTTTACTAGAGACCTGAGGGCATTTAATGCACCATCAACAATGGCTTCACTAGTTCTTCCTCCTGTAAAAGAGCATGAATATACGCCATCAGAGAAATTGAGGTATCAGAGAATCCTTAAAGGGGTTTGTCAAGGATTATGACAAACTGGGCCACAAGCAGGAAATGTCTTAGAGTAACAAACCAAGCACTACTTACCTTCAGAATCCCAGTGGTGAAGACACATCACCAATCAATGGTACAACAATGAGGCCTTGGACTTGCTGCAGCAGTTCCATGTTGTTGACATGAAGTCACTGTTTGGATTCAGAAGGCCAGTGTACTGCTTGGCATGTTGTTCCAAGTCATTTCCTGCTTGTGTCACAGTTTTTAAATAATGCTGGGCAATCCCTTTAAACGGGAGTCTTACTAGAATCCAACATATCAACCCAAGCCTGAAGATAGTTAGGCTAGGATCTCCTGAATCAAAGAGTGCTCTCCCCTTGTGAATCACTGCAGTTATTGAGGCTGGGGTCACAACTGCGTTGGGCTCTCCATTGTTCGAGTCCATCGGGGAACCTGAACAATGGCATGCCAGACCGCCGTTTTAGCAGTTAGACGGACACCAGCGGACTCAATTGACTAAAATGGGGTCTGGAGTTTCAAAACTAAAACTGACAGAAAGAAAGAGTCCACTGTGCAGGACTTTTCTCTCCACCGATTTTCGTCAGTTTCCGTGAAGGAGTCTCTGGAAATGTATAACTAGTAACAAGTGAAGCTACCACATCCTGCCAGTGTTAATGAACAATTAGGCACTTACCTTGATAGTCCTCTGGCTTCTTCTTGTTTGCACCAAATATCTTGATGGATGGGTACCCGCGTATCTCATACTGACCCCCTAAAGTCTTGTGCTGATCACAATCCACAGCTCCGATCTTCACAATTCCCTGAAATTAACAACAGACGTGAGCTCCGGCACTGTCACATATATAGAGTAACCCCACAGGACTCTATACGAGTGACCAATAGTGGAATTCTCAGCAGAATGACAAAAAAAAAAAAATAAAAAAATTATAAAGCTCAACATCCACCTGTAATATTCTTCAGTACATCTGGTCATCTTGGACAACAGGATGTTTTAAAGATTAACTAGATTTTTGGATTTCTGAAACGCAACCCTGGACACTGACTAGCGAGTGAAGCATATTCAGAAGATCCAGTACTGTGCATGTAAAGTGGTTTCCCCTATGATGCCAAAAGACTCATCCACACAAATATTTACCTTCAAAGCAGTTGCCGCTTTCTTCCACTCAGGGGTCAATCGCTGACAATGGCCACACCTACCAAAAGAAACCAGTAAGTCACAATGTGCCACGTATACATGACCAGACACCAGCACTTCTGCATCAATAATCTCTCCATTGACTATAGAGTGAAAGGAAACCTATGAAAAATTTGCATCTGTGGGGCGCTCATTTTCACTGATCCCTCATAGACTTGAGTCTATTGAGAGACCCATGAAAAAGTGCAATAATAGGACATGTCCTATATTTCGATGACCTGTTAAAAAAGATCATGTGAATAGCCCCATTGAAACCGATTGATTTTATTGGGACTTATTTTTCACTGTTGTGTGAATAAGCCTAGGAATCCCAAGCTTTACCTGTACTGCGAGTGGCAGTGGAATACGTCACTATGGCCACACATACATTACCCCAGTGGCCTCTAAACTGTGGCTCTTCAGCTGTTGTAGAACTACAACTCCCAACACGCATCTTATACACAAAAATTAGTGTTACATCCTACTCACCAGGGGGCATAGAACTCCACCAGCCATATACTATCACTGTCGACAACTTCTTTTTGGAAATTTTGGGGGCTTAACGTTACAACATCATCATTTGGAGAGTATACACATTGTGCTGCCACAAACAGCGAGCAAATCACTGCACCTGGAAGGAGATCAGTCCATGTTAATACCATGCATCAAGGAGGGCAGAACATAAAACACAAATGCATGAAACACAAGATCTATCAAGCACATAGAGGTCTATGCCTGTGACAAGGACATTGCATCATTTGGAAATGTCACATCTGGTGCATTGTAAAGTAAACACAGCCGGGGGCAGAACTCCAGGACTGACAGGTCATAGTCAGCTTATCAATTTTTTTTTTTTTTTGCAGTAAGTATAAACAAAGTTTTACATATGCAAATAGAACAAATAAAGGCAAGTTCACAACTCCTTGGAGGCTGGAATATGCCAGTATAAGCCACAATGAAACCCACCAGTCTTCCCCTAGTATACATCCACAGCATAATGATGACCAAGAGCGACCAAATAAGGGTCAACCACACGGTCATGAGGGTGTCCCAGCCTATACCTTTGACAGATGCCATTATATAGGCATACAGGAGTATACGTCACCCACAAAGTATATATTTTGCATTATGGGATGCCCCTATATGAAACGGTATAGAAAACCAGTAGAATACAGATACCAGCCTGATGAACGCAAGGGCATTGTTTTGGACTCCAACAGATAAGTTTGGGCTCATAGTTAGATCCGATGTAGGCGCAGATCGTATAGGCTGTGTTCACATCTGCGCCAGTCTCCTGCTACCAGTGTCAGGAAGAAAACCACCAATAGCGGACAAACCCCATTATAGTCATTGGGAACCCTCAGGATCCTGTTTAATTCATTCTTCTGTTCCTATAGACCAGACGAATGGATCAAACACTGCAGATGCGAACACACCCATACAATAAATGGATACTATAAACGCAATGTGAATGTAGCCCAAGACTTCCCATAGACATTACAGTAAAGTCAGTCACCTCGCCATGTCTGGCTGCACCACCTCATTATCTAAAGTATATGAAGAGCCCCCAAACTCTCCGCCATCAGTTACTGAAGGGGTATGGGCGCCTTAAGTCATGGGGACTACTTAGGCCCTCTTCGCTCCCCAGGAGGCTGACATTAACAATATTTTAGATGGGAGTGCCCAGCGCTTCTGTGGCCAGGATTTCTCATGGGTAGATGGCACCAGTCAGTGGATTATGACATTTTCATTTCCATAGCAGATAGGTCAGTTCCGCACTAATACCGCCAGTGGTTATAATGACCAGAATGTAAATCTGTTTTAGGTTCACATACACGGGGATTGGGGTCCATATCACAGTAAACCCTTACCCATTGTACCAGTGAGATTGATTTTGGTAGTGATAGAAATTCGCAAGGCTGCTATTGGTCACCATAGCTGCAATGGGATCTCCAGAGAGTGCCATAAGCAACCCTAAGGAGATGTACCCAACCACAGGAGGCCATCATGTGACAAGTGAAGAAGCCTGGGGAGATGCACTGGAAGATGTCACTATAGAGATCCTGAGCAGGGTGCACAGTACACTATACATGGAGACTACAAGACAAGACCAATTGCTAAGATAGACTAGACACACAGAGCGCCGATAAGCCTGGCTTCTTACCCAGCAGAATCCTGGCCATGTTGTCGCCGGCTTCCAGTGTCCCCTCCGCGGCTCAGTGTATGCACAGTCTGCCCGACTTCGCCTTAGCAGTACGGAGCTTGACTCTCACCTTCCGCCGTGTCCGCCGCCTATTGGTCACTCCTAGGATGCCATCATTAATATAGCCAATCAGCAGCGGCCGGGTAGCGCAGCCGCCGCAGCCTCTCCCACAGCCTTCCCCTGTCAGGGCGAGCTGTGGGAATCTGATTGGCTGGCGCCGGATGTGGGCGGGGTTTGTAGTGTTCCAGAACGAAACGTGACGTCATCAGTGAGGAGAAGGCTGAGAACTTTGGCTGTGTGGAAGTTTCCTGCCTTCTCCTTTGTGTCTTGTTATCCTGCCCTTTCCCTTATCCTCAGCTCCTCCAAGACCTGTTATTAGTCTCTTATCCTTCTTATCTTATGTTTTAGGTTAGCTTGTTGGCAGAAACATGGAATATATGAAGGCAATGGCATCCTGGGGGCTGCATTTATGGTGTTCACAATATGTGTCAAATAAAATAATTTACGTCCCCAGTATATGTCGGCATAGTTTATTGTTATACAGCATTATTCCAATGTATATGGTCACTATACAGCGGTATATGGTGGTCACTATACAGCGTTATATGGTGGTCACTATGCAGTAGTCACTAAACAGCGGTATATGGTGGTCACTAGTCACTATACAATCATCACTATACAGCGTTATATGGTGGTCACTATACAGTGGTATATGGTGGTCACTACAGTGGTATATGGAGGTCACTATACAGTGGTATATGGAGGTCACTATGCAGTGGTCACTAAACAGCGATATATGGTGGTCACTAGTCACTATACAATGATCACTACAGCGTTATATGGTGGTCACTATACAGCGTTATATGGTGGTCACTATACAGTGGTATATGGTGGTCACTATACAGCGGTATATGGAGGTCACTATATAGTGGTATATGGTGGTCACTATACAGCGTTATATGGTGGTCACTATACAGCGTTATATGGTGGTCACTATACAGCGGTATATGGAGGTCACTATGCAGTGGTATATGGAGGTCACTATATAGTGGTATATGGTGGTCACTATACAGCGTTATATGGTGGTCACTATGCAGTGGTCACTAAACAGCGGTATATGGTGGTCACTAGTCACTATACAATGATCACTACAGCGTTATATGGTGGTCACTATACAGTGGTATATGGTGGTCACTATACAGTGGTATATGGAGGTCACTATGCAGTGGTCACTAAACAGCGATATATGGTGGTCACTAGTCACTATACAATGATCACTACAGCGTTATATGGTGGTCACTATACAGCGTTATATGGTGGTCACTATACAGTGGTATATGGTGGTCACTATACAGCGGTATATGGAGGTCACTATATAGTGGTATATGGTGGTCACTATACAGCGTTATATGGTGGTCACTATACAGCGTTATATGGTGGTCACTATACAGCGGTATATGGAGGTCACTATGCAGTGGTATATGGAGGTCACTATATAGTGGTATATGGTGGTCACTATACAGCGTTATATGGTGGTCACTATGCAGTGGTCACTAAACAGCGGTATATGGTGGTCACTAGTCACTATACAATGATCACTACAGCGTTATATGGTGGTCACTATACAGTGGTATATGGTGGTCACTATACAGTGGTATATGGAGGTCACTATATAGTGGTATATGGTGGTCACTATACAGCGTTATATGGTGGTCACTATGCAGTGGTCACTAAACAGCGGTATATGGTGGTCACTAGTCACTATACAATGATCACTACAGCGTTATATGGTGGTCACTATACAGCGCTATATGGTGGTCACTATACAGTGGTATATGGTGGTCACTATACAGTGGTATATGGAGGTCACTATGCAGTGGTCACTAAACAGCGGTATATGGTGGTCACTATACAGTGGTATATGGTGTTCCCTATACAGCGTATATGGTGGTCACTATACAGTGGTATATGGTGAGTCCGCTTGGGGAACCCCCCGAACAGAAACCTATACGCATAAAAAAGCAGTTTATATGGTGGTCACTATTAGATGTGTGAATACACCCATAATCTTCCACTGTTCTTAGAAATGGCTGTGTCACAGCTGTTTTTCTTTGTCATGTGTATGTGGACTTAGGCCCGATTCACATCTGCGTTTGGGTTTTCCGTTCTGGGAGTCCGCTTGGGGAACCCCCCGAACAGAAACCTATACGCATAAAAAAGCAGTTTATATGGTGGTCACTAGTCACTATACAATTATCACTATACAGCGGTATATGGTGGTCACTATACAGTGGTATATGGTGTTCCCTATACAGCGTTATATGGTGGTCACTATACTGCGGTATATGGTGGTCACTGTATAGTGGTATATGACGGTCACTATGCAGTGGTCACTAAACAGCGGTATATGGTGGTCACTAGTCACTATACAATGATCACTATACAGCGGTATATGGAGGTCACTATACAGTGGTATATGGTGGTCACTATACAGTGGCATATGGTGGTCACTATACTGCGGTATATGGTGGTCCCTATACAGCGTTATATGGTGGTCACTATACAGCGGTATATGGTGGTCACTATACAGTGTTATATGGCGGTCACTATACAGCGGTATATGGTGGTCACTATACAGCGGTATATGGTGATCACTATACAGCGTTATATGGTGGTCCCTATACAGCGTTATATGGTGGTCACTATACAGCGGTATATGGTGATCACTATACAGTGTTATATGGTGGTCACTATACAGCGGTATATGGTGGTCACTATACAGCGGTAAATGGTGATCACTATACAGCGTTATATGGTGGTCCCTATACAGCGTTATATGGTGGTCACTATACAGCGGTATATGGTGATCACTATACAGTGTTATATGGTGGTCACTATACAGTGGTATATGGTGGTCACTATACAGTGGTATATGGAGGTCACTATGCAGTGGTCACTAAACAGCGGTATATGGTGGTCACTATACAGTGGTATATGGTGTTCCCTATACAGCGTATATGGTGGTCACTATACAGTGGTATATGGTGAGTCCGCTTGGGGAACCCCCCGAACAGAAACCTATACGCATAAAAAAGCAGTTTATATGGTGGTCACTATTAGATGTGTGAATACACCCATAATCTTCCACTGTTCTTAGAAATGGCTGTGTCACAGCTGTTTTTCTTTGTCATGTGTATGTGGACTTAGGCCCGATTCACATCTGCGTTTGGGTTTTCCGTTCTGGGAGTCCGCTTGGGGAACCCCCGAACAGAAACCTATACGCATAAAAAAGCAGTTTATATGGTGGTCACTAGTCACTATACAATTATCACTATACAGCGGTATATGGTGGTCACTATACAGTGGTATATGGTGTTCCCTATACAGCGTTATATGGTGGTCACTATACTGCGGTATATGGTGGTCACTGTATAGTGGTATATGACGGTCACTATGCAGTGGTCACTAAACAGCGGTATATGGTGGTCACTAGTCACTATACAATGATCACTATACAGCGGTATATGGAGGTCACTATACAGTGGTATATGGTGGTCACTATACAGTGGCATATGGTGGTCACTATACTGCGGTATATGGTGGTCCCTATACAGCGTTATATGGTGGTCACTATACAGCGGTATATGGTGGTCACTATACAGTGTTATATGGCGGTCACTATACAGCGGTATATGGTGGTCACTATACAGCGGTATATGGTGATCACTATACAGCGTTATATGGTGGTCCCTATACAGCGTTATATGGTGGTCACTATACAGCGGTATATGGTGGTCCCTATACAGCGTTATATGGTGGTCACTATACAGCGGTATATGGTGGTCACTATACAGCGTTATATGGCGGTCACTATACAGCGGTATATGGTGGTCCCTATACAGTGTTATATGGCGGTCACTATACAGCGGTATATGGTGGTCACTATACAGTGTTATATGGCGGTCACTATACAGCGGTATATGGTGGTCACTATACAGCGGTATATGGTGATCACTATACAGCGTTATATGGTGGTCCCTATACAGCGTTATATGGTGGTCACTATATACTGTTATATGGCGGTCACTATACAGCGGTATATGGTGGTCACTATACAGCGTTATATGGTGGTCCCTATACAGCGTTATATGGTGGTCACTATACAGCGGTATATGGTGGTCACTATACAGCGTTATATGGCGGTCACTATACAGCGGTATATGGTGGTCACTATACAGTGTTATATGGCGGTCACTATACAGCGGTATATGGTGGTCACTATACAGCGTTATATGGTGGTCACTATACAGCGGTATATGGTGGTCACTATACAGCAGTATATGGTGAACACTATACAGCGGTATATGGTGGTCACTATACAGTGGTATATGGTGGCCACTACACAGTGGTCACTATACCGTGGTATATGGTGGTATGCAATAAATGATGTAAACTATCATATGCCGCACCCCCTTCCAGGAAAGTGGTGAGGACGGCACAAAAGTGAAAAATGTCGCAAATTTTTGTTGTAAAAGCCCGATTTGCAACTTTTCATGCCTTGTGTGTCAGAAAATTGGTGTAGAAGGTATGCTAAATCTTCCCCATTGATTTCAATGTGGCTATTTATCCGTTTTTCACTGCCCTTTTTTACATTGTAAAAGCCTTAGGCTATCTGTGTTGCCCCCATTTTTCATAGATGTGACTCTATTCACGGATCCATGAAAATGGCCAAAAATCAGACATGTCCTATTTTTTAATCATCAGTATTCACCATCCGTTAAAAAAACACACGCATGAATTACTGTCCTTAAAAAAATTAGATGTGTGAATACACCCATAATCTTCCACTGTTCTTAGAAATGGCTGTGTCACAGCTGTTTTTCTGTGTCATGTGTATGTGGACTTAGGCCCGTTTCACATCTGCGTTGGGGTTTTCCGTTCTGGGAGTCCGCTTGGGGAACCCCCCGAACAGAAACCTATACGCATAAAAAAGCAGTTTACCTGGGAAACCCGCGAACCCCATAGACTATAATGGGGTCCGTGTGGTTTCCACTCGGTTTCCGAACGAAGCTAGTGGAGAGGAAAATCTCCACACATCTTCTCCGCATGTTTCTGCATGTTTCGTGCGGAAACCACACGGACCCCATTATAGTCTATGGGGTCCACGGGTTTCCCAGGTAAACCACTTTTTTATGCATATAGGTTTCTGTTTGGGGGGGTCCCCAAGTGGACTCCCCAAATGGAAACCCAAACGCAGATGTGAACCGGCCCTAATTTACATGTCAGTATTTATAAGCCTAGACTAGGAGTGGAGACTACATAGAGATAAGGTATAGTGGAAAAAATTTCTTTTTATCTGTAATTTTGACCTGTTCCTGCTTTTGGCTGACAAACACTGATGCAAACCACTGATGTGTGAACAAAGCCTTAGGTGCAGACATAATTTTTGTCTGAAATAGTCAATTCTTATTGGCTAAGGGTCGGTTCGCACTACCATTATTTAATGTTCTGTGATGAATGAGAGCAATGGACATTAAAAGACAGGTGCAGACAGAGCCCCCTCCGTCCGGTGTTCATCTGCATTCACCCCTATGTAAAAACATGACTGAAGCTTTTTTTTCCAGCATGTTTTTTTACTTTTCAGTCCTGGATGCAGAACTTTTTCTTCCGTTACAAAAGTAAATAAACATGATGGAAGAAAGTGGTCGTAATGTTGTTTATAGTCAATGGGAATGAACACCAAGTGAAGGGGGCTCCATCTGTGTCCATTACTCCACTATCATTATTGTCCATTGCTGTCATAACAGCAACAGTCTGTAATGAGGGTAGTGTGAACATACCCTTAGCCAATCATCACACATTCATTGCTTACATTCTTTCATGCAAACGTCTGATAACTAATGGACGGCCAAAAATTCTGATGATTTATGGTGAATTATACAGTATATGCACACTCCATAATGTAGGTAAGACCTCCCCGAAGAGTAGGCTTTGTTGCCGGATTACCACAGGTTTGGTAGTTCAGCAATGTCTGCACAAATGCTTACCAGCTACTGTGCAGACGGCAACTCCAATATACAAAGTATACATGAGTACAGTACAGTATACATGGCCACATCGGCCCTCGCAGTTAGTTTCACATCTGTAATTTTATACCACAAAGGATGTAGAAATATCGACAATCGAGTCTCTGGTATTACCCACGTCATCATCTTCTCAAAGCACCTGCCTGTATTTCCTGCACATGTCAGGACCCCGCATGAGGATTATTAATAACATCTCTAAATTAAGAGACATACAGATGTAGCAGAGTTAACCCAAACTTCTACAATTGGTTAAACTGCTGTAGCGAAATATCTTATCATAGAAGGGAACAAATAACAATAACAAGTTATTGGAAAAACATTTTTCCGTGACTTTTCATCGGTGTTTGTTGTCTTCCCTGATAAGATATCACGCTGCAGCAGTTTAACCAATTGCAGAAGTTTGGGTTAACTCTGCTACATCTGTATCACCTCATCTATGATGATATAACTTCTGGATTGTTATTCTCTTGCCAGTGGATGACTAACCACAAATATTATCAAGCCGTGTGGTAATCTCCCAACCACAGAATGCACTAGGCTGACGGAAGCGGCGGCCAAATCAAATCTGATCAAAGATGTTTATATAGAGCCAACATATACCACAGTGTTGTGCAGATATAAAATTGTCACCATTTACATCAGTCCCTGGCCAGCAATAGGGCTCACAATATGATATAATTTCCCTAAATGTGATAACTACACAAGGGCCAATTTTATATACAGCCAATTAAAGTGGTTTTCCAAGACTTCCTATAAATAGCCTATCCTTATGATAGGTTATCAATATGAGCTTGTGGGGGGTTCGGCACCCAGCAGTTCCACTGCACTTTGTAGGGACTTAGAAGCAGACAGCGCCATACTCTGTGTAGTGCCCCTTTCTCTTAAAGGGGTGATACCAAGTTTTGAAGTTATTCTCTATCCATGGAGACATTATACTGTGTGGTGATACTAAGTAACATTATACTGTGTGGGGGGCACTAAGGAGCATTATACTATGTGAACAAGGCACTAAGGAGTATTATACTATGTGGGGGTCACTAATGTGGCATTATATTGTATGGGGGCACTAAGGAGCATTATACTATGTAAGCAAGGCACTAAGGAGCATTATACTATGTGGGAGTCACTAATGTGGCATTATATTGTATGGGCGCACTAAGGAGCATTATAGTGTGTGGGGAACATAAAGAGCATTATACTATCTAAGTGAGGCACAGAGAAGCATTATACTATGTGGGGGTCACTAACGTGGCATTATATTGTATGGGGGCACTAATGTGGCATTATAGTGTGTTGGGAACAGTTCTTCACTGAAGCCAGAGGAGTACACCTTGGCTTCAGTGAGCATCTGCCGTACCTCCAGCACTTGTGCAGTGAAGCCGGGGTGTATGTGCTCAGCTTCACTGAAGAACTGCGCAGGTGCTGGGAGCACCAGAGAGGAGTCCGATGAGAGTCCGTCTGTAAGAACCTGTGGGTGGTTTAGTGTCCCAAATTGACCTGACAGATTCCCTTTAAGGGAGATCTCTCTCCATATTATGCCTAACTTATTGGTGGTATGGACAGCTCCCTTAATATAAATATGGATAGAGAAGGGGCCCTCACTTTATTAGGAGTTATATGGAGAGAGCTAAAGTATAGGTAGGGCAGGGGGGACCATCACTCAGTTATACGCCATAACTGTACTACCAATACTTTATTAAGGGAGCTCTCTCCATATCCAAAATTGAGTTTATGGATAAGGAAAGAGCTCCCTTAATATATTCTAGTATGTGTATGCCAATTTTTCATCAAGATGGTGGCAGATTTTTGTTTAATGGTAAACTTGATGCAAATCCCTGATAATAAAATCTGACATACAAGGATTGAGTTGTGCTACTTGGGTTTTGAGTTCTCATCAATTGTCCATGTTGGTGCCAAATGTTGTAATGCAGCTCTTTGTAGGTGGATAATATTTCCATGGCCTTAGAGATCATTTTCATATCAGATTTGACATTATGAGTTACAAAGAGTGGTATACTTTGGATGAAATGTGATATAAATGGTTAAAGGTTAAATATAGGTTATATACAATGGCTTAGAAATGTAATGTACTGGACAAAAGCGCCTGAATAGTGCTTTATATTTGGATGCTTAAAGTGGTTTTCCCATCTTAAGAAGTTATCCTCTATCCACAGATCAGGAGAATGGGGGGTTTTGTCCCCCCTGATCTGAATGGCGCAGTGGTCAGGACAGTGCCGGAGATATCCAAGTGCCCTACTTTAGCTGCTCCATCTAGAACAGGCTGAGATGACATGTAGGCACAGACATTGTTGGACTGGGATGTCTAGGGCCTACCAGTGGAATTGTTTCTAAGGGCCCACAGCGAGGACCCCTGCAGATCAGCTGTACTGAGACAGCATACCTACCATTAACAACATGTCGGGAGCCATGTTGCTAACCCACCGCTACACTCAGGTGCGGTAAGCGTGCAGCATGGCTCCTAAAATTGTCACCATCACTTGTACCAACACTGTCCTGGAAAAGCTAATCCTAAGGACAGGCCATCAATATTAGAAAGATGGATAACCCCTTTAAAGAGGTTGTCCAGGAATTGGAGCAACGCATGTGGCAGGCAAGAGGTGTAAAATAAAAAAAGAAATAAAAAAGCATTCTCACCTGTCCCTGACACTCCATTGTCTGCTGCCAGTATGCCAGTCCCTTCACTGGCTACCCGTTGCCCAGCGAATAGAGTTCAAATTACTAATGCTGACATACAAAGCCATCCACAACCTGTCCCCTCCATATATCTCCGACCTAATCTCCCGCTACCTGCCCACACGTAACCTCCGATCCTCCAAAGACCTCCTATGCTGCTCTGCTCTTATCCACTCTCCACACAAACGTCTCCAAGACTTCTCCCGTGCATCCCCCATACTCTGGAGCTCATTACCAAGACACATAAGACTGACCTTCACAATCACAAGCTTCAAGAAGGCCCTGAAGATTCACCTATTCAGGAAGACCTACAACCTCCAATAACACTACTGTCACCACACCACCACCTAAACAGCCTCTCCCCTCACCTCCTGTCTCTATCCCTCTTCCCTCATAGACTGTAAGCCCTTGCGGGCAGGGCCCTCTATCCCACTGTGCCAGTTGGTCTCTGTTACCATTATCTGTTTTGTATATCTTGTGTACCGTATGTAAATCCGCAAATGTAAAGCACCATGGAATTAATGATGCTATATAAATAAACAATAATAATAATAATAATAAAATTCAGTCTTCTTGCTGGGAGTCCTGCATCTCAAGTGACCGCTAAGACCAATTAGGTACAGGAGGAATGAGGTGCTGCCATGAGGCTGAACAGACACAGGTAGGGGACAAGTGAATATTCTTTTTTTTTTAAATGTTACACCTCCCTGGCCGCCAGAGGGGTCACTCCAATTTATGGACAACCTCTTTAACTCCTTCCTGCTGGAGGAATTTTTTGATTTTCGTTTTTGACTACCCCCCTTTCAAAACCCATAACTTTTTATTTCACCAGTCATATGAGGTCTTAATGTTTGCGGGACAAATTTTTCTTCATGTTGCTACCATTTATTATTCTGTGTAATGTACTGGGAAGCTGGAAAAAATTCAGAATGGGGTGGATTTGAATAAAAAGTTCATTTGTGCGATATTCTTATGGGCTTCGTTTTTACGGTGTTCACTGTGCAGCCAAAATGACATGTCACCTGTATTCTATGTTTCGGTACAATTCCGGGGATACCAAATTTATATAGTTTTATTTACATTTTAACCCCTTAACAAAAATCCAAAACTATGCAAAAAAATTTTTTTTTCTAAAAGTCACCATATTCTGCCACCCGTAACTTTTTTATACTTCCGTGCATAGGGCGGGGATGCATAGGGCGTCTTTTTTTGCTGGACCAGGTGTACTTTTTAGTTATACCATTTTGGGGAATTGTTATTGTTTTGATCACTTTTTATTAAAATTTTTATCAGAGGCAAAACAGTGAAAAAACAGCGGATTGGCAATTTAGATTTTTTTTTCCCGCTACGGTGTTTACCGTACAGGAAAAATATTTTTATACATTTGTAGAGCGGGCATTTTCGGACACAAGGATACCTAATGTGTATGTGTTTCACAGTAATTAAGTACTTTTATATGTGTTCTAGGGAAAGGGGGGTGATTTGAACTTTTATTATTTTTTATTTTTACTTTTTTTTATTTATTTTTTTCATGTATTAGACCCCCAGGGGGTCTTGAACCCCAGGGGGTCTGATCACTAATGCAATGCATTACAATGCTAATGCATTACAATACTTTGCATAAAAATGGCTCTTCTATTGCAGGCTACATAGAGTAGCTTGCAATAGAAACTAATGAAAGACAGGCCTGGGATTCCTCCCGGCTGTAATAGTAATGGGACGCCGGCCCCAAAACTTGCTTCGGGTGCCGGTGATCGCGGGCAAAATGGTGGCGCCTGCAAGCCTCCGGTAAGATGGCGCCTCAGTCAGCGTTGACCGAGGCTCTAGAGGAGTTAATGCCCGCAATCAGTGCGGGCACTGATCGTGGGCATTAGCGCCAGGTCTCTCCTGTATAAAACAGCAGAGACCCGGTGGCTAATCATGGAAGACTGCAGATTATGAATCTGATTATGAATTGAATTACTGAAATGAATGAATGTTTCAAAAATATTCTAATTTATTGAGATGCACCTGTAAATGATCCCTTATATTCATAATGTCCCCTAATTAGCACTTACAGGTGCATCTCAATAAATTAGAATATCTTTGAAACGTTCATTCATTTCAGTAATTCAGTAATACAATCCATAATCAGCGTCTTCCATGATTGTGTGTCCTACTGAACCAGACTGAGGGACCATTTAAAGGCTTAGGAAACCTTGGCAGGTGACACACTGAATTTACAAGACTGAACTTTATTACAATATTCTAATTTTCCTAGATTTGGGTTTTCATTACCTGTAATCCATAATCAACATTTACATAAATAAAACACTTGAAATAGAACACTCTGTGTGTAAAGAATCTAGAAAATATAGGAGGTCACTTTTTTAATTTAATGACTGAAAGAAATAAACGTTTCAAAGATATTCTAGTTTATTGAGATGCAACTGTATATAAATGTTCCTCCCCTTTATAGCCATAATGTCCTAGAATTACCCTTTATATAAGTGATTTTCCCCTTTATAGCTATAATGCCCCATAATTACCCCCATTTTTAAAAATAAAAAAATAAAAGTTGTACTCACCTGCCTGCGATCCTTTGAAGGACAGGAATGGAGCAGCCGCCTCCTTTTCTTAAGCCGTGGTCTATGCGTTGTAATCACACATAGGACATCTGTGTCTCAGCATAGGAGGTGCAATGCTGTGACGTCATCCTGCTTGTGCCGAGAAGCAGACATCTTGTCTGTGCTCTTGGCATCTTGTAAACTGCAAGCCTGAAATGGCTTGCGGTTTACAAGATAACACATCAGCAGGATGCATTTTAACTAGATCGGTGTCCTGGAGATGCCTATATAGTTAAAAGTACAGCAAGTATTAATGACGGCCCCCCCCTTCCCTGCTAACTACACCTCTTCTATTCAGCTCTTTCAATGGGCCTCCACCTATTATACTCTGGGGTCTGAAGCGACCCCATAGTATAATAATGTCCCGTTAATTTTGACATAACTTCAGCTGTGTTTACCTTAGAGAGCTAGGAATTGGATAGATTGCCCAGCGACAACCCCAAAACATCACTGCTCTAGAGGAGATCTGCATGGAGGAATGGGCCAACATACCAGCAACAGTGTGTGTCAACCTTGTGAAGACTTACAGAAAATGTTTGACCTCTGTCATTGGTAACAAAGGATATATAACAAAGTATTGAGATGAACTTTTGTTATTGACCAAATACTTATTTTCCACCATAATTTGCAAATAAATTCTTTAAAAATCAGACAATGTGATTTTCTGGATTTGTTTTCTCATTATGTCTCTCATAGTTGAGGTCTACCTATGATGTCAATTACAGGCCGGCCTCATCTTTTTAAGTGGGAGTACTTGCACAATTGATGGCTGACTAAATACTTTTTTCCCCCACTGTAGGTTCCTAGGAGCCCTGAGAGTATTCTACACTATGTTTTATAGATAGGTTCCTAGGAGCCCTGACAGTGTTCTACACTATGTTTTATAGATAAGTTCCTAGGAGCCCTGAGAGTATTCTACACTATGTTTTATAGATAGGTTCCTAGGAGCCCTGACAGTGTTCTACACTATGTTTTATAGATAAGTTCCTAGGAGCCCTGAGAGTATTCTACACTATGTTTTAAGCCATTTGAATGTGTAGTTCATACCAAACATGTCCAACCAGAAACAAATCTTGGACCAGTGCCACCCGAACCTGAAAAGAAACGAATCCTAAAAAGTTTGCCCATCTCTAGTTGCAAGCCTTCTGGGGGTCATGGCCACCCAAATCCCTCACCAACTTTAACAAGTATATACCACTTAGAAGTTGCCTGTGGTGGTAGTAGAATTTTGCATGTACTGGTAAATAAATGCATGGCTGCAACTGGTCTTCCCAAAAACAAGGGGGCAGTATCATAGTGTCTGGGCAATGTTTACCTACTCCCGACATTACAAAGGAGGCTGCTGCTCTTTTTACAGTCAAGTTCCTTGTATTCTTTGTATTCTAAAAAAATAACATTGCCTTTAGGTCCACTCATCTGATCCCTGGGTTTGGCAGGATCCTGGGTACATGTGTACATTGCCTACACATTATGTATAAACTGAACCTAACACTGGGAATGGTAACAACCAGTTGTCTATTCAGTTACACATTTCCAGGAGAAGCAACATAGGAATATGAGAACATTCCTCCAGAATTCGTATGTTACAGCAGATACAAGTATTTACAGACGTAGCAGGAAAGATGATAACTCCTATATACATCTAGTGACTCACAGGTGACAACTCCTATGATTGTGAACATTGGCCCAGATTTACTAATAGTTAGACGGTGTAAACTTAGATTCTTAGGGCCAGGTTTACACCTCAGATTCCATTCTTACTCCTCAGATACCCCTCCAAATTCCAGTCCTGTGAAACCTGATTCAGAAAGCCAAAGCAGAGCAGGGTTGGCTCACTGAATCAGCCACGAAGTCCACAGTAAGATAGAGCAAGACATTTTGTTTTTTAGCGTGCTGGTAATATACACAGTGATGTCACACTACAGGGATAATACACACAGTGAGGTTACAGTAATGAGTTATTGTGCACAGTGAGGTAACAATAGTGGCATACTATACAGGAATAATATACAGTGATATCACAGTACAGATATAATAAACACACTGAGCTCATAGTATAATGCACACGGTGATGTCACAGGAATAATACAGTGATGTCACAGAACAGAGATAATAAACACAGTGATGTCAAAGTACAGGGATAATAAACACAGTGATGTCACAGTACAGAGATAATAAACACAGTGATGTCACAGTACAGGGATAAAGAAACAATGATGTCATAGTACAGGAATAATAAACACAGTGATGTCACAGTACAGGGATAATAAACACAGTGATGTCACAGTACAGGGATAATATACACAGTGATGTCACAGTACAGGGATAATAAACACAGTGATGTCACAGTACAGAGATAATAAATACAATGATATCACATTACAGAGATAATAAACAGTGATGTCACAGTATAGGGATAATACACACAGTGATGTCACATTACAGGGATAATACACACAGTGATGTCACAGTACAGAGATAATACACACAGTGATGTCACAGTACAGAGATAATAAACATAGTGATGTCACAGTACAGAGATAATAAACATAGTGATGTCACAGTACAGAGATAATAAACACAGTGATGTCACAGTACAGAGATAATAAACACAGTGATGTCACAGTACAGAGATAATAAACACACTCATGTCACAGTACAGGGATAAAGAAACAGTGATGTCATAGTACAGGAATAATAAACACAGTGATGTAACAGTACAGGGGTAATAAACACAGTGATGTCACATTACAGGGTAAGACACACAAAGAAGTCACAGTACAGAGATAATAAATACAGTGATGTCACAGTACAGAGATAATAAACACAGTGATGTCACAGTACAGGGATAATAAACACAGTGATGTCACAGTACAGGGATAATAAACACAGTGATGTCACAGTACAGGGATAATACACACAGTGATGTCACATTACAGGGATAATACACACAGTGATGTCATAGTACAGGAATAATATGCACTGATATCACAGTACAGACATAATATTCAAGTGGATGTGGATGGCACCATCAGGCAGTGAGGAGTAGGGTCCCAACCCTTGTTCATATATAGATAACAGACTCCGGATGCTTAAGCTTGTATGCAGTGAAATATGCTTTATTGGCTCTCAATCATAGTGAGCAGAGTACTTTTCGGTCTACACAGCCTTCATCAGACTCTTTTTCAGCCAAGAAGTACCGAGATCAGTCTCCAATAAGCTGAGGCGCTCAGGATAGGTTATAGGCGTGGTACCGCTATGTGTGAGGCACTGAGGTCACAGTACAGATAATGCACATGGTGATGTCACAATATAGAAATATTAAACACTGTGATATCTTAGTACCGGGATAATGCACACAGTGATTTTACAGTATAGGGATAATACAGTGATGTCACAGTATTGGGATAATGTGTGCAATGAGGTCATAATTGTGGAATAATATCCACAGTGATGTCACAGTACAGGTATAATGCACACAGTGCAGCCACATTAGTAGTAGTGACCATCTCAGTTCTTTGATCCCATTGCAGCAGATCTAGGTAACACCTAGTAGTAAATGTCACACAGATGTACAGTATCGGTCTTTGCAGTCTCTGGGCTGTATTATGGATCTGTTACTGCTCTGTAATGTGGCTGCATTTTCTGACTTCTAGAAGAAGTTATTGCAATAAGAACTGTATATTATAGAATTATTATTTATGTAGCCCATTTACATATATGTACACTCACCAATGACATGTATCACTCCTATTTCTCATTACGCATATTCCAATATATGATTTTAGGGATTATATATATGCGGCTAGTTCTTGAGAGCAGATATGTACTGGAAGATTTTATGACCAAATGTATTGGCATCTGGGGGCCCAGGTTACAGACTTTGTGTTGGGGTGTAGGAGCTCCAAATTAAAGTGCGGACACAATGTATGTTCAGCAGAAGAAGTGACATATTTTCCAGTGTCAGTTCTTAAGGGATTTATATGTAAATAAAGCACATTTCTGTATGTGAAAATCATTGTATAGCAGAAAAGATAAGGAAAAGCTCCAAGTGAAGACACTACATCGCTATGATGCCATTTGTAAAATATCCACTAGGTGGCAGCAGCATGATATCACCCAAACAGGCTTCTTGCACAAGGCAGAGCTGTGTGCACATAGCTTGTAATGTGGCACTTAGAAACCCTGCAGCTCCAAACTACCTAGCCATAGGCATTCTGTGTACCGCCATATGGTGCTTCCATACGGCATTGTATTATGCAATAGTTTTATAATACAGTATCCCATGGAAAATGGCACAGTTTGACAATGTAAGATTAATACTTAACATTTTTTTTAATCAATAGGTATAAAACGCAGGTGAAATAATATATACACGATCTCCAGGACATGGTGTTGTTAGAACCTGGCACCTGTTGTAATTATGTGGCATCTATATTAGATATAATGACTGAAGAGTACGGACGTCCATACACATAATGGTAATGTCTGTTCTCATCTGTACAAGAATGTAGACAAAAAACACATTGCAAAACGACTAAGATTAATGGTGCTATACTCTATGTGCTATGTGTACAGAGCACCCTTAAGCAGGTTATTTGGTTTCTAGCATTCTGGGACTCCTGCAGATCACTTGTACCGACACAGCACAGCCCTCGGTAATGTTTACATGCCACGAACTGCAGCTCACTTGCCATACAAACTGTAGTGGTAACTGTAGTTATTGAAGCACTGTCCCATTAAAGTCTAGGGGGACAGCGCTGCAGTACCTAAATGTGCCGCTACAGTTTGTAACCCCAGATCTAAGGATAGGCCATCAATGCTCGAAACTGGAGAACCCCTTTAAGAACCTAGTAAACGCTTGTGGGAATGAGATCTGTTTCATGAATTAGATAATACATATTATTTATTTATCACCATCATATTCTGCAGCACTTTTAATAAAAATAATAATAATAATAATAATAATAGTCCTTTAATAGTCCCACCATGGGGAAATTCAGTGTGTTACAGCAGCAAAGATAAGCAAATACAAATACAGATACAAACATATACAAGACTGTTCCAAGGTGAGAGGCATTACATTGATAGTAGACAGACAGATAAGAAGTAGCAGAAGGGGGGGGGGGGGGGGGATTTAGCAGGCAGAAAGATATTTCAGTTCTCTGTATGGAGTGATCTCCGCTTAGGTCGGTGTTGGTTTTACAGCCTAACCGCGATGGGGAGGAAAGACTTCCGATAGCGCTCCTTCTCACACTTAGGGTGGAGCAGTCGGTCACTGACAGTACTGCCCAGCGCGATCACAGTCTCATGCATGGGATGGGACTTCTTCTTCCGCATGGAGCTCACCACGAACAGTATCCTTCTGTCACCCCCCACCTGCACTGGGTCCAGTGGGCTCCCCAGGACAGAGCTGGCCCTTCTAATCAGCTTGTCAAGTTTATTTCTGTCCCTGGTTGATATACTGCTCCCCCAGCAGGCCACTCCAAAGAAGATGGCTGATACCACTACCGAGTTGAAAAAAGTCCTAAGAAGTGCCCCCCTGATTCCAAAGGCTCTCAGCCTCCTAAGCAGGTAGAGCCTGCTGTGGCCCTTCCTGTACAGGGCCTCCATATGATCTGCCCAGTCCAGCTTATTATTAAGGAGCAGACCCAGGTACTTATAGGTGTTCACAATCTCTATGCCCATCCCCTAGATGTCCACTGGTTTAGGAGGGCATCTGCCTTTATGGAAGTCCACCACCATCTCCTTGCTCTTCCCAGCGTTAATCTTCAGGCGGTTCCGCTGGCACCAGTCCACAAAATCCCGGTTCAGTTCTCTGTACTCCCTGTCATCATCGTCTGTGATGAGGCCTACTACTGCAGAGTCGTCAGAATACTTCTGTAGGTAGCAGCTAGATGGGTTGCACCTAAAATCTGCAGTGTACATTGTGAAGAGGAAAGGGGCGAGAACCGTACCCTGAGGTGCCCCCGTATTACAGATCACGGTACCTGACACACAGTCTTGGGCTCTCACGTATTGAGGTCAGTTTGTGAGGTAGTCTAGGATCCAGTTGGAGGGGTGGTGGTCCACTCCAGCAAGGCCCAGCTTGTTTCTCAGTAGCCCCGGCTGAATGGTGTTAAAAGCACTGGAGAAATCAAAGAACATTATTCTCACAGTGTTCCCTGGTTTCTCCAGGCGAGAAAGAGCCCTGTGCAGAAGGTGTATGATGGCATCATCTACCCCAATGCCCAGCCCATAAGCAAAATGGAGAGGGTCCATAGTGGGGCTCACTAGAGGGCGGAGATGTGTGAGAACCAATCTACAGCGTAACCTGGATGCGGCAGCATAGGGCGAACAGGACTGGAGTGTGGGCAGGTGACTAAAAATTATCGGCCAATACTCTTTGTGGGGGTAAAAAGAGGGGGGTCATATACTTTGTAGGGGCCATAAAAAGCAGGGTCATATTCTTTGAGAGGCAAAAAAAGGAGGTAATATACCATGTGGGGAGCTAAAAAAGGGAGTCATATACCGTGTGATGGGCCAGAAACAGGGAGTCAAATACCTTGTGATGGGCCAGAAATACATACAGTGCTGGCCAAAAGTATTGGCACCCCTGCAATTCTGTCAGATAATACTCAATTTCTTCCAGAAAATGATTGCTATCACAAATGCTTTGGTAATAATATCTTCATTTAATTTGTCTTCAATGGAAAACCACAAAAAGAATTGTCAAAAAGCCAAATTGGATATAATTCCACACCAAACATAAAAAAGGGGGTGGACAAAAGTATTGGCACCCTTTGAAAAATCATGTGATGCTTCTCTAATTTGTGTAATTAACAGCACCTGTTACTTACCTGTGGCACATAACAGGTGGTGGCAATAACTAAATCACACTTGCAGCCAGTTGAAATGGATTAAAGTTGACTCAACCTCTGTCCTGTGTCCTTGTGTGTAACACATTGAGCATGGAGAAAAGAAAGAAGACCAAAGAACTGTCTGAGGACTTGAGAAGCAAAATTGTGAGGAAGCATGAGCAATTTCAAGGCTACAAGTCCATCTCCAAAGACCTGAATGTTCCTGTGTCTACCGTGCGCAGTGTCATCAAGAAGTTTAAAGCCCATGGCACTGTGGCTAACCTCCCTAGATGTGGACGGAAAAGAAAAATTGATGAGAGATTTCAACGAAAGATTGTGCGGATGGTGGCTAAAGAACCTCGACTAACATCCAAACAAGTTCTAGCTGCCCTGCAGTCCGAGGGTACAACAGTGTCAACTCGTACTATCCGTCGGCATCTGAATGAAAAGGGACTCTATGGTAGGATACCCAGGAAGACTCCACTTCTGACTCCAGAGACATAAAAAAGCCAGGCTGGAGTTTGCCAAAACTTACCTGAGAAAGCCAAAAACTTTTTGGAAGAATGTTCTCTGGTCAGATGAGACAAAAGTAGAGCTTTTTGGGAAAAGGTATCAACATAGAGTTTACAGGAAAAAAAAAGAGGCCTTCAAAGAAAAGAACACGGTCCCTACAGTCAAACATGGCGGAGGTTCCCTGATGTTTTGGGGTTGCTTTGCTGCCTCTGGCACTGGACTGCTTGACCGTGTGCATGGCATTATGAAGTCTGAAGACTACCAACAAATTTTGCAACATAATGTAGGGCCCAGTGTGAGAAAGCTGGGTCTCCCTCAGAGGTCATGGGTCTTCCAGCAGGACAATGACCCAAAACACACTTCAAAAAGCACTAGAAAATGGTTTGAGAGAAAGCACTGGAGACTTCTAAAGTGGCCAGCAATGAGTCCAGACCTGAATCCCATAGAACACCTGTGGAAAGATCTCAAAATGGCAGTTTGGAGAAGGCACCCTTCAAATCTCAGGGACCTGGAGAAATTTGCCAAAGAAGAATGGTCTAAAATTCCAGCAGAGCATTGTAAGAAACTCATTGATGGTTACCAGAAGCGGTTGTTCGCAGTTATTTTGTCTAAAGGTTGTGCTACCAAGTATTAGGCTGAGGGTGCCAATACTTTTGTCCGGCCCATTTTTGGAGTTTTGTGTAAAATGATCAATGATTTGACTTTTTTTTTTTCATTCTCTTTTGTGTTTTTTCATTGCAAGCAAAATAAATGAAGATATTATTACCAAAGCATTTGTGATTGCAATCATTTTCTGGAAGAAATTGAGTATTATCTGACAGAATTGCAGGGGTGCCAATACTTTTGGCCAGCACTGTATAATACAAATACATACAGTATATCAAAAATATAACAATTTTTTACGAATTTTGACACACCAAGCTGAAAAGGTTAGCCATCACTGATCTATATAATGTATTACAGAACAGTTAAAAAATTATTTTGGGGGTGAAATGGGTAAAAATTTAATTCTGGCATTATTTTTTGAGTTTCATTTTTACAGCATTCACAGTGTGCTGAGAAATTACCTGTTACCTGTATTCTGTGGCTGAGAAACAGCAGTTTGGGCACATTGGGGCACATTTATCAATAGAAGTTCGACACTTTTCTGAATACATTTGCACCAAAATTTATGGTACACGGCATTTACAACATGTTTCTGAACAGAACAGAAAAATACAATTGGCCTGACACTTCTCAAAAAAGTGCCCGAGAGTGGGCGAGGTTTAGAAAGGTCTCACATTTATGAAAGAGAAAAGAACGAATATGGCGCAGAATTCCTTGCGCAAAGCAGAGTAAGTTTAAAATGGTGTAAACTTATGAATTTACAAAAATTTACCTCGTGCTATAAATTCCAGTTGTGCACAACATATTTGTCTCTTCCATAAGCAAGAGATGATTTTTGTCTGCTTATTTTGTTCCAAAAATTGTAGGGTTTTTGATGTATGCGCCAAATATTTGTTCCTTACAGCCTGCGAGTTTGTTTTTTTGTCTACAGATTTTGTCTACATGTTTTGCGGCAAATATTTGTCTCATGGTGAAGCTCCACACTTTAAGTTGGATGGTATTTGAGTCTGAATTTTGGAGCTTCTAGAAACACTCCATATTTATGACAGTCAGTACGACAGATTCATAAATATATCTAAAACTACGAACGGGATTTTCTGTTACATGGTTCACCATTGCTTAACTGGTAGTATATGTAAAATGGGGAAAGGGAGTTGAAATTAAATTTTCATTATTTGTGTTTTTTATTATAAATATTATACACAGTACTATGCAGAAGTTTTAGGCAGGTGTGGAAAAATTGCAGCAAAGTAAGCCTGCTTTCAGAAATAGAAATGTTAATAGTCATTTTTATCAATTAACAAAATAAAGTAAATGAAGAAAAGAGAAATCTAAATTCCATCAAAATTTGGTGTGACCTTTGCCCTTTAGAGGAGAAGTCCAGGAAGAGATGATACGCCCCCACAGATCCCTGATCTCAACATAATCCAGTCTGTCTAGGATGACATGAAGAGACAAAAGGATTTGAGCAAGCCTATATCCACAGACTTTAATGGGACAGCACTGCTTTACCTAAACCCACTACGCACTGTACAGTGAGTGAGCACCTAACATTAAAGAGGACCTTTCACGTCCTCATGTACACACGTGGACAAAATTGTTGGTACCCCTCGTTTAATTAAAGAAAAACCCACAATGGTCACAGAAATAACTTAAATCTGACAAAAGTAATTTGCCAAACTACATGTTGACAAGCCACAAAGCTTCTGGGAGAATGTCCTATGGACAGATGAGACAAAAATCGAAATTTTTGGCAAGGCACATCAGTTCTATATTCACAGACAGAAAAATGAAGCATATCTTGAAAAGAACACTGTCCTTACTGTGAAACATGGAGGAAGCTCTGTTATGTTCTGGGGCTGCTTTGCTGCATCAGGCACTGGGTGTCTTGAATCTGCAGGGTACAATGAAATCTCAAGACTGTCAAGGAATTCTAGAGAGAAATGTGCTGCCCAGTGTCAGAAAGCTTGGTCTCAGTCGCAGGTCATGGGTCTTGCAACAGGATAATGAGCCAAAACACACAGCTAAAAACACCCAAGAATGGCTAAGAGGAAAACATTGGAGTATTCTGAAGTGGCCTTCTATGAGCCCTGACCTAAATCCTATTGAGCATCTTTGGAAGGAGCTGAAACATGCCGTCTGGAAAAGGCATCCTTCAATCCGAGACAACTGGAGCAGTTTGCTCATGAGGAGTGGCCAAAATACCTGTTGAGAGGTGCAGAAGTCTCATTGACAGTTACAGGAATCGTTTGATTGCAGTGATTGCCTCAAAAGGTTGTGCAACAAAATATTAAGTTAAGGGAACCATCATTTCTGTCCAGGCCTGTTTCATGAGTTTTCTTTTTTTTAAAAATTCTGTTGAAGCATGGTTGAAAAGCAATGTCTGACTTTCATTTGATCATTTTCATAGAATTTTTATATATTATTACTTTTGTCAGATTCAAGTTATTTCTGTGACCATTTTGAGTTTTTCTTTCATTAAATGAGGGGTACCAATAATTTTGTCCACGTGTGTATATGCTGTTTTACATATCGCTAGAAAGCCGACAGCACGCTGAATTCAGCGCACTGCCGCCTTTCCCGGTATGTGCCCCGGGGCTGGAGATATCGGGGGTCATAGTTTCACAGTTGACCGTCAGAAGGGCGTTCCTGACAGTCTAGCTGCGCTGTCATCCCTGGGCTGTAAGGAACGCCCCCTCTCTCTGTACTTGTCCATAGCCCTGTACTGTCAGAGGGGGCATTCCTTACAGCCCAGCTAGACTGTCAGGAGAGCCGTTCTGACGGTGAACGGTGAAACTACGACCACCGATAGCTCCAGCCCCGGGACACATAACGGGAAAGCCGACAGTGCGCTGAATTCAGCGCGCTGTCGGTTTTCTAGCGGTATGTAAAACACCATATACTTGAGGACGTGAAAGGTTCTCTTTAAGTAAACATTAGTGGGTGCTGCGTGGCCCTGGGTCAGGACAGGCCATCAATATTAAAATGTGAATAACCCCTTTAAAAAACCCATATCAATTAGCCACATCAACATATTTACATGGACAGTCCTTTTTATGCAGTGGATACCAGTGTGGTGACACTGCTAGGTACTTGCTACCATGCTGACTACAGATTATTGGTTGGGGTCTGAGCAGTATTATCCCCTTTAGTGTCCCCACAAGTTATAAAGCTCTCTTAGTGCCTCCACACAGTTTACTGTCCCATTAGTGCACCCACAGTATAACGTTCCCACAGTGCACCCACAAAGTTTAATAAGCTAAATGCTCCCATAGCGCCACCACAGCGTACAATGCGCCATTAGTGTACCCACACAACATATTGCTCCATTAGTTCCACCCACATGGTAAAATGCCCCATTGGTGCCCCCACATAGTATAATGTTCCATTAGTGACCTCTAACAGTATACAATAATGTCCCCATAGTAGTCCCGCAAAGTTGCTGAGCTGCTGGGTTGCTCCCCCTGCAGGTGCCATGTTGCGGTGGTGGCGATTGCTGTGCAGTGCCGCAACCAGTAGACTAGGGACCCACTATATAGAAGTTGCCTGAAATGGCTAGTGGGCTTATACGCCTCGATCAATATGTATACTAAGAATCTCATGTTCATTTTTGTAGATTTTGCTGAGAAGCATAGATAAATGTATAATGAGATATATAGTGAGATGTCTTTCTCTCTAAAATATTGGGACATAGACCTCATAAAGGATAAAGCTCCATTACTGCCCCCACACAGTATATGTCGTCATAGTGCCACCACATTATAATGTTCCCATAGTGGGATCATCGCTGGGCAGTAAGGAATCCCCCCCCCCGACAGTCCTCTTTGATAGACTTGTACTGTCAAAGGGGGCATTTCTTACCGCCCATCGATGATGCTGAGCTGTAAGGCCCGCCCTTCTGACAGTGGAGAGATATCGGTGCACTGTCGGCTTTCTAGTGGTATATAATACCGCACATCAATGAGGATGTGAAAGGTCCTCTTTAGATATGTCTGCAAACTACGAGGACTAAACATTCTACACATTTCACAGCTTAGAATGTAAGAAAAGTCTTCTATGTACTTGTATGCAAACCTGGCTGCTTGTGTGGTGACAGATAGGATATTATTCACAGACAGCAAGCAGCTTTACCGACTGTTCTCATAGATTGCTCTTTTTCTGTGTCATACGTGCATGGTAGATGCTAGAATGTAGTAGGTATCTACATATACCTGCTCTATATATGCAGTTCAGTATTTCTGAATCTATTATATTATGCTCACATGGCCTTTTCTCAGCTATTTGTTTGCTCTTGTACAGTTTCTCCTGGCAGAATTGTATAGAAACAAAAAAAAAAAACTAGTTGGATGGTGGTGGTGGTGGTGGGGGGGTCGCAGACTGCTCCATATTGTACACGCCCACAGCCTTAGAAAGAAATATAAAATGTGCTGCAACTATAATGTGATAATTAGCAGAAAAACATCATGTATGATGTGATAGAACAGACTGCCTTGCAACTTTTCACTATTTCAACAGGTCTTCTTTGCTCTCTGCTGTCATTGGCCTGGAACTGCAGGTTCAGTATCAGTACATCGTGCCTGCCTGCAACCAAAATGCTGACAGCAGCTGCACAGGGTGAACGGAGAACCAGGGAATTAGGGCTCCATTGTATTCACCTCTGTCTGTGTCCTGGAAATGGAGAAGGAGTTAAAGCCAGAACGTACCAGCTGTGGCCTTGGACAGCACCTGAAATCCAGCCCGGTGACTTATCTGAAAAAAAGAAGCCTGGAAATCCTAGATAAGCTATTAAGGGGGTTTGTTGCTAAGACTGACACATTTAAAGTGACACCACATCACTGTATACATGCAAGAAATTTTATTTATGGGAAATCTAGTGGTAGTTAGTGAGGGATGAGGCCATAACTTCAGACCCCAGCTTTTCCCCCAAATAACATAAGGAAAACAGACATGCATACTATTTGACAACAGTATGGTTCTATCTGTGGAGGCCGGTGGCCAGGTCGCAAAGGTTGAGATTCACATTGAAAGGGTTCTCCCATAATAAAAAGTGATAGCATATACAGTTGTGCTAAAAAGTTTACATACCTCGGCAGATTTTTTGTTTTTTTGGCCTTTTTTCAGAGAATATGAATGATAACACAAACACTTTTTCTCCACTCATGGTTAGTGGTTGGTTGAAGCCATTTATTGTCAAACTTCTGTGTTTTCTCTTTTTAAATCATAATGACAACTAAAAACATCAAAATGACCCTGTTCAAAAGTTCCCATACCCCAGTTCATATCATGTATTGCCCCCTCTAACATCAATGACAGCTTGAAGTCTTTTGTGGTAGTTGTGGATGAGGCTCTTTATTTTCTCAGATGGTAAAACTGCCCATTCTTCTTGGCAAAAAGTCTCCATTTCCTGTAACTTCCTGGGCTGTCTTGCATGTACTGCGCACTTGAGATCTCCCCAGAGTGGCTCAATGATATTGAAGTCAGGAGACTGAGATGGCCACTCCAGAACCTTCACTTTCTTCTGCTGTAGCCAATGACAGGTCGACTTGGCCTTGTGTTTTGGCTTGTTGTCATGTTGGAGCGTCCAAGTACGTCCCATGCGCAGCTTCCTGGCTGATGAGTGCAAATTTGCCTCCAGTATTTGCTGATAACGTGCTGCATTCATCTTTCCTTCAACTTTGACCAAGTTTCCTGTGCCTTTGAAGCTCACACATCCCCACATCATCAGTGATCCACCTCCGTGCTTTACAGTAGGAATGGTGTTCCTTTCATCATAGACCTTATTGACACCCCTCCAAATGTAACATTTATGGTTGTAGCCAAAATGTTCGATTTTTGTCTCATCACTCCAAATGACCTTGTTCCGGAAGTTTTGAGGCTTGTCTCTGCGCTGTTTGGCGTATTGAAGGCGAGATTCTTTGTGGCATTTGCGCAGTAATGGCTTTCTTCTGGCAACTTGACCATGCAGCCCATTTTTCTTCAAGTGCCTCCTTATTGTGCATCTTGAAACAGCCACCCCGATAGTTTTCAGAGAGTCCTGTATTTCAGCTGATGTTATGTGTAGGTTTCTCTTTGCATCCCAAATAATTTTTCGGGCAGTTGTGGCCAAAATTTTGGTTGGTCTACCCGATCATGGTTTGGTTTCTGGCATGTTATCAGGTCAAAATCACCAGGGTATGTGAACTTTTGAGCAGGGTCAGCTTTAGGTTCATCCTAAAGACACATCTCTTCAGGCAGGCCTATCACATTTCCTAATCTAAATCCTTCCACAGTAAGGTTGCCTAAAACTAAACCTCCACTCTCTCCTGCATTATCCCACAGGACATGATGCCTTATCAGACTGTAACCCTGTATGTCCAGACACCTTGGATCTACACATAAAAGGAAACGGCTGGTGACGGCTCATACAGCTTTATTTATTTGTGGAATTAAAATAACCTTTATCTTAAAATTGTCTGACCACTGTATAAGTAATGCTACCTCCTATGCCGCTCCTGCTACCTCTTGTGTCACCCCCTCTACCTCATAGATTGTAAGCTCCTGTGAGCAGGGCCCTCAGTCCCAGTGTGTGAATTGATTTATTACTCTCTAATGTCTCATTTTGTCTGTACATTAACTCTTTGCTTTGTAAAGTGCTTTGGAATATGTAGGCGTTATATAAGTAAAAATGTATTATTATTATTATTATTATTATGACTGATGATCCTGAGAATGAAGAATCCATCAAGAAAATCCTTTCAATGTCTCCAGATAACATTATGGCTCACTACAAAACGCAGTTGTAATACAGATGTGCATGAGCCTGAACACTTTTTGTCAATAAAAATGTCAATTCTTTTTATTTCTCAGTCTTTTTGAAAAATTTAGAAGCGCTGTTCCTGGAAATAGCCACTTGGTGGCGCTCCAGCCCTGGGTGGTTTATGCTGCACATTTATAGATGTTTGACATGGTTAGTATAGTAGTATGATGTTGTACCGTGTTAGCCATTGAAAGTAGTGGAAGAGTGAAGAAATCAGGCGATACCTTTTAGAGGCTAACTGAGTATATTTATAAGTAAGCTTTCAGGAGTACTCGCTCCCTTCATCAGACATGGTGTGATACAAGAACTGAAAATTAACAGATTTTTATACACATGGTTTTCAAAGCATTTTAGAGTCCTTAAAAAAAAATTGCAATCTAAGTAGAGAAGTTATTTACAACAGGTCAAAAAAAACAGTCTGGAAACTTGTGGTGCGTGACGGAGGGATCAGTAATTCTTGCTGTTATCTGTTTGCTATCAGGAGGTGATTTGTGTCCCTCACAGTTCATGCATAGTTTGATTTGAAGCTGGCATGAATATTGAGTTCAGTTCATGGTTCAAACATAGTGTGACATGAAGCTGGCATGAATATTAAGTCCAAATTGCAGAGTTTGAAATTTTTGCATAAATTTATACTCCATTTCTTTCCTTTTCTCCTGTGTCTTAAAATGTCCCATTAAAACCACAACCCGCAAATCTTCAATAGAGTGGTTTTCTCCGGAGAAATGTGCGGCCACTGGGAGATCGGTTCTGCTGTTATTAATGGTGGATCTGTGTGAGTTCATTCGTTGACTGAGTCTCTGCCCTGTTTCCCCCACATAGAGGCCTGTGGTGGGACATTGCACACACATTATGAGGTACACCACATTGGAAGACCTGCAGGAGAATGTCCCCCTAATTCTGTGCACCTGTTGTGACTGTGGGATAGGTACACTGTCAGCGGTGTGGATGTGCTTGCAGGTCATGCACCTTTTATGTAGGCAAGGTGAGGTGCCATTTTCAGATGGGGCCTTCAGGGCACTCCGGACGATAATGCGCCTCAGGTTTGGTGGTTGTCGAAAGGAGAGGAGAGGGGGGACTGGAAATATGTCCTTGAGTCTGTTGTCCCTATGTAGCACAGGTTGGAGAATCTGTTAATTTTCAGTTCTTGTATCACACCATGTCTGATGAAGGGAGCGAGTACTCCTGAAAGCTTACTTATAAATATACTCAGTTAGCCTCTAAAAGGTATCGCCTGATTTCTTCACTCTTCCATGGTTAGTATAGAACAGACATTGTCAAAGATCAATGTTGAAGATGTTATCATGCAGGAAAGATCATACATCCCCATGTGATACCACCCTAACACACTAAAGCAGGGTCACAGATATATATATCAGTATAAATACCATATACCAAATACCATAATATGTGAGAAGTCCAGACAGAAAAAAAAGAGATAAAGCATGTTAAATTATATTCTGTCTATCCAAGTTTGCATTATAATTGCAAAAATGTAAAACTAGATTGATGTTCCAAAAAATCATAGGGTATGACACGGCCATATTACAGCTTAGTTTTGTATGGTGCTGCTATAGGATTCCCATTCTAATGAATGAGGTCACTACTGTACCTCTGTATGCCTCTATTCCCATACATACAAAGTGGGCAGAGAAAAAAGCGTCATACTCTAACAGATGCCACATGTTAGGACCTACTCCTTATTTTGTGGCACTTCAATTTGTCCCAGACACACATCGGCAAAAACTACGGCTGGGTGTAGGGGCCCATTGAAATGTATGGGTCCGTGTTTTATAAAATGCATGGTTATGTGTGTAGGGAACTGCCATTTCTACTAGTATATAATGTATCTGGCTTCTTTGCCCCTGCAGTTTGGCTTCAGAGACCCCAGGCATTTAGTGCAAGTTTTGTTTTGTAAATACAGTGAGTCAGACACATGTGAGGCAGAGCTGCTGGGGGGAGAGATGTGAGCAGAGCTGCTGAGCCAGACATGTTATGTCTGGGGGAGTCTAAGAGCCACTTGTTCCTCTTTACTTCACAGTATATAGTTAGGTATGTGTTACCCCCTATATACTCACAGGACCTAGCTAGTAACCGTAGTTAGGGATCCATATATATATATAGTTCAGGGCAGTGATAGGTTAGGCTTCCGAAGGCCAACTAGCTAGTTAGAGGCCCGGTGGCACTAGTAGTTTAGCTGGCAGGTTAAGGACTCAGTGTTAGGGTAGTCAGGCCTGCATCTACTGCCGTCACCGTCGCCCTGTTTGCTGCCTGTGAAGAATCTCACCATCATCATCATCTCCTGATCGGCTGTCTGTCATCTCCTGGAAGAATCCGAGGATCCACAGTCATCCACAGGGGCCCCTGCATCTCTTCTGTTGCCTGGAGGTATTGTGCACTGGACTCTTGCTATATATTTATATATATACCCGGGTATATAACCTAAGACGGTTGAGGACTTGCTGGTTGTTGTAGTATTGCTGTGTTCTGAGTATATTTTATGTATGTATTATTACCCTGTTGATTCTTATAAAGCTACTGTTATAACCTTATGTGGTATCTGTATGTATTCTTCAGACTGTGAGATTAGTACAGTGATCCTTGTTAAGGCTACTAACTGTACCTCATGGGTAAGTCCCAGGAAGAGATCCTCCCTGTAATACAGAGGCTCTATCCTGGGTGGAGGCACTGATATATTTCATATATGTTCCCACTCTTCCCTTCAGCGAAGGCTTCAGGTCCCATTATACACACAGGTCAGCGCCAGAGTCTGTTGCGGGAGGGATAATACTCATACCCCCCCCCAAATAGGGCTACATTTGGAGGCACTGCTGAGATTTAGAAGTGGGAATAGTCATTGATATGGAGAAGCGATATAGCTCAGAGGGGAACCTCCCACTAGCTACTACATGGGATTACCGACCTCCTGTTCCTCCCCTGGTTCAGGTAAAGGAAGAACCCCGCTCAGCCAGTTACCCCCCCAGTATGGCCGTCGCTAGCAGTTCCTCTAGTGACAGTGCTATTAGCATTTTAGCCAGGCTGACTGAAATGTTAGCTCAGGGCCTGCAGGCCACTCACTACAAGAAACTAAAAGTATTCTCTGGTAATGTCCCAGTACCACAAGGGGAGGAAAACTTTGAGATATGGAAAGAACATACTCTCCAATGCCTGAAGGAATGGTCTTGCTCTGAAGAAGGCAAGCGGCAGCGTATCAGTGAAAGTTTGCGGTCTCCTGCTGCAGAATTGATCCGCTTGTACAGAGGCTCTCATGAAGGAGTGAGTGCATTGGACTATATACAAGTACTGTCTGATCACTTTGAGCCATACTATGACCTTGCCCAGATGGTTGCTGATTACCGAATGGTTCGTCAAAAAGAAGGGGAAAATGTCTCTACTTTTATTAACCGTTTACAGCTACTTCTTTCACGTCTGGTGTACCACGCAGCTATATCTACTTCAGAGGTAGACGCTATGAGAACCAGTCAGTTGGTGAGAGGGTTACAACCTCATTATCCTCTTGCTCAAGTACTCAAGGTCTTACTATCTGATAGAGTCCTTCCATTTCCTGACTTAATGAAGTTAGTGAAGAAACAAGAAGCTGACATTAGTTTTAGTACCCCTAAGAAAGCGAAAAGCATCTCTAAAGAAGATGTTGTTCCTAATTCAAACAAGGACAAACCAGCGGAGCGGTCAGAACTTAGACAGTCCGCCACTCCACCCACTGCCACTCAATGGAGGAAGGATGCTAGAACCTGTTATAAATGTGGTCAGACGGGCCATACTGCCAGACAGTGTACGGAGGACAGTGAGGGATTGGGACACAGTGCTGTCTTCTCTATTCAGAATCAAAGACACAGAAGGAAGGCGGGCCGAGTAAAGACCAGAGGCGCTATCGCGGGCTCCAGGTCCGTTGTCAAAGTCACTGTCAATGGTCATGCCGCTCCTGCCCTGTTTGATACAGGATCTCAAGTGACCCTGATTTATCGCTCGTTCTACCAAAAGTATCTGAGGGATATACCTCTTCAGTCTACAGGACAAATGAAATTGTGGGGGCTTAATTCAGGATCATATCCTGTAGATGGCAGCCTACAAGTAGTTATAGCTGTCCCTGAATTAGAAGATCAGAGTGTCGCTCCCATGAAGATTACGGCTCTTGTCTGCCCTGATACAGGGGATTCTTGTGCAGCTCCTGTGATACTTGGCACTAATTGTCCCGCAGTGCATTATGCTTTTCAGAAGTTTCTTGGAAGAGATTGGAACCCTGCAGCTCAGCCGGTGAATATATCTTCTGATCTTAGAGAACTCTGTGATGCCCTGTCTACTGGCTATCGACATGGAATGGTATATCATATCGGTGAGAGAACCGTGGAAGTTCCTGCCGGCGGGGAGAGAGTTCTGAGAGTAGCCTCCAGCATTGCTCCCGATTTGCTTGAAGGGGGGAGTTATGTCCTTATGGAAACCCCTGAAGAAATGATTAACCAGAATGGCTGGATGGTGATCCCAGAGAGAAAGGACTGGAGAAATAAAGTGGAGTTATCTACCTGTGTGACAGTGAGGAACTGTTCACCGCATCCGATCGTAATTGGACCATTCCAGAATGTGGCCCACTGCTACCCTGTGCTTGGAGTAAATCCATACGCTGAAGTGTGCAGGATTCAAATCCGAGATGCAATCCCTAATCTCAATCTTGACTTGAGTGATCCACATTTACCAGAGGCCTGGAATCAGCGACTGACACAGAAGTTGTCTGAATTATCGGAAGTGTTCTCCATGGATGATATGGATGTAGGTTGTGCTAAAAGTGCTCAACACACTTTCCGATTGACCGATTCTACTCCCTTCCGGGAGCGACCACGGAGAGTTGCTCCAAAGGATGTTGATGAGTTAAGACAGACTCTACAGCAAATGAAAGGTCAGGGGATCATTGTGGACAGTAAGAGCCCCTATGCCTCACCTATTGTGGTGGTAAGAAAAAAAATCTGGAGCAATTCGCCTATGTGTGGATTACAGAACTCTGAACCGGAGAACCTTACCTGATCAGTATACACTGCCGAGAATTGAAGAAGCTCTGAATGGAAACTGTTGGTTCACAGTGCTGGACCTAAGATCGGGATACTATCAAGTCCCAATGGCACCTGAGGATCAGGAAAAGACAGCTTTCATATGCCCCTTGGGTTTCTTTCAGCTCACTCGTATGCCGCAAGGTACAAAAGGTGCGCCAGCAACGTTCCAAAGGTTGATGGAAAGAGTGTTAGGTGATTTAGTGCCCCGGGAATGCCTTGTATATCTTGATGACATTATTGTGTTTGGAAAGACGCTGGAAGAACATGAAGAACGACTCATGAGAGTACTCCAACGCTTAAAAGAAGAGGGGCTGAAGTTGTCGGCTGACAAATGCAAATTTTGTAGATCTTCGGTCACTTATGTAGGTCATATTGTTTCTGCTGAAGGAGTTGCTACCGATCCTGGTAAGATTGAAGCTGTGGTGAATTGGCCCCGACCGCAAAATATTACGGAGTTGCAATCTTTCTTGGGGTTTTGTGGATTCTATCGACGATTTGTGGAAGGATATTCAAAAATTGCTCGAGCCCTCCTCGACCTGTTGAAGAGTGATGCAGGAGATCCGGGAAAGAAGAAAGGGTCTTCCAAAAGCCTTTTTGGCGATAGGTGGACTGCGGATTGTGAAGAAGCATTTAAGTTGTTGAAGAAGAAATTGACAGAAGCTCCCGTTCTGGCTTATGCTGATGCACATAAGCCATATGTGCTACATGTAGATGCCAGCTTTGAAGGATTAGGTGGCGTGCTGCACCAAGAATACCCGGCCGGGTTACGGCCCATAGCTTTCATAAGTCGAAGTCTTTCTCCCAGCGAGAAAAATTATCCAGTACATAAATTGGAGTTTTTGGCGCTCAAGTGGGCCATTGTTGATAAATTACATGACTATTTATACGGAGCCACGTTTGAAGTAAGAACAGACAACAATCCACTGACATACGTTTTGTCAACCGCTAAACTCGATGCTACAGGACATCGCTGGTTGGCAGCTTTATCCAACTACCAATTCACACTCAAGTATAAATCGGGGCCTAAGAACATTGGGGCAGATGCTCTATCAAGACGGCCTGGATTACCTAGTCCGGAAGTAGTGGATGAATGGGAAGAAGTGCCAAGTCCTGGAGTAGGAGCTTTGTGTGCCATGGCTGCTGTAGTTGAAGACCGAGTAGCCTTTTCTGAAACTCGGCTTATTGACTCTATTGGGGGAGGTCCCGAAGCTGTACCAGACATGTTTGCCTACCCTGCCGCTTTAGGATCCTTTGAGAGTTGTTCTATATCTTCAAAGCGAATGATCTGGAGTCAAAAGACTGATCCTTTAATTGGACCTCTTTATCAAGCAGTGAGTTCTCAAGACAGAGAAATGTTAAAGACATCCCTACCCTCTGAATGCAGTCAACTTCTACGAGATTGGGAGAAGTTTGAAATAGACAATGGCCTACTTTATCGTGTGGTGCTGTATCATGATCACCCTGGAAGGCGCCAACTAGTTATTCCAAGCTGCTTTCAGAAGATGATTTTCCGAAGTCTGCATGATTATCATGGTCATTTGGGACCTGAGAAGACTTATGGCCTAATACAAGACCGATTCTACTGGCCCAAAATGAGAGATACCGTGACTCGTCTGTGTAGGTGCTGTCGCAGATGTTTGCAGAGGAAGACTGTCCCGGTTCGAGCGGCCTTCATGGGACACTTGAAGAGTTCGGGCCCCATGGATCTTGTCTGCATAGACTTCCTTTGTATTGACAACGACTCCAGAGGATTTGGAAATGTATTGGTGGTGACTGATCACTTCACACGATATGCTCAAGCCTTTCCGACTAAGGATCAAAAAGCAGTCACTGTTGCAAGAGTGCTTTGGGAAAAGTATTTTATCCATTATGGCTTACCACACCGGTTGCATTCTGATCAAGGCCGGGATTTTGAGAGTAACCTGATCAAAGAGTTACTTCAGTTGTTGAACATCCGCAAAAGTCGGACGACGCCTTACCATCCAGAGGGAGATGCCCTTCCTGAAAGATTTAACAGGACTTTACTTGATATGCTTGGTACCTTACGAATTGAGGATAAGCGATCCTGGAGTCGAAAAGTGGAGGCTATGGTGCATGCCTATAATAGTACAAGGCACGAGAGCACAGGATATTCACCATACTTTCTGATGTTTGGAAGAGAGCCTAGGCTACCTATTGACATCTTGTTGGGAGTCTCTACCGATGGTATCAGTCATCGAGATCATTACCGATACGTGGCACGTTTGAAAGAAACGCTTAAGAGTGCTTATCAGCTGGCTGAGGAAAATGCGGCCAAAGTGAATGAAGGAAATAAAAGGAGATTTGATCTTCGAGTAAGATACCGAGAATTGAACCCTGGGGACCATGTTCTGCTACGGAATTTGGGAGCATCTGCAAAACATAAGCTGGCTGATCGATGGCGGAGTGAACTCTTTACAGTGGTAGATCGGTTGCCTGGAATACCAGTCTACAAGACAAAAGGACGGGACGGGAGGATCAGGACTTGGCATAGAAATCATTTGTTGCCTGTACCTCAGATTGATGGTATGGATATCTCCAATGATGGCTCGGCCTGCGATTCTCCACAGTCCTTAGCCGATATTCCACCTGACCTTCCTGAAACTCCTGAGAGTGATTGGACTGTGGCTCCTGAAGTTCCTAGATCACCAGTATCTTCTCCTTCAGGGAGACCTATGAACCCTCAAACTCCAGAATTCGTACCTAGATCTGTGTCTACAGATGAGCAGGGATCTAGCTCTCCTACGCCACCAGCACCATCCCCTCCCATGGCAGACAACCCTAGTTTAGGGCCTGGACATGCTAGTTTACCTCAGAGAGAGGTACGGAGAGGAGAGAGAATTAGACACCCTCCACCTATGCTGACATATGATAGTTTGGGGGACCCCAGATTTACTACTCAGCCTCATTTATACCATGCTTGGGTGGGTGCAGTGTCCACTTTGGTCAATATGTTACCAATTTTCGCTCCTGCTGGCATGTATACCTATTAACCTGTTGTGACTCTGTAAATGCAAAAGCAACCATATTGATATTGTCATTGGTAATGTTGACTGTATACTATGACTTTGTATGTCTTTGACGTGACGTAAAGATTTCACCAGAGGGAGAGTGTAGGGAACTGCCATTTCTACTAGTATATAATGTATCTGGCTTCTTTGCCCCTGCAGTTTGGCTTCAGAGACCCCAGGCATTTAGTGCAAGTTTTGTTTTGTAAATACAGTGAGTCAGACACATGTGAGGCAGAGCTGCTGGGGGGAGAGATGTGAGCAGAGCTGCTGAGCCAGACATGTTATGTCTGGGGGAGTCTAAGAGCCACTTGTTCCTCTTTACTTCACAGTATATAGTTAGGTATGTGTTACCCCCTATATACTCACAGGACCTAGCTAGTAACCGTAGTTAGGGATCCATATATATATATAGTTCAGGGCAGTGATAGGTTAGGCTTCCGAAGGCCAACTAGCTAGTTAGAGGCCCGGTGGCACTAGTAGTTTAGCTGGCAGGTTAAGGACTCAGTGTTAGGGTAGTCAGGCCTGCATCTACTGCCGTCACCGTCGCCCTGTTTGCTGCCTGTGAAGAATCTCACCATCATCATCATCTCCTGATCGGCTGTCTGTCATCTCCTGGAAGAATCCGAGGATCCACAGTCATCCACAGGGGCCCCTGCATCTCTTCTGTTGCCTGGAGGTATTGTGCACTGGACTCTTGCTATATATTTATATATATACCCGGGTATATAACCTAAGACGGTTGAGGACTTGCTGGTTGTTGTAGTATTGCTGTGTTCTGAGTATATTTTATGTATGTATTATTACCCTGTTGATTCTTATAAAGCTACTGTTATAACCTTATGTGGTATCTGTATGTATTCTTCAGACTGTGAGATTAGTACAGTGATCCTTGTTAAGGCTACTAACTGTACCTCATGGGTAAGTCCCAGGAAGAGATCCTCCCTGTAATACAGAGGCTCTATCCTGGGTGGAGGCACTGATATATTTCATATATGTTCCCACTCTTCCCTTCAGCGAAGGCTTCAGGTCCCATTATACACACAGGTCAGCGCCAGAGTCTGTTGCGGGAGGGATAATACTCATACCCCCCCCAAATAGGGCTACATGTGCATGAGGCCTAAGGGTTCTCCACAAATGTGGTAAACCAAAGAGCCTGTATGGAAGAAGGGGTGGTCTGGTGCAAAAATCCTATTATCAAATAACTTGTTAGGTACTGCTTTTATAACAGAGTGGGACTACCTGTTCAGGACCTTCATACATTAGCCACAGTGGAGGGTAGATTCAAAGAGCAAAGAACATCTATACATTATACAAATAATCCATCTATTCCAATGGACAGTGTAATACTTACTCTGCCCTATGGTGGTGCTGTTGGGGAAATGAATACTTGATACAGATTGCCCTACAGATTTATCGATACCTCCCAGCTGTCCCAGATTCAGCAGGGTAGTCCCGGATTTCGGATGCTCGCTCTATGGTGCTATCTGTGGTGGAATCTGTGTCAAGTATTCATTTCAACATTGCCATTCCACCCCTGGCTCTACTGATGGCAGCTTGGAAGAAGGCAGGGGGATGTTGCGATGTCACTATATGGTGTATACTGCTCCCAAGCCACCAGAAGCAGAGATCAGATTGGACTGCAGGGGATTGGGGCAAGTGGAGTATTATTTTTTTTTTTGTATATTTTCTGTGGGGCACAATGATGGGGCAGTCTTTATACTATGGAGGCCACAATGAGGGGATATCATTTTGTGGGTCCGCAATGAGCAGACATCATATTGTGAGGGCCAAAATGAGCAAATATTATACTGTGGGGGCAACAGCAGGGACATGATACTGTGTGGGAACCACTATACCATGCCGGGGCCACTAAAGGAGTGTTATACGATGTGGGGACACAAAGGGACATGGTGGGGAACAGGGCCATTGGGGGAATGGGTGAGATTAAAAGTGTCTCTTTCTCTCAATCCCCTGAAAGTATGGAGGTCTGAGGAGATCTCAGTCACAGCGCAGCCTGTCATCAGCTCCTGATGAAAATAGATTGTACAAAGCAGACACCCCCTTTAAAATATAGGGCCAACTGAGTAATTACATAGTGAACCAATCACAATTGAGGTCTCACCCTCGTTAACTCATCAACCATTATTAATTTCAGTAATTTATATATCTCCAACATATTCTTAATCGCTGTACAGAGATAGTCATCACTAACATCAATGCCTGTCCCCAGTAGGGAGTTTGTCAGCGCAAAGACACAAGGGGTCTACATTTCCACTATTGTTGAGTCTCAGGTATATATATATATATATATATATATATATGTATTAATTAGTCATCTAATTTTTGTTGATGAAGCTTGACACTATGTACCATGTTAAAGGGAGTCTGTCAGACATTAAGCAAAACACATCACCCTGTAGGGCTTGTGACACTGTTTTCAGATCTGCCTTTGTTATTTCTGAACTCAGCTCCATTCCTGCGATATTCATTCTTTTAGAAATTTGCAGATTAACTGAAAAGGATTTTAGGGGTGTGTAATCTGTAGTTTGGATTTCTGTAGATTTTGCTGCATCAAAATTACCACCCCTAACTCCATCAGAGATCCCCCCATAGGATGAATGACAGCTATTTCCTCTTTCAGCTTTCTTATACTCTTTCTCTGAAATAAAGGCAGATTTGAAAACAGTATCACAAGCCCTACAAGGTACTGTATTTAGCGTAATGTCCTATTTTGTGCTGATAGACATGATACATGGTGCCAAGCTTCACAACATATATATACAGTGGGGAAAAAAAGTATTTAGTCAGCCACCAATTGTGCAAGTTCTCCCACTTAAAAAGATGAGGCCGGCCTGTAATTGTCATCATAGGTAGACCTCAACTATGAGAGACAAAATGAGAAAACATATCTAGAAAATCACATTGTCTGATTTTTAAAGAATTTATTTGCAAATTATGGTGGAAAATAAGTATTTGGTCACCTACAAACAAGTAAGATTTCTGACTCTCACAGACCTGTAACTTCTTCTTTAAGAGGCTCCTCTGTCCTCCACTCATTACCTGTAGTAATGGCTCCTGTTTGACATTGTTATCAGTATAAAAGACACCTGTCCACAACCTCAAACAGTCACACTCCAAACTCCACTATGGTGAAGACCAAAGAGCTGTGGAAGGACCAGAAACAAAATTGTAGACCTGCACCAGGCTGGGAAGACTGAATCTGCAATAGGCAAGCAGCTTGGTGTGAAGAAATCAACTGTGGGAGCAATAATTAGAAAATGGAAGACATACAAGACCACTGATAATCTCCCTCGATCAGGGGCTCCACGCAAGATCTCACCCCGTGGGGTCAAAATGATCACAAGAACGGTGAGCAAAAATCCCAGAACCACACGGGGGGACCTAGTGAATGACCTGCAGAAAGCTGGGACTAACGTAACAAAGGCTACCATCAGTAACACACTACGCCGCCAGGGACTCAGATCCTGCAGTGCCAGACGTGTCCCCCTGCTTAAGCCAGTACATATCCGGGCCCGTCTGAAGATTGCTAGAGAGCATTTGGATGTTCCAGAAGAGTATTGGGAGAATGTCATATGGTCAGATGAAACCAAAGTAGAACTGTTTGGTAGAAACACAACTCATCATGTTTGGAGGAGAGTGAATGCTGAGTTGCATCCAAAGAACACCATACCTACTGTGAAGCATGGGGGTGGCAACATCATGCTTTGGGGCTGTTTCTCTGCAAAGGGACCAGGACGACTGATCCGTGTACATGTAAGAATGAATGGGGCCATGTATCGTGAGATTTTGAGTGCAAACCTCCTTCCATCAGCAAGGGCATTGAAGATGAAACGTGGCTGGGTCTTTCAGCATGACAATGATCCCAAGCACACCGCCAGGGCAACGAAGGAGTGGCTTCATAAAAACCATTTCAAGGTCCTGGAGTGGCCTAGCCAGTCTCCAGATCTCAACCCCATAGAAAACCTTTGGAGGGAGTTGAAAGTCTGTGTTGCCCAGCGACAGCCCCAAAACATCACTTGCTCTAGAGGAGATCTGCATGGAGGAATGGGCCAACATACCAGCAACAGTGTGTACCAACCTTGTGAAGACTTACAGAAAACGTTTGATCTCTGTCATTGCCAACAAAGGATATATAACAAAGTATTGAGATGAACTTTTGTTATTGACCAAATACTTATTTTCCACCATAATTTGCAAATAAATTCTTTAAAAAATCAGACAATGTGTTTTTCTAGATATGTTTTCTCATTTTATCTGTCATAGTTGAGGTCTACCTATGATGACAATTACAGGCCTCTCTCACCTTTTTAAGTGGGAGAACTTGCACAATTGGTGGCTGACTAAATACTTTTTTTCCCCACTGTATAGACTGTATATACTTGAGAATCAGCCATAGTGGAAATGTAGACCCCTTGTGCACCTGAAACCTGCATATATAAGGTGAAGTCCAAAATGTAATAGGCCCAAACTACAGTAAATTCAGCTGGCACTCATCACAGCAATGCAATGAGTGCCAGCTTGTCCAGAAGTCCAAAAAGCTTGTGTGATTGATTCAAGAACCTAAACATATGTCTGTAAAGCCACTGTGCAATTTCATCAAATAACTCCCCATAGAGTAAGACTCTATGTACATGACCGTGAGCTTTGTCAGCATGCTAGCTGTGTTATTAATGGCTTGCACATTGACCCATTCATCTCTATGGCCTCATGCACATGCCCGTGTATTATCATGGCCCAGTGTATGCGACAATGAGCCCAGGGCAGAACTCAGGACAGATTTTATACCTGTCTGTTTTACGGCCAAGGCTCACTAGCTGCAGTGAATGTCCCTGGGGGGCACAGATGGCAAACGGATATCATCCATCCGTTCAGCCTACATGTATGCAAATAACTTCCCTACTTAGATTGCATTTTGTTTTTTTCTAAAGTATTCTAAGATCCTTTGAATGTTCATGTCTTTAGGGTATAAAAAAATCTGTGAATTTCCAGTATCTTGTATAACACCATGTCTGATGAAGGGCGCTAGTACTCCTGAAAGCTTACCATCTAATATGCTCAGTTAGTCTCTAAAAGGTATCGCCTGATTACTTCACTCTTCCACTACATGCATGCAATGCAGCCTAACTGTCCTCCCTAATCAGGGGTAGAACTTTCTGTTCTCTCCTTTTTCAATTTTATTTGTTTCAGTTTTTTGTTACCCTAATCTGACAAACCCTACATTTAAAAAAATGTGGAAGGTGGACAAATAACTTGTCATGTCCTTCCTCTGACACATACAATATAAGAAAAAGGAAGGGACAGAAAATTCTATCCCTGATTAGGAAGAATGGTTACCCTGAAACATGTTTATAATTTTTTTCACTTTGCCATATATCTTTACAAAGTGCTGATGTTATTCACTGCATGAGGACTTTGCTTTAACTTTTGGCTTGGAGTAAACTTTGTCCGGGGCTGCTCCTCGCTTAGCTGTAGACATGGATGTATCTTTATGCCACATGGACAAAGAAAAATAAGGTGGATATACAAGAATATTGGAGAGTTGTCTGATCACTAGCATTACAGCTAGGACATACGGTTCAGTTCTCCTAGCAATAACATAAGCTTTGTGCTTATTCTATATAAATACCAGTGTTAGATCACAGTAATCAGTGCCGGTTGGACTTACTGCAGTTTAGACCTATTACAATTTTTTAAAATTAATGGCCAATATTAGCAGTGCAAGAGGTCTATACAAACTAAGCACTACACTACACAAAAGATGCCAGAGCTGCAAGGTAATGGATCTAACCACTAAGTCACTGTGCAGCCCATAATTGCAATCATAATTAAGTAAAAATAATTACAGGCAAAAGTACAGGCATTTAAAATGCCTGTATACAATTACCCCCTACTAAATTAAACTAGTATACAGAGAAATATTAGGTGTGTACTATATTTCTCATATATTGCTATCCACACTGATATAAATACAGTTTGCCCATCTGGTGCTAATTCACATAGTCCACACTGGGTTAAGGTTCAGGGAAATCATCTCTCTAGACCTTCAACTTGTGACAAAGTCCATACTGCATCTACGTCACAGAGAAGCCCATTCGAATGAAGACAATGTCCTCCATCTGTTTCCAGAACACTGAGAGACAACTCAAAAAAGTATGCATTTGAGCCGAAACTGTAGACGGTTATCTACATCCTATCCTTTTATTCATTTCTTATTGTAATTAAATTCACTTGCCCATTCTTCCCAATATCATACTTACCCTACAAATACCATAAATAGAGTTCACCCATAACTTTCTAAAGCACAGAGCTCACACCGGGTCATGGTTCAGAGAAATCACTGTCCCTCTAGACCTTTGAGTCATGGCAGAGTCCAAACTGCATCAGCATCACAAGGAAGCCCATTATAATGGAGACAATCTTTTCCAGAACATTGAGGGACCACTCAAATAAAGGGGAAGTCGAGCCAAGGCTGCAGACGGCTGTCTTCATCCTGTATTTATATTTAATTCTTATTGTAACTAAACTTTCAAGTCCATGCTTCATAATAACATACTTACCCTACAACTGAAATAAATACAGTTTTCCCATGTAGTGCTAATGCACAGAGTACACATTGGGTCAAGGGAAATCACCACCAGCAAGACTGTGGCAGAGGTCAAACTGCATTAATACCACAGATTAGTCCAGATTATGTATCAGTAAAAAAAAAAAAAAAAAAAAGAGCAGTTAATCAGATGCTGCAGACAGTTGTCTGCATCATGTATTTTTATTTAATTACTATTAAACTTTCTTTCCCATGCTTCCCAATAACATTCTTACTCCTCAACTGGCATAAATACAGTTTACCTATGTGATGTTAATGCATAGAAACCACACCCAGTCAAGGTGCAGGAAAATCACCATCCCAATAGTCCTAAAGTCATGACAAAGTCCAAAGTACATCTTTATCACAGGGTTGTCTCCATCCTGTATTTTTTTAAATTCTCATTATAACTATACTTTCATAGCCATGGTGTAACGTCTCTGCCTGTTCGGGTCTCTGTGCCACCCTACGCTCGCACGCTGTGGCGAAGGAGGCGTGTTCAGTTTGATTCCTTGCGTAGGTTTCTTGTTGCTCAGTCTGAACATGGTCCTAGTCAATGTAATGGATTTCCGGCCACACCCGTGTTCTGAGCATTTCTCTCTGGACTGCATAGAGTTAATCTCTTCCTGGCCTGTGTGATTGACAGCCTGTGTACCTATCAGGTCTGGGGCTGGGCCCAGACTTTCCATATACGGGATGTCACTTTCTCAGAAAGTTGCCGGTTATTGCACTGTCTTTGCCTGCTCTCTTTATTATATCCCTTGCTACTTTGTTACCTGATTCTCTGACCCTTTGGCTTGCCTTTTGACTATTCTCTTGGATTTTGATTTTGTACTGCATTGCTCGTTTGTTACCTACCTCTTGGCTTGCTCACTCTGCTTCTGTGTTGTTTTTGTCTTGTCCTATTCTGTGTGTCACTTACTCAGTATAGGGCTCATCTTCAGGTTGTCCTTTTACCATTTAGGGTAAAGGAGGCAATAGGAAGGGACAGTGGCTGGGGTGAGATTAGGGCTCACTTGTCTCTGTCCTTCCTCCCAGACCTCTGCAGTAGTGTCAGGGTATTGCTACGTTTGGCAAGACCCCAACACATGGTTCCCAATAATATGTTCACCCTACTACTGGCATAAATAATGTTCACCCATGTGGTGCTAATGCACAGAGTTCACACCCAGTCAAGACTCATCATCCTCCTAGACCTTCAAGTTGTGCAGAGTCCAAACTGCATCAGTATCACAGGAAAGCCCATTACAATGGAGACAACATCCTCCACCTGTTTCCAGAACACTGAATGGCCACTCAAAGAGAAAGGCAATTGATCCAATGCTGCAAACAGTTGTGTTCATCCTGTATTTTTATTTAATTCTCATAATTAAACTTTCTTGCCCATACTTCCCAATAACATACTTAGCCTATGACTGGCATAAATACAGTACACCCATTTGATGCTAATGCACAGAAACCACATCGGCTCTAGGCTGAGGGAAACCACCATGCTGCTAGCCCTTCAAGTCGTGGTAGAGTCCAAACAGCATCAGCATCACAGGGAAGTGATGCTAATGGAGATAATGTCCTCTACCTATTTCCAGAACATTGAGGGATCACTCAACGAAAGGGGCAGTCAAGTAAAAGCTGAAGATGGTTGTCTCCATCTTGTATTTGTATTTAATTCTCATTCAAATTTAATTTTTTTTACCCATGCTTCCCAATAACATTTAGCCTACAATTTCCATAAATTCAGTTTGCCCATGTGGTACTAATGCACAGAGTGCACACCCAGTCAAGGTTCAGCAAGATGTTCAAGACGTTCAGCAAGACGTTCAAGTTGTGTCAGAGTCCAAACTTCATCAGCATCATATAGAAGACCATTTTAATGGAGATAATGTCCTCCACTCATTTCCCTAACATTGAGGAACAACTCAAAGAAAGGGGCAGTTGAGCCAAAGGTGCAAATAGTTGCCTCTGTCCTGTATTTTTATTTAAATCTCAGTGTATCTAAACTTTCTTGTCAATTGTTTTCAAAAACATTCGGCAGTTGTCTTCATCATGTATTTTTATTTAATTCTCATAATAAGTAAACTTTCTTGCACATGCTTCCCAATAACATACCCTATGACTGGAATAATTACAGTTCGCCCATATGGTGCTTATGCACATAGTTAACACCTGGTCAAAGTTCAAGGAAATCACAATCACGTTAGACCTTCAAGTCATGGCAGAGTCCAAACTGCATTATTATCAAACAAAAGCCCTTTCTAATGGAGACAATGTCAGCTACCCATTTCCAGGACATTAAGGTGTCATTCAAAGAAAGTGGCAATCTAGCTGAAGCTGTAGATGGTTGTCTCCATCCTGCATTTTTTTTTATTTAATTCTTATAATTAAACTTTCTTGGCCATGCTTCCCAAGACCATACTAAGCCTACAACTGGCATAAATACAGTTCACTAATCACTATAATGGAGACAATTCCATCCACCTATTTCCAGACAATTTAAGGGCCACTCCAAGAAAGGGTCAATTGATCTAAAGCTGCAGACAGTTTTCACCATCCTGTATTTTTTTTTTTAATTCTTGTAATTAAACATTCTTGCCCATGCTTCCCCATAACATACTTAGCCTATGAATGGAAGAAATACAGTTCACCCATTTGGTGCTAATGCACAGAAACCACATGGGTTCTTGATTGAGAGAAACCACCATGCAAAAAAAGAGCAGTCAATCCGAGGCTGCAGACCTTGTCTCCATCATGTATTTTTATTTAATTCTCATTATAAGTAAACTTTCTTGCCCATACTTCACAATAACATACCCTACAACTGGCATACATACAGTTCATCCATGTGGTTCTAATGCACATAGTTAACACCTGGTCAAGTTTCATGGAAATCACCATCCTGCAGGACCTTCAAGTCTTGACAGAGTCCAAACTGCATCAGTATAACATAAAAGTCCATTCTAATGAAGAACAATGTCCTCCACCCATTGCCAGAACATTGAGGTACCAGTCAAAAAAAGAAGCAGTCAATCTGAGGCTGCAGGCGGTTGCCTCCATCCTGTAATTTTATTTAATTCTCTTTATAAGTAAACTTTGTTGCCAATGCTTCCCAATCACATAATTACCCTTTGACTGAAATAAATACAGTTCGCCCATGTGGTGCCAATGCACATAGTTAACATGGCCAAACTGCATCAGCATCAAAGGAAATCCCATTCTAATAGGGACAATGTCCTCCACCTTCTTCTAGAACATTGAGTACCCACTTAAAGAAAGGGTCAGTTGTGCCAAAGCTGCAGTAGTCACTGCAGAGGTTCAGAAGTTTGGCTTTTGTTTAAGACCAAGAAGAAGAAATAAGTATTCCCCTGCAGAGGTTCATGAGTCAGGCTTTTTCCTTTGTCTTGTTTACCTCATAGAAGAGATCCCTATCCCACACAATTATATAATAAAACATAACCTTTAATTTTATATATAAAATGGTCAAAACCAAATAGTAAACTCAAGGGGGAAAAAAAAAGAATAAAAAAAAACAAAAAATACATCCACCATAGGAAATAGAAATTATCAGTACAGTATGGTACCAGTACTGTTTGACCAGTACTCTAGGTGGTATTAAAATCAAGAAAAAATCTATTAGTATTGTGTTCTTAGTTAACCGTTGTATGTAATACACCAGCTCATCTGATTGTTTGGTTAATGATTGTTTTGTCATGCACATTGTGTTTAACTATGTATATTCACTGGCGTTATTGGAAAAACCAATAAAATGTTAATTGTAAAAAAAAAAAAAAAAAAAATCAAGAATTGAGTCAATTCTTGTGGTTTGAGACCCAAACCAGCCAAACCTGAAACAAATCCTGAGGGATTTGCCCATCTCTATTAGTGACCATTTAACAATAGGCACAATGGAAAAGCATGCAGTATATAAGTAGCAAAGAATCTGAGCTAAATACATTTCAGACAGCACCAGGCTCATAATTCTCTCCATTGAACTGTTAGACTCTCGGTATGTGACACATCTGAGAACACCAAAGCATTATATGAGTGATCAAATGATCACACTGTGACTTAAAAAATAAATTACATACAGTGACATAAAGTTACCAAAACCAAACATTTTTTTTCTGCAAAAAGTGTTTTTTGTCTGATAGAAAGAAAAGATGGATGGCCTTTTATAAAGTGAGAGGCACTGAATATGTGGCTTATGGGTGTGCTTGGTGCTTTCTGTTAGGCTAAGGCCCCACATTGCAGAAAAGAAGCTTTTGTTTGTTGCAGATTATGCTGTGGTTTTTGGAGCTAAAGCCAAGAGTGGCTACAAAAGGAATGGGAAATATATAGGGACTCTCTTATACTTCTGTCTTCTGCTCAATCCACTACTGGAAAAAAATCATACTCACCTGTCACTGGTGCTCCGGTGTCCTCCCAGCGTGTTCCGGTCCTTCTGCTCTGGGGTCTTCTCACGGGTCTCTTACTGAGTTCCGTTGAAGCCGCTGATTGGCTTCAGCGGCCACATGATCACTGAGGCCAATCAGCGGCCTCAGGAAGAGACCCGTGATGTCACTGGTAGTGACATCGCATGCCCTTCGCTGAGGCCGCTGATTGGGCTCAGCGGTTACGAATGGCTGGGACTTCCGCCACATGTCAACACTGGACTGAAAAGCCCGGACCGCACTGGGAGGCACCAGAGCACTGTGGAATGATGAGTATGAATTTTTTAGATTTTTTTCACTGCCCCCGTTTGATTTAAAAATTAAAAGGGATTATCCATTTTTGCCTGGACAGCCCCTTTAATATTCACATGTAGCCCTATTTGAGGGGGGGGGGGGGTATGAGTATTATCCCTCCCGCAACAGACTCTGGCGCTGACCTGTGTGTATATAATGGGACCTGAAGCCTTCGCTGAAGGGAAGAGTGGGAACATATATGAAATATATCAGTGCCTCCACCCAGGATAGAGCCTCTGTATTACAGGGAGAATCTCTTCCTGGGACTTACCCATGAAGTACAGTTAGTAGCCTTAACAAGGATCACTGTACTAATCTCACAGTCTGAAGAATACATACAGATACCACATAAGGTTATAACAGTAGCTTTATAAGAATCAACAGGGTAATAGTACATACATACAATATACTCAGAACACAGCAGTACTACAACAACCAGCAAGTCCGCAACAGTCTTAGGTTATATACCCGGGTATATATATATAGATATATAGCAAGAGTCCGATGCACAATACCTCCAGGCAACAGAAGAGATGCAGGGGCCCCTGTGGATCCTCGGATTCTTCCAGGAGATGACAGACACCGATCAGGAGATGATGATGATGATGAGATCCTCCACAGGCAGCAAACAGGGCGACACTAATGGTAGTAGATGCAGGCCTGACTACCCTAACACTGAGTCCTTAACCTGCCAGCTAAACTACTAGTGCAACCGGGCCTCTAACTAGCTAGTTGGCCGTTGGAAGCCTAACCTATCACTGCCCTGAACTATATATATTGATCCCTAACTACAGTTACTAGCTAGGTCCTGTGAGTATATAGGGGGTAACACATACCTAACTATATACTCTGAAGTAAAGTGGAACAGGTGGCTCTGAAATAAGGTAGAGCAGCTTCACTAGCTGATCTCAAGTATATAGATTCTTAAATATCTACTTATCTATTCCTTAGAATTACACCTACCAACTGCCCTAGACTCTCACAGACATAACATGTCTGTCTCACAGCAGCTCTGCTCACATCTCTCCCCCCAGCAGCTCTGCCTCACATGTCTCTGACTCACTGTATTTACAAAACAAAACCCTGCACTGAATGCCTGGGGTCTCTGAAGCCAAACTGCAGGGGCAGAGAAGCTAGATACATTATATACTAGTAGAAATGGCAGTTCCCTACACTTATATATGTTTATCAATCACGTGGTACAACAGCAGGTACAGTCCGTACTAGGTGCTTGGTATTTAGTAAAGAGACTTCAGCCCTTATCAGAGTGTTGCAGCTTCTTTAACCAGCTGGTCGGTGGGGGTCTTCAATTGGTCATCAAACCCCGATAAATAATTTTTACTTTTATCAAAAATGTCCTTTTATTTAAAGATATTACATACCATGTAACAGGACCACATCTGGAATGGACATGTGATGGATTTTTGTCTAGCCAGGAAGAAGCTAAGTCAACAAAACTCGAGTTGGGCAGACAGAGTCAAGGTTTTGTGTCTCTGCTTTTATATCTTTATTGATATGACTTTTTTTTTCCTGATGTTTTATAAGTATTAAACTGTATGGAGAAAAAGTCTTGTGGTGCTTCAGCATTCAAAACCAGTATTTCCTTCTTCCCTGTGCAGAAAATATTGAGACACAAGTCTGGTACTTTGTTGTTTACCAGGTCAATGAACCATTCCAAAGCCTTCAAGTCATCTTATTTACTGAGTGTCGAAGCAGCGCTGAACTTTATTGTAATCTGTGTCTCATTTACATACCTCAAACTGCCATCAGAAAGAGCATGTATTCTGTTTTTGGGTCCTTGCTAAAGGGAATGATTCTGATGGTACACATTATATTAGGTAATTGCGTCCTTTGACTGCACCCATAGGGTAAGGTGAAATTTTTCAGATCTGTTCACATGGTGTGGCGTTGTGTGGTGGCCACCTTTAAGATGTTTAGACTGGCAGTAGGAGTGCTGTTGGATTGCTGTGTTACTTCCCCTGTGGGTGCTTTGCTGTGCTGGTGGTGGTCGCCACACACTATAAAGAGGTGTGAAGTAGCTTGATCAAAATGTATACAAAGAACCTTGTGTTCATTTTTGTAGGCTTTGCAGGGAAGCACAGATCAATGTATAATATTTGCATGTGGGGTCCAAGTCTTTTTCTAAAATGTTGAAATATCAGGTAACTGACCATAAGCAATTCTAAAGTGATTAAAGGGGTTATTCGGTTTCTAGGTTAGGCCATCAATATTAGATCTAAAGGCATCCGACACCCGGTACCCCCACAGATCACCAATACCTAGGGCAGTGCAAGACAGCTGTGCTGCTCACTCACCATACAAATTGTAGTGGCAAGTATGGGTACTGCAGCGCTGCCTCATAGAACTCAAACCCTTTCATTTACGCAGGGCTATTTATACAATTATTGATTTAAGCAGCACTATATATGATGATGTGCCATGTGGGGCTTTCTGTTTGTGGCTAAACCCAATTTGAGATGGAGTATTTTCATAAACTGTATATATAACCAGGGTTGTGGAGTTGTAGTCGTGGAGTCAGGTTCAATTTTGGGTGAAGTGGGAGACATATTTGGAAAAAAGTTACAGACTCCGGCTTCAAAATAATATGAATAATTATTTTTTATTATGTTATACAATTCTTAGTATTATATAATTACACATGTTGTTGCATATTTACTTTTATAGGAATTCAGTCACTGGGTTTTAATGAATTGCTTTTCTCTGACCATGATTGTCAGCCATTTATGAAGGAGTCAGAGTCGGACTGTGAAAAAATAGAAGAGTCGATTTGGCCTAACAACTCTGCGACCCTTCATAAAATCATTTCATACACTGTCTAGGCATGGTGTCAAAATAGCATTAACCCTTTTATACAGTTGCCTGCTGCAAATAACAATGATATACAATCCTTCCACCAGCATATACCTCAAAAAAGAGTACAGTGCCTAACAAGTAGTGCAGCAGAAAATAAATATCACCATACAGTGCTGAAATTATACCAACATACAGTGGCCAGATACCAGCCATGTGTTATAACAATGCTAGATCACAGTGGTTCAGAAGCCTCACATATGGCACACAACAAAGGCCAGTCCTGTATTTATGATTTATCATTGTGTTTAGACCAATTTTTGATATAAAAAGCAACTCCAGACTATGTCCCAAATTTCCACAATTTTTTTAAATTTATCTTTTCACTCTTCAAATTTTTAAGTGGTTTAAGTCTCCCAGAAAATATACTTAGAGCCAGAGTTATTAACCAGAGTAAAGAAAAATGATGCAAAATAATGGCAAAATCTGCTCATAAATGACATGAAGAATTTTTTCCTGTTAGAAAAATCAGAAAGCACCAAGTTTATTATTGTACCTTTTATTAATTTTGCTCAGATATCGCCAACAACCCTAGCCACCTTGATAGGCATCAAAATTCACCATTTCTAGTAAGTGTGGGCCCTTGTATAGTGAAATGGAAACATTCACTTGACATGTGCTTGAATTTGTTTTCTCTTTCCCTTCTAGATTATTTTAATAGAAAGTGCTGGGAACATCTTGAAGTTTTCAGGTGTCTTTGTACTGCCAGGCTCCTTCTTTTACCGGCAGTATCAGTTGAGTGACATTTTTCAGTATGCCATTGTATTGTAGTTGTATGACATGTTTTCACGCTCTGCCAAGTGTGAGAGTTACTCTTTCTACCTTGTAATGTGTGTGTTCCCTGCCCTCCATTATTAATGTTTGTTGAGAGTATTTGCAATCGCTGTACTTTATGGTGCCATTAGCTGGATGCACATCCAACATTACACCGTGTCCTGCCCCCCTGCCTGTCTCATGTTAATAAAACTTCATCAATGTATAATGAAAAGTTCTGAAATTAAGATCTCTGCCTGTCAATGGAAACATGTTCTTCTAAAGGGGTTGTCCATTCCCAGAAAATAATAATAATGTTCTTTGTAATTCTTATTCACATGTAACATATGAGTTATATCAGGAGGACTCACGGTTAGTTATAAAAAGCTGAAAATGTATTGAAGTCTTCATGAAGATAGATACAGAATAGCTGCATCAGCTGTCAATGTCCATTTGTCCATCTGCAGGGTGTCCTGTTAGGTCCTGTTTTAGATGCTTAGATGTCCTTGTCTCCATATATAGAAAACTTTCAATATAAGTTTTACATACTGTGAGTAAGCTCTACTTTGTGTCCAGCAATAAGACAGATCTTCCCTTTCTGTTGATCATATGGGTTGGCTTCCTGCAGCCTTTCCCTCCCTGACGGCCTGCAAAGGGACTAGGGCTAAACAATGGAGTGGCTGAGACAGGCAGTAGAGTAACAGAGATGCCCATGAGGTGACATGGCCTGCTATCGGATGGTTTGGGTCACGTGATAGGTACTAGGTCATACTTCTTGCTACTCTCCTGCTAACCTCACTCCCTCCAGTGTTTACCCCTGCCCCCTTCACAGTCCTCTGAGAGGGCAGGGCTTGCAGTATAGCAATCCATGTAGTCAAAAGATGAGATATGATGCTGTCACAGGAAACTTAGCTTTGTTCCTTTATAAGTTATATTCTAGAAAATGGAAAAGTCACAATGCCTCAAAATTTTTTATTGCGACTTGAAGGCTATTCTAAGTGACCTTCAGTTCCTAGCCTCTTGTTTTTCAACAGGGCAGTGAGCTCAAACATACCTCCTGGCCTTTTTGACCAAGAAGGAGAGTGATAGAGTGCTGCGTCAGGTGACATGGCCTCCACAATCACCTGACCTAATCCCAATTGAGATGGTTTGGGATGCGCTGGACCACAGAGTGAATTAAAAGCAACCAGGGAACTCCTTCAAGACTGTTGGAAAACTATTCTAGGTGACTACTTCATGAAGCTGATTGAGAGAATACCAAGAGCGTACAAAGCTGTCAGCAGAGCAAATGGGGGCTACTTTGAAGAATCTAAAATGAAAAACACATTTAACACTTTTCTGTTTACTACTTAATTCCGTAAGTATTCCTTCATAGTTTCCATATCTTCAATATGAATCTATGATTTAGAAAATATGAAACAAACAAGAAAAACCAAGGGAGGAAAGCTGTGTCCAAACTTTTGACTGGTACTGTATATCTCTGACATATTTTTATTTTACTTCTCATGATACAGTCAGTTCTGGGGTCTCATAAAGTGTCTTTTCTTACATCAGAACACTCTATGTAACATATAAATCATAATGAAACATAAAAAGCAAAACCAAGTTTTCCTAGATAGTAAAATTGTTCTTTCTCATCCAATACTTCCTTCTTGTGTGATTTATGGCAATGGCAATGTATATTATCTTTTTCAGAGCACAAGCATTCATCACAATTACACAATGCCAGGGTATTATTTATTGTGGTCATCCCAAGCAGTACTCTGTCATGCGTGATTAATTTTGTGTAATCTTACATGTTTCGGGGAGGATTTCTTAAGAATTTTTTGCTTTAATTTTTTTTTTCTTTATCAGCGATAAAAGGCTTCCATTTATCATGATACATCAAATTGTGGTAAGTCAGAATCAACTAGACTTGTTTCGAAGATATTTCCAACCAACTTGCCTACAACTTGCTACAGCCTAAAACTTTTGTGGACGCAATGTCTGACCTGTGCAGCCAGTTCCCCATTCAGTACCATCTCTGTCAACTTCTCGCAGTTTCCGACTGCATCAACCAAATCGCAGATGCCACAGTGTGACTGTGTCCTATGGAGATTGCATGACTGTGCTGGATTTTACGCACCTCTTTGCAATGGTGTGTCTACAACATATGACCTTAGTCAATAGAAGGTGGTTCACATACTTCTTGACATATCATGAAGCAGTTATTGCATACCATCAGTATTTGTACATTACATATGTTCTGCATGGCTGCTTATTCCGCTGTAACTTCATAAGATGTCGATGAAGACATCTGCTCCTTTCTTCACCATTATCAATAAGAATCTACTGACAACCCCCCCCCGCATGCATTTTCTATTAATAAATCTGTGATTAGTAAGATCTGTTGCCTAGTAACAATTGTGGGGTTGTGTGGGAAATAAACTTTCAGTATCATTAAGTTATTCACTGAGACAGCATTAATATGTTCACATCCGCATCATTCTGTCAATGGGAAAGCTATATGAACAAAAGTTTCTATGGACTATGTGAAGAAATGGGAGTTTATACTGGACTATGGTCAGGGCCGGTTTTAGACAAAGTGGGGCCCTGGGCAAAAATTAAAAGCGGGGCCCCAAATGCTGATATGCAAACAACACCATTGTCTTCCAGTGGCAACCCCTATAATAACGCCTCCTTTCTGCCAACAAAAAAGTAATAACAAGCCCCATTTACCACACACAATTCAAATGAGCACCTTTGTACCACCTAATAGATTTTTGCACCCAGTCATCAGTTATTATAGCGCCTCCTTATAAATAATAGTCCCTGCTTATAAATAATCTTACACCTTTATTAATAATAGCTCCCTTATAAATGATAAATAGTGCCCTGTATCAGTAATATCCCCCTTATCAGTAACAGTCACCCCGTAAAAATAATACTGCTCCCTTATTAATAATAGCCCCCTCATAAATAATAGTTACCCTTATAAATAATAGTCCCCATTATCACTAATAACCCCCTTTATAAATAAGCCCACTTAACAATTAAACCCCCCTTATAAATAGTTCCCCTCTTATAAATAATAGCCCCCTCATACTTAAGTTTCCCAATTATATATAGTAACCCACCCTTATATATAATAGTTCTCCATTATACAGTGTCGGACTGAAGGGCCATAGGCCCACCAAAGGAACTTGTTCTGGGGCCCCACCCAACAGCTTCCTGCTAATAGCCTACACCTCAGCTCCTTCACTGAAGTCTTACATATGTGCTGAATATCTGGTGTTACTGAGTATGTTCCCCGTATAGTCAGCCCCTATAGTACTGTGCAGGCCCCAATAACTCCATGGCCAGTTCATGCACAGTACTGTATGGGGAATGACATGGCCATGGAGCACTACACATATGTGCAAGATTATAGTGAGGGAGCTGTGATGCAGACATAGCACACAGGGCTGCCAGCAGGAACTGTGAGCCCTCCCCCCCCCACAGTATAATGCTCTACATGGTATATAATGCTCCACAGTATAAAATGCTCTCCTGAGCCCTCCAGTTTCCCCACATGGTATATAATGCTCCACAGTGACCCCACACAGTATAAAATGCTCCCCTGAGCTCCCCATTGTGGTCCCACATGGTTTGTAAGGCTCCATACAGTATAATACTCCACAGTGGCCCACACAGTATACTACCCCTTAGTGGCCCCAGACAGTACAATATGCTCCCCAGCAGCCCCACACATAATATGCTCCATACAGTATAATATGCACCCCACAATGCCCCCCCAGTATAATGCTCCACAGTGGCATAACACAGTATAACATGCTCCATAATGACCTCCACACAGTATAATATACTCCCCAGAGGGGTTCCCCCAGTATAATGCTCCACAGTGGTCCCCCACAGTATAATATGTTCCCCACAGTCCCCCCCAGTATAATGCTCTACAATGGCCCCACAGAGTATAATATGCTCCCGAAAAAGCCCCACACAATATAATACACTCCACAGTGGCCCCACACAGTATAACAGGCTCCCCACACTGTCCATTCCCCCAGTATAAAGCTCCACAGTGGCCCATAGTATAATATGCTCCCCAGAGGGCCCCCGCTAGTATAATGCTCCACAGTGCCCCCTCCAGTATTTTGCTCCACAGTGGCCCCACGCAATATATTATGCTCCCCAGAGCGTCCCCCCAGTATAATGTTCCACAGTAGGCCCCACGCAGTATAATATGCTCCCCAGAGGGCCCCCTAGTATAATGCTCATTAGTCCCCCCAAAATAATGCCCCACAGTGGTGCCACGCAATATAATATGCTCTGCTGATGCCCCCCCCAGAATAATGCTCCAGAGTGACCCCACTCAGTATAACATGCTCCAGAATGGCCTCCACACAGTATAATATACTGCCCAGAGAGGTTTCCCCAGTATAATACTCACAGTGGCCCAAAACAGTATAATATGCTCTCCAGAGCCCCTCTCCCAGTATAATGCTCCACAGTGGCCCAAAACAGTATAACATGCTCTCCAGAGCTCCCTCCCCCAGTATAATGCTCCACGGTGGCCCCGCACAGTATAATATACTGGGGGGCCCCTCTGGAGAGCATATTATACTGTGTGGGGCCACAGTGGAGCATTATACTGGCGGGGGCTCTGGAGAGCATATTATATTCTGCGGGGCCTCTATGGAGTATTATAAAGTGGGGGGGGCTCTATAGAGCATGTTATATTCTGTGGGGCCACTTTGGAGCATTATACTGGGGGCCCCCCTGGAGAGCATAATGCTCCAAAGTGGCCCCACAGAATATAACATTATCTCCAGAGGCCCCCCCCCCCACACATTATAATTTTCCCCAGAAGCCCCACAGAATATAACATGCTATCCAGAGGGGCCCCTTCCCCAGTATAATGCTCCACAGTGGCCCCACACAGTATAATATGCTATCCAGAGGGGGCCCCCCAGTATAATATGCTATCCAGAGGGGGCCCCCAGTATAATGCTCCACAGGGGCCCTACAGTGCTATTATTATATTATATTATGGGGTCTCTTCAGACCCCAGAGTATAATAATCGAAGGCCCGGGGTAAGTAAGGTAAAATAACAAACAGTTATACTCACCTTGTCTTACCTCTCCTGGGCCTCCTCGCGCTGCTCCGCTATGCCCTCCGGCGACCGCTTCTTCTTCTCTGCGGCTGACGTCACGCGTTGTGGACGCCACCTCTGAGGCCTGTGATTGGGCCTCAGCGATTACGTGAGACACGCCCCACGTGATCGCTGAGGCCAGGCCTCAGCGCCTCAGCAGTGATGTCCGGAACGCCAGAAGATGACGTCGGACGCCAGGGACAGGTGAGTAAATATGTTTGTTATTTTTACTCACCTCGGAAAGGGGCCCTGCGCTCCCTTTCTGTTAGTGCTTTGGCCGGGCCTGACTCCGGGAACCGGAGTCATCAGGTTCTGGATCCCGGGGGCTCCTTTGGGGACGGGGCCCTGGGCAGTTGCCCAGTTTGCCCCCCCCTAACGCCGGCCCTGACTATGGTTATTAAACAGGTTGTCCAGAAGTAAAAAATGGTCTACTTAATTTGGAAACAGCACCACCCTTGGCCATGGACTGTGTCTGGTATTGCAATTGCAGCCTAAGCCAAATGATGTGTAAAATGATGGCTGGGAAAAAGGGACATTTTTCTCCACCATTTTGCATCCGTGGGGCACCCTTTTTCAAAGATACTTTATAGATTTGAGTCTATTGAGGTGAAAACGCACAAACATAGTAAATGTCCTATTTATTGATGGTCTGTTAAAATGGACAGTCAAAATTTGGTTATATGGATAGCCTCATTGATTTTAATGCATTGATTTTTAACGGCCATGATGGCTGTGTTTGTCTGAATAGAGGCTTATTCATTAAATGAGGATATGCTGTAATACCAGACAAAGCCCATTGGCAAAAGTGGTGCTGTTTCTAGTAAAAAAATATAATACAGATCCATTTTTTTTCGAGTCTCAGACAACCACTCTAAAAACGAATTGATGCTCACCGAATATTCTTATTCCTTTTTTTTATTCCAGCTAGCCAAAACTGCAACAAACAAGGGTACATATGTGCAGAAAAACAGACCACACCAATTTGAAAAAATAAAAAAATATTCTTAGGTTTATTAGAACTTGTCTGCAATGCTATGAATGGTTTATTTGTCGCTGGTTACTTTTGAGTAATGTAGTATCAGACTATGCACAAGGCTTGTTTGTAGTCTGTAACCATGGAGATACATATGGCAGCAAAAGAGCTGTATACACTTTCAGTAGAATTTTTTTGTCAAGGCTATTGACAAAGTTGCTCAAAGAGGACCTTTCACCACCTTCACCTCCATCTGTTAATAGGTGCTGCTCCACTGATTTCGGCATAGTTGGAATTTTCTCTTTAACCTCCTCCGTTCCTGAGCAACAAGCACACTTAGTTGTGGTGCCTGATGTGCTATTTAATCTCTGTAATGTCAGAAGGGCGGTGTCAGGCAGGGGAGCGTGATTCAGAGCTCCAATCAGAGGCAGCCAGAGTCAGAGCTCAATCACACCCCTTGTCTGCTTCTGCTTGACACCGCCTCCTGACAATACAGAGCCTGAATAGCATGTCAGGAACCAAAACTAACTGCACTGATTGCTGGGGAATGGTGAGGAAAAAAAGTCCAACTGTGCCAGAATAAGTTGAGCAGCAGCTGTTACCTGATGTCAAGAGCTGGATAGAAATAGTACATGTATGGTGTTGTTGTGCTCCTGAAATTTTGCTGTAGTGTCCTTGATTCTTACCTCTTGTGTCTCCCTATTTCCTCATAGATTGTAAGCTCTTCCGAGCAGGGCCCTCACTCCTATTGTTTGGTATGGTAATCATTTTGTCACATTGTAATGTCAAATATTGTCTGTTCTTTTCCCCTCTGATATGTAAAGTGCTGTGAAATATGTTGTCGCTATATAAATACAGTTATTATTATTATTATTGATCAGAGATAACTCCTTAGGCTACTGTGTCATCTAAGTGGTGAGACCAGTGTTTTCCATTCTTTTAAGGATCAGGGCACCCCTGGAAAAAAAATTCCTCAATACGACCCTACCAAATAAAAACTGCAGATTTTTTAATACGGTATAATCAACAATTATTTAACAATTAGTTAAATATAAATAAAGAAATAATTTCACATATCAACAAAATAAAGAAAAAAATCCAAAAAAGGCTGAACTATATATAACACTATTTATCCTGTATGGTGAATGTTGCTTAAAAAAAAAGAAAAAAATGAAAACGTGATGAGAACATTTTTGTTAATATTCTCGCCTAACACAAAAGAGGAATCAAAAAGTTGCATGTGCCAGAAAATAGTACCAATAAAAACTACATCCTGTCCTGGAATACAGAGCATGAAAGGGTTAAGGGGAATAAGTATTTCTCAATATTATAAAGCTTTCTTCTTTATATATGGCCACACACAAAAAGTAAAAAAAAAAAAGTCAATTAGTAGAGAATTGACACTATAGATATGTACTATTCATAAAATAGTTTTATGAAAGGAGAAATAAACTATAAATAAGTAACTCGCAATGTTTAATTCTGGCTCACAAGGCTGAAACAAACGCTATTCATGGCAAGCTAGGATAGTTAATTCTACCTCACTAACCGGGAGATATATGAAATATTTAAAGGAACTGGTCTGAGGTTGTCACTTTACATTTCATTCAGGCCTGTGTGTGAGCTGAGGTGGAAAGCAAACGCTCATCTCTGGAGGTGTATTTTTTCGAAGAATTATCAGTAGAGAGTGCTAAGGAATAAATAGACACGGAATATTCTGGATAAGCAGGGGCGTCTTATAAGAATGGACAAGAAGCGCATAATAAGGAAAGATGACAGGCAGATTATGTAGAAATATCTTGGTTTCATTCTGTAGAACTCACGTTGTAGAAATTGGCAAAAATAATAAGACCTAGAGCTTTTCTTTGATTGTTTTTGTATTACTCAGAACTTTTTATCTCTTGTATGGATCACAAGAAAGGAAAATCTAAATAGCCCCTCTGCAATGGGTTGGTGCCAATTTATACCATGGAGAAGCTAAGGAGAGCGTGATGTTGAGGCTGGTACTGTCTTTAGTTTCACACCACCCATGAGTACAGGAGAAAGAAGCAACCTCATTAACCTCAATCTCTTTCATCAGTTACCAGATACAATGGGGAAAAAAAGTATTTAGTCAGCCACCAATTGTGCAAGTTCTCCCGCTTAAAAAGATGAGGCCGGCCTGTAATTGTCATCATAGGTAGACCTCAACTATGAGAGACAAAATGAGAAAACATATCTAGAAAATCACATTGTCTGATTTTTTAAAGAATTTATTTGCAAATTATGGTGGAAAATAAGTATTTGGTCAATAACAAAAGTTCATCTCAATACTTTATTATATATCCTTTGTTGGCAATGACAGAGGTCAAACGTTTTCTGTAAGTCTTCACAAGGTTGGCACACACTGTTGCTGGTATGTTGGCCCATTCCTCCATGCAGATCTCAGTGATGTTTTGGGGCTGTCTCTGGGCAACACGGACTTTCAACTCCCTCCAAAGGTTTTCTATGGGGTTGAGATCTGGAGACTGGCTAGGCCACTCCAGGACCTTGAAATGCTTCTTACGAAGCCACTCCTTTGTTGCCCTGGCGGTGTGCTTGAGATCATTGTCATGCTGAAAGACCCAGCCACGTTTCATCTTCAATGCCATTGCTGATGGAAGGAGGTTTGCACTCAAAATCTCACGATACATGGCCCCATTCATTCTTTCATGTACACGGATAAGTCGTCCTGGTCCCTTTGCAGAGAAACAGCCCCAAAGCATGATGTTGCCGCCCCCATGCTTCACAGTAGGTATGGTGTTCTTTGTATGCAACTCAGCATTCACTCTCCTCCAAACACGACGAGTTGTGTTTCTACCAAACAGTTCTACTTTGGTTTCATCTGACCATATGACATTCTCCCAATACTCTTCTGGAACATCCAAATGCTCTCTAGCAAACTTCAGACGGGCCCGGATATGTATTGGCTTAAGCAGGGGGACACGTCTGGCACTGCAGGATCTGAGTCCCTGGCGGCGTAGTGTGTTACTGACCGTAGCCTTTGTTACGTTAGTCCCAGCTTTCTGCAGGTCATTCACTAGGTCCCCCCGTGTGGTTCTGGGATTTTTGATCACCGTTCTTGTGATCATTTTGACCCCATGGGGTGAGATCTTGCGTGGAGTCCCTGATCGAGGGAGATTATCAGTGGTCTTGTATGTCTTCCATTTTCTAATTATTGCTCCCACAGTTGATTTCTTCACACCAAGCTGCTTGCCTATTGCAGATTCAGTCTTCCCAGCCTGGTGCAGGTCTACAATTTTGTTTCTGGTGTCCTTCCACAGCTCTTTGGTCTTCACCATAGTGGAGTTTGGAGTGTGACTGTTTGAGGTTGTGGACAGGTGTCTTTTATACTGATAACAATGTCAAACAGGAGCCATTACTACAGGTAATGAGTGGAGGACAGAGGAGCCTCTTAAAGAAGAAGTTACAGGTCTGCTTGTTTGTAGGTGACCAAATACTTATTTTCTACCATAATTTGCAAATAAATTCTTAAAAAAATCAGACAATGTGATTTTTGAGGTCTACCTATGATGACAATTACAGGCCGGCCTCATCTTTTTAAGTGGGAGAACTTGCACAATTGGTGGCTGACTGAATACTTTTTTTCCCCACTGTATATGGACAAAAATTGCTTGACAGTCACCACAAAGGATGTGTGTCACCAAGACTGGTCCCATATCACTACTTGATCTGTTTATAGTTGTTGGCTATGATGGATAAAGATGCTGACCATTATGCAAAAATAAGGTCTAGAATATTTTTAGGAACTTTTTCTAGGTACAAAAATAAAAACTGATACAGCTGATTCATGCCACAAAGGCCTGGAACTCTCACGTTCACCTCATATCTTTCCTATTATCTGCAAGAGTTAATATATAAGCAATATAATGGTCAGGCTTGTAACCAGTAATGATTTCATTCGGTTTATCAAATCTTAGAAATAGAGTTCACTTGTCAGTGTTACCCCCCAAAATTTGGTTGCATGTTTAGATCCTGGGAAGGTGCATGGTTACAATATTTGTGGTAGAACTTAGGGTTGATCGCCAGGCTATTACCCGATGCACGCAGCCTTAAACTGACTGCTGAGGTTTAGAAAAACATGTCTGGCCATACATAGCCATAGGTTGTATGTAGTGTTACCTTGTTTTGTAATCCTGGGCAATCCCTTTAATTTTAATATGATCATGTGATCAGTACAGATGTTCAAAGCATATTGGTGAGAATTTACTAAGACTGGCATTTCATACGCCAGTCTCAATCAGTTATCTCACAGGCTGCGGCCTCTTAATAATTCTGGTGCATCACGGGAGGTCCTGTGTGCCAGAACTGAAAGGTATACTGTATACTAAATTTGTAAGGACGATGTGTCTCTGACCCAGTCTGTCTTGGTTTTCACGCGATCTGCCCACTGTCGTAAAAAGTGCTGTGTGGGGCATAGACACAACAATGTGGCAAAAAAGGGCGGTACGCCAAGCATTTGCCACATCTATACCCATCTACACCAGAAAACTGGTGCAGATGGGTTAGTAATAAGGATGGGTGAACCTCTAAAGATCAATTTCAAGTTCAGATTGTTCGGCCCAAAAATTTATTTTGTGTCTAACTGGATCAGATTGAACCGGAAATTAAACTATTATACTCTGTGGTCGCTTCAGACCACAGTGTATAATAGGTGGTGGCCCAGGGGAGGCATAAAAAATAACAAACAATTATACTCCCCTCTTCATCTCTTCTGGGCCTCCACGGGGCATCCTTGTCCTCTTCTGGGCTTCTAGTAACATCATGCACATGGGGTACCCACTGAGGCCTTTGATTGGGCCTTAGTGGTCACATAGGGTGCGCTGAGCATCCTAACCTCAATCACAGGCCAATCACAGGCCTCAGCGGTGACCCGGGAGAGGAAGACGGAGAGGAGGACCAGAAAGGATAAGTGAACTTGAGTATAATTGTTTGTTATTTTTTACACCTCCCTTGGGCCTCCACCTATTATACTTGGAGATCTGAGAAGATCCCAGAGTATAATAAGTTCACTTTCAGTTCGTGGGACAAACTCAAAGCTTTTGGAATATTCGGAGTGAATCCGGTTCATTAACGAACGATTCTCCCATCTCTAGTTAGTAATTTCCCACCATAGTTTCTACCTCCAACAGTGGAGCTGTGGAAAACCTTCAGTTTTCCTTACAAAGGCGTTGAGCTCCTCCTTCTATAGGAGAGGTGTGGGGTTTTTACACTTGTTCAGTTTGTTTATCTGTTTATAACTCACATGACTTGAAACATTTTTGTATTTTTTACTACGAAGTGAGAAATCATCAATTATATATATAAAGTGCTGATCAGCCTGGTAAGTAAACTAACAGGAGTGGGAGTGGACCCAAACACAAGTAAAAGCTGCGATAATTGGTCCTTATAAAACACTCACCATAGCTGGAGATGCAGAAGCTGTACTTATACAATGTGAGTCATATTTGTAAAGAAAGAGACTTTCTTAGGTTACATTTTGATATTTAGCTCAAGAGCTTCATGGATTTACATTGTGACTCATGGACTGAATGTATGTTATACCAAGATGACTAAAGATGCATAAACTATAAGCTTGGGTACTGAAGTGTTAAATGAGGTATACTAGAGATAAATGTAAAGTTATACACTTGGGTATAATACTTGTCACTATTACATACTAAATGAGAAAACAATAGATATAAAGTAACTTCCATGGAGTAAAATCTGGCCTGGCAGTCAAGTGACCTCTGAGGCCAATCAGTGGCCTCAGCAGAAGGGAAATGGCACGTCATAGCCGGTGAGAAATTCATCAGCAAGAGGGCAGCCGACTGGACCGGACCACCCTGCCCTAGAAGGACACCTGAGCATTGGGGACAGGTGAGTATGTATTTTTTTTTTTTTTTTTAAATTATCTTTCTGGCCTAATGATAAAATATTGTTTAGCCTGGACAACCTCTTTAAACAGTACATGCAAAACGTAGTAGGTTTTTAGCATCAGTACCTTGGACAAAAAATGATGGCATGCTGTAGTATACAAGTATTGTACACTAGAAGCAAAGCTACATGGTGTCTCAGACTAGCACCTATAACAGTATGCCGATTTAACTAAAATGGTGCCAGACGTCCTGCTCTTGGTCTGTTAAAGGGCCAGCAAGTGCGAAATGCGCCTGAGTCAAACCAAGCTTTAGAAAGATGAGTTACAGGTGCATCTCAATAAATTAGAATATCTTTGAACCATTCATTTCTTTCAGTAATTAAATTCAAAAAGTGACCTCCTATATTTTCTAGATTCTTTACACACAGAGTGTTCTATTTCAAGTGTTTTATTTCTGTAAATGTTGATTTTGGATTACAGGTAATGAAAACCCAAATCTAAGAAAATTAGAATATTGTAAAAAAGTTCAGTATTGTAAATTCAGTGTCACCTGCCAAGGTTTCCTAAGCCTTTAAATGGTCCCTCAGTCTGGTTCAGTAGGACACACAATCATGGAAGACGCTGATTATGGATTGTATTACTGAATTACTGAAATGGACGAACGTTTCAAAGATATTCTAATTTATTGAGATGTTCCTGTATGTGCTTGTCTGCTGCCAGCTGGTTATGTCTCCTTGCTGCCTTGGTACTGCATATTGGGAATGTCTTCCCTTCTACATGTCTTTCATTGCTAACATAGACTACTTTGGGGATAGCAACCTGGGGACTGTACCCCTTTGCTGGGTTTAAGGATTCAGAACTCACAATCCCTTTGAACTCTACTCCCTGGTTTTAAGAGGATCTGTCACCAGGTCTGAAAAGCTCAATGACATACATGATATGATAGGCGCTGTCACCCTGAGCATCTTGGTGTTTTGTTTATCCACACTTGTTCAGCCATTCCAAAGATATAAGTATTTCAGTATTGATTTAAATTAGGGTGTACAAACCAAGTTGGCGGCAACACTGTGCTGTATGTCATGCAGCGTTACCACCCACTTGACTAGTATACCCTAATTTGTATCAGCACTAAAAGGGCTTACAGTATAGCTGTGGAGCAGCAGAACAGATTTAATTAACCAAAACACCAAAATGCTCAGGGTGACAGCGCCTATCAGATGATGTATGTCCTTTGACTATTCAGACCTGGCGACATTTCCACCTTAACACTATTCCAAATCCATTATTGATCTATCCCCTTTTGAATTGTGACAGCACCACATGGCGGTAAATGGGAGCATACATTATGGCATTGGGCTAGACAGTGTCCTTGAAAATGGCATTACAAAAACCCAATAAATGTTGTTTTAAACTCCATAAAGAAGATGAGTTGAAACTTTTTGTAAATAGATTTCTCATTACCATTTAACAAGTGAATCCAGGAGAAGTCTGTGAAGGTTTAATTACACATCAGGTTGTATTGAGCCATAAGCTCTACAAGGGCATTACATCACATGGATTTATTTGTTCTTTTGTGAGATTTCTTGGCTTTTCTTGTTCACATCCTGTATTCCGCCGTAGTATAATAATACCAGAGCATTTTAGCCTTTCAAAATTAATTACATGCTTTAAGCTGGAAAATCAAGTTGTACAAGAGAAAACGCTGATATCTATTTGTGTAGGAGAGATAGAATAGATGGATATAAATCCCATGGCTAAAGTATATTGCATGTTCACTGCCACGAGAATCCTAGGGATTATGGTAGTCATTGACTACCTGGCACAATGTGGATAAGCTAAAAGATCACTACGACCATATGTTCATGAAAGATTGTCCTGTTCTGATAATGATCCTACATGCATCAGACTTAATATTAAAAATACTCATAGGGTAAGAAAATAGCATTGGTTATCTTGTGACAATGGCTCATGTCAAAGGGTGGAATATATTAGGCAGCAAGTGAGTAGTCAGTTCTTAAAGTCGGTAAAAAGGGGGAAGCATGTGAATCCGAGCAATAAGATACAGATTGTGGTGGCCAGATGACTGGGTCAAAACATCTCCAAAATGCCAGATCTTGTGGGGTGTTCCAAGTATACAGTGGTTAGTAGCGGAGAACTGGCAAAAAGGTCATTGGTGCTTAAGCCTCATTGATGAGCATGGGAAGTGAAGGTTAGCCCATCAGGTCCAATCCCACAAAAGACCCACTTTTCTGCAAAAATCAATGTTGACAATTATAGAAAGGTGTGAGAACATTCAGTACATCACAACTGGTTGTGGTATGGGGCTATTGAGCACAGACTGGTCAAAATGTCCTTGCTAAAACATCTACAATGGACATATTAACATCAGAGAGAGAAAGATGGGAGCCTGGTCTGATAAATCACGTTTTTTTTTACATCATGTGTACGGCACCAGTGGGAGAGACAGGGAAGAGATGGCACCAGGATACACTATGAGAAGAAGGCAGGACGGAGGAGTACAAGCCTTCATTCTAACAATACTCCCTAATGGCAGAGGTTCTGCATGCTACAAAAATTCTTCAGGAATAGTTTGAGGAACTTGACAAACAGTCCAAGGTGTTGACTTGGACTGGAGCATATTAGGATGCAATGGAAAAAACAAGTCAGACAAGGCCCCATGTTGCATATGACTTCTGTTAATCTCTTTATGACATTCACCGCAGAACATGTACAGAGATCTTGTGGGTCAGAGGGTCAGAGCTGTTTTGGTGGCACAAGGGAACATACAAAACGTGATTTTAATGGGATGGCTGAATGAAGTATATCATCATTTATAGAGTTGTATACTAACAGATGTTGATAAGATTGGAACTTTTTCCATATTTCCTAGTAGGGCTCGGGGTCCCCTCTATAAATCATGTCAGACATATTGAAAATATCATCTCCTGCACTGGAGGACTAGACATGACCATGTAATATTAGGTATCACACCATCAGCTTCCTCTGTCAATACCAGCTGATTGTTGGAGCCCACTGGCCCCCCATTGATTGAATGTTGTAAATCCAGTATATTCAACCCATCTGAATTCTTATTGCATAGCCTTTATGATACTGGTATACTTGTCATTTCCTAAAATACAAATCAATTTGTTATTTTTTGTTTAAACCTACCTGTTCAGAACTGGTAATAACCACTGACAAAGCTGGAAATGGTAGAACAATGTGTTGGGCTACGCATGCGCTACTCTTTGAGGATACTGGGTCTCTGCAGAGATAAAGCCCTTGTTAACAGCTGTCTCTTAGAATATATACCTGTCTCTACATAGGAGAAAAACATAGAATACAATGAGACTGTGCAGAGCGAGTGACCGTGGGCAGCTTTAGCAAAGGGTCAAAGTAACCGACATCATCTGATACCAAAATGATTCTGTATTTTGAATAAATAAGGTTGGTTTCAAAGATTTATGAACACTTTTGTATCACTACTTCAGAAGGTGACATAAAATAATCATTTTTAATTTCTACATCTACATCTTGTATAAAAGGAATTTTCTACATCCAGGGCAAATTGTACTTTACCAATTCCTAACTGAAACTGAGATACTTCCATATGCAGAAGGAGTGAGGCTTTAGAATGGAGTTGATGAAGATCTATCTGAAATGACACACCTCTAGGGACCCATTCTTTGAAAGACTCTCCCCTCCGGATAGAGGATACGCAAGGGTTTGAATACAGATATTATTCAAATCTATGCAAATCTGGAAACCAGTTCCTAATTTATGTAACACTCAGCTCTACTGGGGATGATGTACAGGGAAAGTAAGAGAAAGATATTACTTGGATGTGAATTTATGTCTTTTTAAAGGGAGTTCGTCACCAGGACCCAGTATATCAACCCAACCCTACAGATAGATAAGTTAGGGGCACCAGAATCAAATGGTGTTTTCCCCTCTGTGCCTGTCGGTGCCGAGATATTGGCATTTCTGTCAATATTCAAAAGAGCTCTTGAATGCTATTAGGGCTTTGCTGCTTATCTCTATGGAGTATTGCCAATGGCCCTGTTGCTCCAAATAGCTAATTTGCATACTGACAAAAATGCCAATATCTTGGCAACAGAGGCAAAAATTCACAAAGCTTTATTGCATCTCTTAGGCTAGGTGCGCATCTTCGTTGGAGTCTCCGTAGACTCTGCCGCAGATTCCACCTAAAATCGTAGGACTATTCTCTCCCCCCGGCTTCAGTATAAAACTTGTGTAGAGAAAAGTCCTCCGCTTTAGGACTTTTCTCTCCTATGATTTTAGGTGGAATCTGCGGCAGAGTGACGGACCCCATTATTGTCCATGAGTGTTCAGGTCCCCATGCAGACCTGAATGATGGAGAGACCAATGCTAGTGTGAACCTAGCCTTAGTTTACTTCTTGCATCTAAGCATGGTGCCAGTTACATTAGTTTTTTTTTAGAACTTTTTCTTAAATCTGTCTATTCTCTCCTTCTCTGTGAGGATTGTAGTAGTTTTGTTGTACTATTTCATGTGCCCGCTTGTATGTGCCTTGTCTAGAGCTGGTCATACACAAAATAACCAATTTTTGCCAAAAATAATTAAAAAGATTACTGTGGACATCCATTTGTGATGGGCGATGGTAGGTGTCTGCTAAAGAAATAGAACCGTTGTGTTGGATGTTTTTGGCCATGGTTCAACTATCAATATATAAGAGTATGTGATGGTCGGGCCAATTTGGCCAATCATTTACCATTTTGTACAGACTCAATGAATTGATTTATTTTTTATTTTATTTTCTAAACCGACCCCCAGATCAGGCAGTTTATTTGGTTATGGTAATAGTAGGAATAATGCGAATGATCCCACTGTCAACTGATCGGCACCATTACGGCCGACATTTATCTTGTGTGTATGGCTGACTTCTGGTCTTTCTTGACTTCTGATCTTCACACCATGTTATGAACCTTCTTGTATCGATTCCATTATTATGGCAAACCCATAACACTAATCATCATCTTCAGCTTCCATTACTATGGAAAAGGAATTAGCACCAACACAACTACTATATCGGGTATCAGCTATATGGACTGTGAGTATGTGAACCCAGAGGGCGCTATTGAGCGACCCAGGGCCAGCCCTGAAAAGGCCCTCAGCCACACCTTTGGGCAGGGCGTAACTCCAAAGGGAGTGGATACAGCGGCAGAGCAGCGTTCAAGGCCTGCAGGAAGCAGGCGTACATGGAAACCAGCCAAGGACAGAGAGGTGGTCTGTCCCAGGAGGGCTGGGGTCCACAGGGGACTTTTGCTAGAGCTGAGCATTAGTCAGGCTGCCCGTTGCCCCAGAAGCTAGACAGGGGTCAAGAAGTCAGTTAGTGCCCTAACTGTGGCCCAGGTTGTTTTTTTGTTTTGTTATGTTGCACCTATGCTGAATAAAGCCAGTTTACTTTACACTTGGACCGTCTGAACGCTGTCTCTCCGGCGCCCAGTACCACTACCACTGCTGTCCGGACCAGAAGTTTGCCGCCATTTGACACTAATCCCCCCCAAGTTGTCACATATGGTGCTACAGATTCGGGCATAAAGAGATCCACGCAAGTCCTGGAAGACAAGTGGTTGGTGACTGCAGTACTGCTAAGTGTGCATTGTGGCCTACAGCTGGAAGAAATCTGTTATTTCAACTGAGAAACCCAGGAAGGGGTGAGTGGAATTGCAAAATAGCAAATTGTGTGCAAAAACTGGTGAAAGTAAAACTCTGGAAGAGGAATCCAGGGAATGGACTTTGTGTATACTGTGGCACAGAAGTGTGTAAAGTGCTTGCTGATGGCAAGAAAGTAAGCAATGTGTATAGAAGCTGGATATTGCAAACAGTTTATGTGAAAGGCTATGGTGCCATGTTGGTGTTTTCTGTGGAAGACAGAAGAAAATGCTGGTTGTTGTAGTGCCACATAAGTTAACTGTTTGAATACACGTGACTGCAGAAGATAGTAAAAAGTTGCTGCCGGTTGAACCCAAGGTTGCTGTGGAATATTGTGTAATCTTGTTAGTAAACCATGGGCAAGAAAAAGAGAATTTCAGCTTGTAAAAAAGCAGAGAAGTTATGCACAGGTTTATTTATGCAGCAGTCTGAATGCAGAGAGACACAAAACCCAGAACAGAGCATGTGGAGTGCAAGTAAAGATAAAGGGTTGCATGACGGTGACTCAGTTTTTCTAAAGCACCTCTGTTCTATGAATGAATTTGTCCCTGCTGACTGTGTGTCTCATACTGGTGTGCATGAAAGCGCCAAAGATGAAAATATTATGGTGCAGCAGCTTCAAGATGAGATTAAAACCATCAGGTTCATTTATGAAGATGAAATATCTGATTGGAAATGGCAACTTGAGGTATCAGAAAAAGAGAACCTTAAGTTAAAGAAAGAGCTTGACTCTTTGAAGAGTTCATATCCTAGTCACTGTGAAAATGTGGTGCTGGATTTGCCTGGAATGGACTGTGTCACTAAGAAGGAGTTTGCTGAAATGAAATGTGCTCTATCTAATAAAGTTATACAGAGTGAGAAGCAATTGCAGGATTTAAAGGAGCAGCATGTCCAAGACTCCATTGTCAAAGAGAGTGTCATTGAAAAATTAAGAGATGACCTTGAAACTGCTAAACGTGGGAGAAGTGAATTTTTGCAGTGTCAGTCAGAATGTCTGGATGACCAAGTCAGGAAGTGTGAAAAACTTTCAGCTGCATTAACTGACAAAGAAAATGAAATTGCAGAGCTGAGGAAGCATGTCTCTGACCAAGAGAGTGATTTAGAATCTGTGGTGCAGACATTGCAGTCAGAGCAAAACTTGCATGAACTAAAGCAGGTTCGGCTAAATAGTGAAGTCAACGAATGGCAGAGCAGAGCTGGAGTTTTGGAACAAAGAGAAATGGAACGCAAAGCTAGACTATGTAGCCTGGAGAGGGCGCTGTCAGGATCTTGTGAAGATAAAGAGAAATTGTCTGTTTTGGTGCAAAATAAAGACAAAGAATTGATGGAGATGTCGTCTGTCCATGCTCAGAAAGTGCAAACCTTACAGGAGAGTCACAAAAAAGTAGAGACTCAACTTCAAGAGCTGCAACTAAAAGTCACAGAAGGGGACAGGTTTCGAGCAGAACTGCTAGACAAGTCAAACAGACTACAGGTGGAATTGAATAATGTCACAGGGCTTCTTTCTCAAGCAGACAGAAAGTTTATCAAACTTTCCAAAGCTTTTTCTACACTAGAATCTCAGCTTCAGGACACTCAGGAACTTTTGCAAGAAGAAACTCGTCAGAAGCTTGACCTTAGTACACAACTAAAACAAATGGAAGATGAGAACAATGGTTTCCTTGAGCAACTAGAGGAAGAGGAGATAGCAAAAAGAGATTTGACAAAGCAGATTTCAACACTATAGGCTCAGGCGACTGATATGAAGGAAAAAATGGAGGATAGTATTGGGTCCTTGGACTCTGTTGAAGAACTAAAGGAAAAGTTGCAAAAGGAGCTAGAAGCTACAAATCAACGGTTTGAAGAGAAGGCTGCTGCTTATGACAAACTTGAGAAGACGAAAATTAGACTTCAGCAGGAACTAGAAGATATAGGTGTAGATCTTGATCATCAACGTCGGATTGTGTCAAATTTGGAAAATAAGCAGAAAAAGTTTGATCAGCTGCTTGGTGAAGAGAAGGCTCTTTCTGCTAGATATGCAGAAGAACGTGACCATGCCGAAGCAGAGGCTCGTGGAAAAGAGACCAAAGCTCTTGCCTTGGCTCGCTCCCTAGAAGAGGCCCTTGAATTGTAGGCCGAGTTAGAGAGGCTCAACAAGCAACTGCGCACTGAAATGGAGGATTTGGTTAGCTCCAAGGATTAAGTTGAGAAAAACCTGGAATATGTGCAGATATTGTATGAGAACAAAGCTAATGCTTATGACAAACTGGAAAAGGCCAAGAGAGAATTGGACCTCCAGATGGAAGACATGAGGATTCAGTCTGAGGAAAAAATGTCTGATTTATCTGCTGAGATTGTAGATCTAAAAATGCTTTTTGCTAAACTAAAGGTGCAAGTGAACAAGCAGGAGGAAATTGCACGCATCAAGGAACAGCTGGAGTTTCAGATGGTTCAAGTGAAGCGTGAGTCAGAAATAAATTTGGAAGAGCACACTTTTCAGATAGAACAGTTAAAAACTATCTTCAAAGCTGGCAGCACTAGAAGCTGAGAAAGATTCGCTGCAGAGCCTGTTAACCTCTAAAGAATCAGAGCTGCTATCCCTGAAAAACGTGACTCAAGAGACAGAGTCTTTACTCAACCAAGAGCAAGATAAGAGAGCTACTGAGATACGGGACTTGAATGAAATACTTGACAAAGCTTCTGCTCATCGGCAAACTTTTTATCAGAAGATGTTGGAGGATCAGTTCAATATAATTCAGGGAACAGTGAGGGAAGCAGAAAATATCATCCAGGATGCAGTGCGAAGGATTGAGGAAGATCTACAAGTTGCAATAGTAAAAACTGAGATGGAGGCTGTGCAAGAAAATGTGGCAATGAAGAAAGTTCTGGAGCTGGAATCAGAGATTTGTGCGCTACAGAAGGCATTAGAATTGGAGAAAGCTGTCAGCATAGAGGCAGAGAAAGCAGAGCCCTTAAGGCAGCCAGAACATGTAACCAAAAAGCAGCTGGGTACTGACAGTAAAGACTGTGATGTTGGAAACTTGATATCCCAGTCCTCCGGTGTTAGAACAGAGAATGAAAATAACTTGGAGAATGTTGAGATGACAATATCACCAGCTCCTGCACTGTCAGAAAGAGGTTGGTACAAAAATTCTTGCAATCTATCACAGTACCGCAACATGCCTCCAGGAAGTTATGCGTATGAGAAAGAGGAGGTAAGACTAGAGTATGGAAGTGGTTCTCCTGCTGCCGTACAGGTGTGGAAGCATTATACAGAAACCGTTCCAATATATGATGTGGCAGTTGTTAAAGACATACCAGAAAATGTAGTTCAGCGTGATCTATTTTGTGAGGGTGTACTGTATGGCCCTTGTGCAGAAGGAGAAGATATTGCGGTACAGAGCTTCTGTTTCTCAAACAAAGAGGAAAGCAAGCGGCCTATGTCTCCTAAACTTCTAAGCCTTGATGGTGATGGTAAAGTTTGCTTTGAGATGAAGGTTACAGAAAAGGTACCCGTGAAACGTTTATACTCTAAAGACATTGATGTGCATGAAGTACGTGTTAGTTGGTCTCTGAGCTCCTGTGGATTCATGATAGGTGAAGATGAAGATTCTTACGGTTATTCACTAAAGGGATCAAAGTCATGCAATGGGAAGGCTGAAGACTATGGCGAGAAATGTGATGAAAATTATATGATCCCCTGTATGGCGAATTGTGAAGGTGATGAAGCAAAACTTGCCTTTGCACAGAATGGCCAGGATCTTGGCGTAGCATTCAAAGTTATGAGAAAAAGGAAATGTCGAGTAACCGGAATTTGGAAAATGAGACCGCCAGATTGGGACATGTGGACAATTACAGGACAAGCATACATGGTTGAAGAGGGACTTCGACATAGGATATCTCGTCCCATTGTAGCTCACCCCATGGGTAGTGAGCTGAGGGGGAGGGTATGTGAGTATGTGAACCCAGAGGGCGCTATTGAGCGACCCAGGGCCAGCCCTGAAAAGGCCCTCAGCCACACCTCTGGGCGGGGCGTAACTCCAAAGGGGAGTGGATACAGCGGCAGAGCAGCTGTCAAGGCCTGCAGGAAGCAGGCGTACATGGAAACCAGCCAAGGACAGAGAGGCGGTCTGTCCCAGGAGGGCTGGGGTCCACAGGGGACTTTTGCTGGAGCTGAGCATTAGTCAGGCTGCCCGTTGTCCCAGAGGCTAGACAGGGGTCAATAAAGTCAGTTAGTGCCCTAACTGTGGCCCAGGTTGTTTTTTTGTTTTGTTATGTTGCACCTATGCTGAATAAAGCCAGTTTACTTTACACTTGGACCGTCTGAACGCTGTCTCTCCAGCGCCCAGTACCACTACCACTGCTGTCCAGACCAGGAGTCTTCCGCCATTTGAGACTGATCCCCCCAAATTGTCACAGGACCAAACAAGGAACCAAACAAGCACAAGCACATAGTACAAGCAAAACTATCCCGACCAGAAACGACCTACAATCAAGAAAACTGTATTTCTATTGGCTGCACAGGTACATATTTCAGCTTGAAACCCGCAGTACTGACTATGACCAAGTCTAATCAGATAAGTGACCATTCCCTCTTGAAATGAGAATTGGGTAGTTGCCACCACTGAGTGTGTAGGTGAGGACTTTATCCAATAGTATTTTGTTACTCTTCATTCAGAACTGAATTGACCCCCCAGGTGAGCAATTTTCAACCATCTTGTCATTAAAATTATATATTAAAAATATGATTTTCTTTTCAGATTGCTTTTCTTTGTGTAAGCAATCGAGAAATCATTGCCTACTGAGCCAATAATAATGCAGATGATTCAGTAAGCTGAATTTTTACAGTTCATTTAATTCCACCTTTCCCTCTGTACTAGGTTCTATTTCTGTGATGGCAAACCTAATTGCATCGAGCATATTGCATTAATTGTAGTTCCATAAATATAGTGACAGATGTAACACTTGCATGGTCTTTTCACCTTCACTAAGGATCATGGGCCTAGAGAAAGTAGATAAGAATAATAAGGACAAATAAACAATTTATGTTGCATATTTTTAGCTTGTTTATTGACTTCCCCCTCTTTGTAGCTAGCTTTTGGTACCTGCTATTTAGCATTGTTGCAATTTGGAAATCTATGGAAATCCATGTAGGCCGGTCTTCTCTGTGAGTATAGTGTATGGTGTTAAGATGGTCATATACCATCAATAGCTATTGGATGAATGCTGCTATATCCAACAGCTATTCTTCCCAACCACCCATACACATGATTATCTATTTTGGCTTAGCTCTAGGGAAAACAAAGGATCAGGTATGTTGAAATCCAATATGCTTGATCCTTTGTTTTCCCAACATCATTTGTCAAGGCGAGACTGCTCAATCCCGTACACATAACATAGTTTTGCTCTTCTGTGTCATAAAATCCCATCCTGATAGTGAGATACAAGTGATGTAGCCATAGTGATGTATTGCTATCACTGAATCATAGATCCCTATGTGCAACATTCTTCTGTGGCCTGCAGTTGGACAACTTGGCAACATGACACTATCACAGTAGATAGAACATCAATGAGACCCAATAGGGACTAGAAGCCTATGATTCTAGGAGGTGGAGGAGATTTGTAATAGTAAGTATATTAGATTGTTTCCCTTTCTTTATTGTTAGTTGGAAGAAAGCCCCAATTTCTGACAACTCTTCTGAATTTGCCTTTAGACTCTGTTGATCTAATCCATGAGGATACCTTGAAGGGGTACACCAGGATTATAAAGTGAGAGGGACCAGCTGTAGTACCAAATTGGAGCCCCTTCACTGTGCTAACCCTGGCCTGGACTGCTACCAATTCAACATTGATGGCCTATCTCAGGGGTGTTCCCATCTTGGTCTTTATGGTTATATCTATATATGCCAAACAGATGCCCTGGGAACCGAATCTATCTTGGTAGTGAATGATAGAGGATTGTACATGTGTTACTTTCTCCATTTACTTGTAGAAGAGCAGGAAGCCCTGTATAAGTGAAGACTCATGTAAGTGTGGCCCATTCTTATTCACTTGCCACTGCAAATGGTGCCCTGTTCTTGGGTGAGATGATGGTCGCAGTGGTGGAACCCACATCTGTCAGGCATATATGGCATATCCTATGCATATAGCCGTGTATGCCAAAACTAGAATACCTCGTGTCTTGGTGAGCTACAACATAGGAAGGTAGATGACAGTCTCAGTGCCATCTGCGGTACATCTCGGCATCTCAGTAACCAAGTGTCAACCATTATAAGGATGTAAATGCTACTTTTTGTCATACAAGTCTTCTTATTAGTTTAACGCATATCACAATCCTTCCAAGTGCAGTGATATCTTCATCATCCGTCGTACAGCGAGATCTGCTTCTTTCATTGTTCTTTTCTAGACAAATATTGTATTGACAGTGGAGATTCATCACCGCAATGATGTGGCCATTAAATCACTGACACATCCCCGGCTTTGATTACAGGTAATTACGTATTAGATGGATTGCCTCTGTTTGATTTCCAACCAATGTGATTTACATGAAGGGTGATCTTCAAGGTCAGACTGTGGGATAAAGAATTCGTGGTAAGATATATTACCAGATATTACCAGGGTTTTTTTCCTCTACTGTTTATGAAGATCTTTAACGTTGCTTTTCTTCCATACTTTCATAATTAATATAATTTATACATTTATTTTATTTATTTATACCTATATTTTGCACTTTATTTGTGTAATAGAATGGAACACCAAAAATGTTGGCGATGGGTACTATGATATTTTATGTATACTACAATGCACAGTACTGCATAGTTATTTGGGAACTGTATACATTGCAGGGTACACTCCATGTTGTCTAATTTAGTGTATAGGGTTCTCAATGCATTATTAGCATAGCTCAAAACTTTATAGGCAAGGACTGGTTTCCACAATTGTAGGGAAAAGAGAAAATCAACCCTAAAGTTTAACAGCTTTCTCTTTTTAGGGACTTGGGGAAAATGGTAGACAGTAGGTTTGAGTTTAGTAACCAGTGCCAGGCGGCTGCTGCCAAGGCAAATGATATCAGGGAATGTATCAAATCAGGCTTAGATGCACATAATAAGAACATAGTTTTGCCTCCTTAGAATAGTAAATTACTAACCAGACCACACATGAAATTTTACAGTTTTATGCACGTGTTTAAAAAGTAAATAGCTGGACAGCATAGTCGCCTACTATTCTAAATTTACCGAGACTGTCCAGAATTTTCAGACAAATTTGAGTAAATTCCAGACTGAAATGGGGCATGACTTACCAATTCTGTACAAAAGATGCATTTTCATCCAAGTTGTGGGTATCCCCGGGGTGGGGCTTAAACATCCTTTCGGAAATAATCTTGGCAACTTTGGGGGGTGACTTACAAAAACTCCACATGGCCCATCCCAGTTGTGAGAATTCCCAGGGTAAGCTTTAAAAATCCCTATTTTACTAAGCTAAATGTTAGCAAGTATGGAAGTGTAGTGGGTGCAAGGGCAACAAAACTAAATCTTCTGTATAAACCTATGTTCTGATGCCGAATATGTTATGTCATGTGTGAATGCTGTTATATTGTAGATGTTGAGTGATGTATTTATGCACTGTTGTATAATACATAATCTGTAATGTGTGTGTATAGTGATAAGAAAAGTCTTAATCAGGTCATATGTGGGATCTCAGAATCACACTCCCTTGCCTGCTCCTGCCTGACACCACCCACTTGACAGTAAGAGCCTAATTAGCTAATCAGGCACCAAAGCTAACTGTACTGATTGCTCAGGAATGGTGGTGACTAGAGAAAAAATATAACTGCACCAGAATTTGGGGAGCAGTACCTATTAAAGGAATCAAAGAGCTGGAATAGATGGAGGTGGTGAATGGTCCATTTTAAGAAGTGTAACCATCAAGCTAATTGTCTCTGCCAAGAAGTGTTGTATGATGACCATTATGCTTATGCCCTGGGTTTTCCCATATTTAGCATAGGTATTTTTTCTAAATATGATTTTTAAAAACATGATTGTTGTCTTGGGAATACATCTTTAACCATCACACCAGGTGCCTCTCTGTAATACTGAATACTGGGTTAAGTTCTATTTGGTTAATCTGCTGTGTGACTGCACCATCCTCAAGTGGGTCCCCAAGCTCTACACAACTCTTAGCCCTAAATCAATTTTTAATACTGAAGACCTATCTATAGGATAGGTCATAAGTATGTGATCTGTGGGGGTCTCACACCCAAACCTTGCAAAGATCAGCTGTTGCAACAGCCTCCTGGTGCCAAAAGTTGCTAGTGATCGAACAGTACATTCTAGTAATAGGAGCTGTGCTGCAGTTTCCTGGAAGCACCACTATACAGGACTACGGCGCTACTCCTATTACCTGAATAGCATGTGCTGCCCACTCGGAGCCTACTGAAACAGCTGATCTGTGCGGGGTCTGGGTGTCAGACTCCCATAGATCATATACTGATGACCTAGTCAATATGAAAAATCGATTTGGTGCCAGAAACCCCTTCAAGGGCCAATAATCATAGTACGGTCAGAACCTTTCACATGGCAATAAGTTAGGTACGCTGAAAAATACATGAAATCCAAAGAATAAATCTGCAGATTTTCTGACGAGATAAAATCTCTAACATGATTGTGTCGAAAAATAGGACTGCATATGTCAAATGCTATGTCTGAAGGAGCTGTGATATAATGCATCTGTTCTCTTGTGGTTAAATATGTGTTGGTGGTTCCCTCACAATCTGTACTTGTTTATTTTTGAGTTTCCTTCTCGCTGTTTATGTGTGTTCAGCCTCCACAATCCCACCAACATGCTGCTCACAACACAATGACAATGTCTGTGTAATGATCCGGCTCTTAATCGTACCCCCCACTCACAAATTCTAATGACGGGTAATATTTTACCATCACAGACTGTTCTGACCACACTCACACCCTATACTGACATAGACTCGAAGATGGTGTGCATTCAAGGTTCGATTATAGGTTGGGGCCCGGCTCTGGCACAATATTATCCCCATATAAAACAGAGCCTCAAAGGTTCAGTACAAGGCAACTCCAATTTTGTAGCCGACCATGTAACACATGGACTTATGTAATGGTTCGCCTCTCCCAAATACGGCGCAGACAAAAGGTGTTGTCAGTCTTCACAACCATATATCAACCCAGTGCCGCAGATAGATAGGTTAGGGTAAGCAGAATCGAATGGTGTTTTCCCCTTGTGAATTGCTGCCTCCATTGCTGAGATATCACTATTTTTGTTAATATGAAAAGGGGCTCTTTGGAGCAATGAGGGTATTACTGTTGCTCCAAACAGAAGCACAGAATTTTAAATGTAACCTTTAATACATATAAGTATTGCAGAAAAACTTCACATAGAATAGTAGTGGCAACCAAATGAGAAAACCATCAAGTAACAATTTGTTAAAATACTGGGACAATATATTACTCAACATGTTTCCTTCTCAGTTTGAGAGTTTATAAGGAGAAGACAAACCAGTAAAGGATCACATAAATGTGGAAACAAATGTATCTGCATCACATGAAATATATATAACAGTCCCATTGAAAGTCAGCAATAGGATTTAGTTTTCATATAGATAGTATAAAGATACCAGTCATGATATACACATAACTCATTGGGAATGATCCAATATCCACAAACATGAAGAAGAAGGCACCAAAGAGATATAAGTAATGTTCAGATAAAGACAGCAACCTATTTATCTAGATATGATAATCTATAAAGTATCCATTAGCCATCCATGGTGCATACAGTGGAAAGCCAGGATAAGATGTCCCCTAGCATGGTGGAGGATAAAGATGCCGGCGTCCTACATGACAGTGAGCTTGCGTTGGATATTTAAAGACTGGCCAAATTATGTTTGTTATATCACATAACACGTATAAGACATGTGAGTGTGCCAATGCCTCTTGGGAGCATGTTCCATACAGGTAAGCAGCAACACTCTCAATGCTCCAAAGAGCTCATTTGCATATTGACAAAAATGGCAAATGGCGACAGTGGAGGCAGCAATTCACAAGGGGGAACACCGTTTGAATAAGATGACCCTAACCTATCTATCTGCAGGGCATGATTGATATACTGGGTCTGATGGCAGATTCCCCTTAAAGTGGACTTGTTGCCACTCCTGACATATTTGTTTAAGGATATATGTTTATTCCGCATCTTTTCTAATAACTTTGCACCCTGCTGATGCAGCATCCCAGTGGACAGTGTTAAACAATCTATACTGCATGCATGCTGTTACTTTGCCACTAAAGATATATATGTAACTTGTTTTTTTCCCTTAAGGGGGCTATACCACTAATCGTGGATAGAACCGAGCTTTGGTGAAGTCCAGTCATCAAGTTCTGGAGTGTCTCAGTAGACTAGGAGAAATTCCAGAGGAATCCAGAGAGGAACTACCATCCAACCAGAACTAAGCCTCCATTGTCTGGAACCTGCCTTACTGCACTGTTTTTCCAGTAAAGTTATGTGAGATCTGTTTCCTGCAACTTCAAGTCTCCTGAATTTCATTTTCTGCATTACCATCATGGGCACTCTAACGCCCATCTTGCTCAGGTGAGCTGAAGACCAATAGGATGTGCCCTGGGGAAAGACTACCATGACCATCACCAGGAGTAGAGCTGGAGGATTTGGATGAGTCATCTACCATGACGACTCACGTTTTAATTACTACTATTCCTAGTCTCCATGTTCCCTCCAACTACTGCACTGATCCTAGGTTATTTCTCCTAAAAATTTTTTTAATAGATTGACAACTGGGTATTACCCATTCATTTGTCAACGGGGTGTGTCTCTACACAGTCAGAACTTATTGGACTGTAAGAGCATGTAGCAACCTGCTCCCAACTGTTAACACCCAGCTGTCAATTTTGACAATTGGAGCTTTAGTACAAAAACTACCAAATACCAAGTACCAAAGATTTTATCCATGCATAATACATTTATTGTGAGATTTGTATTGTGAATTGGAGGATCACTCTAAAGTAAATGTATAGAATTACAGAAACAAAAATAATTATAACACAGCCATATTTATAAAAATTATTTGCAATTGTAGAAGGGTAATGTCGGCCCTGACTATGTCTGATTTTGTAGTCCTTAGATGGCAGTACACTGGTTGATAACAAATGTGCTGTCATTTTACAGCTTACTTATGTCTAAAAATCAGGATGTCCTCCTGATACACAAATTACGATAATGCTATGACATATTCAAATTATAGGGATGACAGTAGGGGTAAATACCCTGAGGTGTCTACCAAAGCTTGACCTAATGCTCTTGTCTCATGAGCAACATTTTGGATAAAGGTGCTTGATTTCTGGGGAATCCCACCACTGGGACCCACTGACCACAAGAATGGAGTGCTGTAACAGGCTTCCCATAGCCAGTAAATATAACAGTAGATGACATGCTCAATAGCTGCTCCATTTAAAGAGGGATGTGGTATCCGTTTCCATGATCAATGGAGTTCCCAGCAATTGGACCCCCAGCGACCACACCCTGTGGATAGAGAGTAAGTGTTATTTGTGATACAATCCCTCTAAAAACTAGAACTGCTATAGTGCTGCTATCTTGGCAGCATATCGTAGTATTAATGGGACACTGTATGGTGGTATTATTAGGGCACTGTAGGGTCTTATTATCAGGGCACTGTATGGTCTTACTATTAGGACATTGTATGGCGGTATTATTAGGGACTGTATGGTCTTATTATTAGGACATTGTATGGCTGTATTATTAGGGCACTGTAGGGTCTTATTATTTAGTTTTGGTATTTGAAAAACATGGTGACATCATTTAGACAAAACATCGTATTGTTTTAATGAACTTTTTAGATTGATAATTGTCATGATGTTTGTAATCTTATGCATGTATTATAGCAGTACAATTTTTATCTTTCACCTCTATCCTGGTTTTTCTGAGCTAGCTTTCCTCCCACAAAACGTGAAAGGGGCCTTCAAACAATGCTTTGCCCAGGAGCCTCCACAGACCTTGATACAACCCTGTTCTTAATTGTCTACATTTGGGGAAAAAAAAGAAACTTTTTAATATCTGGTTGGCTTCAGACTTGGGCATTGTCATGATCAGGATATTTCTCCTGAAATGATAGCTTAGAGCATAGAAAAGGCAAATCCATTAGTGAGGCAGATGAAATGATAATTAACTGTGAAGGGAAGATGGGCGTCCCGGAAAACTAATGACTGATGCATTAAACTAGCCTTGAAATATTCACGCCATTTAATCATCAAGTCAGAGGATTGAATGCAGTCATTTTTAACCTAGGAAAATGATAGAAAATCAGACATGACTCAGATCGGCCGTATAGTTAATTAGTGGAAATCTAAGGTACTGAGCCATAAGTCAAGCTGAGCAAGAGAGCAGACCTCTACTCTATGAATTCTACCCAATATGCACTATGAACTGCACATTGACTTAAAGATGACCTGTTACAAGGTTGGAAAAGACCAATGACATCCATCATGTGATAGGCGCTGTTATCCTGAGCATTTTGGTCTTTTATTTATATAAACCTGTTCAGCCATTCCAAAGATATAAGCCCTTTTAGTGTTAGGATATGCTAGACAAGTGGGTGATAACACTGTGGTTTCTTGGGGGCGGGGACTCTCTGTGCTGTATGTCATGCAATGTTACTGCCTACTTGGCTAGTATACCATAATTTGAATAAAAGGGCTTATATCTTTGGAATGGCTGAACAAATTTGATTAAACAAAACACCAAAGTGCTGAGGGTGATTATGATTATGGGCTTTTCAGAGCTGGTCAGGTCCTTTTAAAAGGGGTACAGTAGTTTAAGAGGACCTGTCGCCTCTCCTAACATGTCTGCTTTAGTGAATTATTGCATTCCCCATAATATAACAATTCTGGAGCATATTTTCTTAGAGCTCTGTGTTGTGCTGTTCCTTTGTTGTTTCTACTAGAAATTCAGTTGGGGGCGTGTTGGGGACTCTCACTGTCCAATCAGACCTGAGATTACAGCCTGTGTAGCCATAGCCCCTTTGATGAGGGGAATGGTAACACCCAGTTGTCAATTTACTCATAAATTTTGCGGGCATATAACAGAGGAATAGCACAATGATGAGGAAAGATGCTTCAGAATTATCTCATGGGAAATGCAAGTATGTACTAAAAAAGCCAGGATAGGTGACATTAAAAGAAATTGAGAGCAGAAGATGGAATCAGGACTGGGTGCTACTAAATATACTACTATTCTTCCTAAACTTTATAGAGCATGTGTTGGTTGGAATATTCTTCTAGCTCACTATAAATTAATGCCTGGTTTTTGTGAAACTTAATAACATAATCTGGGAATAAAGCCAAGCCAGAATAACTCTTCCAAAACTAAGAGGAAACAATCCGCAGACAGCTGTTTCGAGGTTATTGTGTCTCATCATTGCAAAGCAGGGTACTGGCTAACTGTGAGAGAGGTCAAAGACGTGGGTCAAAAGGGGTACTATGTCTCATTAGGGAGATACCAGTATGGCAGGGATATAAAACACTGGGTCTCTATATGGTAAGGTAAGTCCCTCTGCAGCACCAAGCACATTTTAAGTGAATTATAATGATGTTTCTGCGAGAGATCATACAGTAGGTCTCTGCTGGAGTCTAGGTCCTCAAATCATGGTAAATACACCATGATTTGGCACCTAATAAGTATATGCACCCCACATAGATGTAATAGGGAGCAGTGCTCCCCATGTGCAGGCAGAAAGCCTCCAAAGCTGATGATATGTCAAATTGCAATATGGCTCCAACTAGACATTCTGTCTTTAGGCTATGGCCCCACGTTGCGGAAACGCTGATTTTTTTGTTGCAGATTTTGCTGCGGCTTTTTGAGCCAAAGCCAGGAGTGGATTGAGCAGAAGGTAGAAGTATAAGAACTTCTTACATATTTCCCATTCCTTTTGTAGCCATTCTTGGCTTTGGCTCAAAAAACTGCAGCAAAATCTGCAACAAAAAAAGCTATGTTTCCACAATGTGGGGCCATAGCCTTAAAAGGGTACTCTAGCCCTAAACTCATTCAGTCAAGTGTTTGTTTATTCATTCATTTATTCATTCATTCAATCTTTTATTCACTGAATATTTTGAGCCAAATGCTAAAGAAGAACATAAAGGGCATGGCTGACACATCCAGACCTCCACAGTATTTGGAAAATTTGGATATCATTCGATGAAATGTTATGGCTATACACATCACCTGCCCCTCTGCTGCAGAGCCAAAGAGGGTGCAAGATGACCAATGCTCTGGCCCACCAGAGTGTTGATAATGGACTATAAGCAATTGATTTGTTTCTTTGTCCCTATGACTTATACATAGGACAGCGTGGAGGGATCTAGCAGGGGCACTAGTATCTCCTCGCTGGCGTTCCTAATTAATACATTGCTATGATGTGCAGGCTTGGCAGACTGTAAAGGGTAAATTCCATGGACACCTGATACATGTCCTATTAGTGAAATACCAATTGTCTTTTTTACCCCGTCAGATAATTAACTAATTAAATCGCTATTTTAAACGTGTTATTATGTTTAGGTCTTGTCTCCCAAAATAATCAAAGCAGACAAATCTCCGGCAAAGGCTACTGCAGCCACACTAGGGGGAGTGCGCTACAGATGACAAATTATATTGTCAACAAAACAGTGTCAACACTATGTTGTCACTCCTCAAGAGGGGCACAATGTTGTTTACTTGGGGCATCACTTAAAGGGTATTCCAGGATACATAATTGATGACCTATCCTTAGGATCAATTAAAGACCCGGGCTCTGCTGCTTGAAAAGGGTTCAGGACGCAGATGAGTTTTGCAGCCTCTTCAGTACTTGCCAAGCACAGCACTATACATTTGTAGAGTGGCTGTATTTGAGAACATAGCTAAGCCCATTTATTTGAATGGGACTGAACTGCGTGAAGTGGAAGTGGCACTCAAGGAGCACCTCTGCCACTTAAATCAGCTGATCCACGGATTCCAATGGATCTCAATTGACAACCTGTCCTAAGGTCTGCTTTTTTATATGAATGGCTATGAGCAATAGTAGCATTCATCGAGCCTTCTGTTTGAGATATATATTTGGGAGTACGCTTTACGTATATCTCTGATGGAACTCTCAAGTGAAATGTGATCTTATGGTAACCCCTTTGTGGCTGGCATAATTTCATGAATGATTCTGACAGACTGACATAAACAGTTCCATGTGGCTCTAATATTTGTACATTGTAGGGCAATTTTACCCATAGGAGAAATGGTGCCCCCATTTACCGTGTGGAGGGAACTATGGGGGCATTATACTGTGTAGAGGCCAATACGGAGACACTATACTGTGTGGGGTCACTAAGGAGTTCTTATACGCTAAGGAAACATGATACTGTGTGGAGGGAACTATGGGGGCATTATACTGTGTAGAGGCCAATACGGAGACACTGTACTGTGTGGGGTCACTAAGGAGTTCTTATACGCTAAGGAAACATGATACTGTGTTGGTGAAACTAATGAGGCATCATCACAAAGAAAGGCTGGGTGCAGAAAGGGACTGGGTGAGAATGAGCGGGGGGTCAAAGGGGACATGGGTGGGGCTAGGGTTGTGGCTTACACACAAGGTAGCACCATGCCCTTGCAACCTCATTGTGGACAGGGATTAATGTGAATAATATCTGTACAGCACTGTGGAATATGTTGGAACTATACAAGCAACAGGAAATAAGTAACATTGTGACATGTTGGTTCTGCAGCAGGAGCCAATTAACCACCCCTCCCCAATGCAAATGGGACAAGTGGCCCCATAATAATAGTTTGGCCTACATCTATATCAAGGTACATCATCATGCTCTTCATTCTTATAATACACGAATAATAGATTCACTATAATAACCAGTATGACATCAATTCCATTATAACATATGCTTTACTAAACAGTTATTGAGATGTAAAGTGACAGTGTTTTATGCAGCTTTCAGCCTATTATTAGACAGGAAGCGGTAATTCTCTTTTCATTTCCATAAGGAGATAGATCCGGCATCTCACACAACTTGCAAAGAGACCCTTTGATTTTTCGTATGTGCCGCATATTAATTATGTTTTAATCTTATCGACCAAACTCATCTTTTATTCTAGCAAGAAAGTCTATGAAATCTATGATGAGACAGGTGCACCAAGGGAAGACGTGTTACCTGCCAAGATGTATTATGGGAACATTAATGGCATAACAAATGATGGAGAAAGTTGAGTAAATTTCAATTGAACAAAATTGTTGTGCAAGCCCTTGATTTTCGGACACAGCAGGTTTAACCCTTCCCTGACAGCGCACAACGTTAGGACCCTTGTAATGTTGTTAGTCATAGACAGCAGACAACTTTCTTAATTGTGCTCAAATCTCTTTTCTGTGTCAAGCACGTTTTTAGCCGCATCATAACCTGGATTTGCAGTCCAGTGTCCCCTTCTATATTATGTTCACTTGGACTATTCTCATCTATGTGTTGCTATTTTACAGTTACTCCTGGCAGAATTACATGTAAGTAAACCAGTAGTAGTAATAATGGATTGGGGGGGCAGACTGCTTTGTATTGTACATGACTCAGACAGAAGTGCAAAATGTGCTGCAGCCATAATGGGGATATTAGCAGCAGAAAAAATGATAGGACACAATGTATGAAGGCTTACATAGCCAGAAAACAGACTGCCCATCAAGACCTTGTAGATATTTCATGGTGAAAACCTACAGGTGAACCAAAACAAAAATCCACACAATTCCAGGTATTTTTTGCTGTCATGGCTTGAAAGAGGAACAAGCTTCAGATATTCCCTCTTGGAAGTTCTGCAGCACATTCGCTTTGTGGGGCCTTGGTTCCTCTGAACTGATGACATAGTTACATCTAGTTACATGGTTACAAGGGACAAAAACTGACAAACGACTGTTAAGATTGAACTGGTAAGAAAGAATAATATATGAGGATATTTCCATCCCTTGTTTTGTAGGTAGGTGTGATGAGCATGTGGAGGCTGTTCTCTACATGAGCGCCCCCCTACGTTGAAGCTATGCATTCCATTTAGTGTTTGCTGCTTCTTGGGATGGCAGAGATGTCACCGCAATGCTTTCTAGCTCACTAGTTCAGTGAATTAATAGAGTGCGACAGACTCTGGGTGCACTCATACATACAGATCGGCATTGCTGGCGTGGACCATGTCAGCAGATTTCTCCTTCCTTTCTCCTTGAGCACTAAATACCTTCAAGATGTGTGACCTCTGCAGCCAAGTACTCAGTGCCCTGGAAGTGTGGGGGTTTTCTTCTACCGCCTGGTACTATATAGACTTATATTTACTTTAACAAATATGGCCGCACCAAAGCCTTTAGTCTAAAAACTCTTGTGTCTTATACATGTCCATACTTTTAGGACATGCACTGACTGACTGGTCTCAAGCGAAGAACCGCCTAGTGGGAAAACGTCCTAACTGAGTATCCCCAAAGTAGTGATCTCTTATAAATGTTAATAAAATAGGTTCCGTTTGGAGCATTTGTTAACATTTATGTTAGTCACGTCAGTGCCCCTACATGAAGTATAATGGCCCTCACACTCAGTAGAATGGCCCTTTCAGTGCCAAACTTGTAATTTAATGGCCTTCACAGTGTCCCCACATGTAATATAATGGCCTTCACATCTAAAATAATGACCCTCACAGTGCCCCACACAAATAATAAAATGGTCTCCACAGTGCAACCTTATATAATGGCCCCCATGATCAATGCCGTTTAAGGAGCAAGTGGTAAGCTACATTTATTACTTATCACCGGGGGGGGTTAAGGGTACTATGGGCCCCAGGCGGTTAAAAAAGCACAGTAAAAGCCCCCATATTCCCCCTTATAAAATATAATGTCCCTTTGTCCCCCCCATATATTAAAATCTCCTTTTTTTCCCCCCTTATTTTTAAATATCCTTTTTTCCCCCCCCTACAAAATTTTTTTTTTAAAAAAAATTTTTCCCCCCTTTTTTTTTTTTTTTTTTTTTTTTTTTTTTTTTTTTTTTTTTTTTCTTTCCTTTTTTTTTTTTTTTTTTTATTTTTTTTTTCTATTATTTTTTTTTTTTTATTTTTTTTTTTTTTTTTTTTTTTATTAAAATATATTATTTTTTTTTTTTTAATTTTTTTTTTTTTTTATTTATTTTTGGGGCACCTCAACAGTAAAGTGACATTAATATTTAGTAGATCCTCCTTTTGCAAAAATAACAGCCTCTAGTCACTTCCTGTAGCTTTTAATCAGTTCCTGGATCCAGGATGAAGGTATTTTTGACCATTCCTCTTTACAAAACAATTCCAGTTCAGTTAAGTTTGATGGTCGCCGAGCATGGACAGCCCGCTTCAAATGATCCCACAGATGTTCAATGATATTCAGGTCTGGGGACTGGGATGGCCATTGCAGAACATTGTAATTGTTCCTCTGCATGAATGCCTGAATAGATTTGGAGCTGTGTTTTGGATCATTGTCTTGCTGAAATATCCATCCCCGGCGTAACTTCAAATTCGTCACTGATTCTTGTACATTATTCTCAAGAATCTGCTGATACTGAGTTGAATCCATGCGACCCTCAACTTTAACAAGATTCCCGGTGCCGGCATTGGCCACACAGCCCCAAAGCATGGTGGAACCTCCACCAAATTTTACAGTGGGTAGCAAGTGTTTTTCTTGGAATGCTGTGTTTTTTTGACGCCATGCATAACGCCTTTTTGTATGACCAAACAACTCAATCTTTGTTTCATCAGTCCACAGGACCTTCTTCCAAAATGAAGCTGGCTTGTCCAAATGTGCTTTTGCATACCTCAGGCGACTCTGTTTGTGGCGTGCTTTCAGAAACAGCTTCTTTCGCATCACTCTCCCATACAGCTTCTCCTTGTGCAAAGTGTGCTGTATTGTTGACCGATGCACAGTGACACCATCTGCAGCAAGATGATGCTGCAGCTCTTTGGAGGTGGTCTGTGGATTGTCCTTGACTGTTCTCACCATTCTTCTTCTCTGCCTTTCTGATATTTTTCTTGGCCTGCCACTTCTGGGCTTAACAAGAACTGTCCCTGTGGTCTTCCATGTCCTTACTATGTTCCTCACAGTGGAAACTGACAGGTTAAATCTCTGAGACAACTTTTTGTATCCTTCCCCTGAACAACTATGTTGAACAATCTTTGTTTTCAGATCATTTGAGAGTTGTTTTGAGGAGCCCATGATGCCACTCTTCAGAGGAGATTCAAATAGGAGAACAACTTGCAATTGGCCACCTTAAATACCTTTTCTCATGATTGGATACACCTGGCTATGAAGTTCAAAGCTCAGTGAGGTTACAAAACCAATTTTGTGCTTCAGTAAGTCAGTAAAAAGTAGTTAGGAGTATTCAAATCAATAAAATGATAAGGGTACCCAAATTTTTGCACCGATCAAATTTTGGTTTAATGCATATTGCACATTTTCTGTTAGTACAATAAACCTCATTTGAATCCTGAAATATTACTGTGTCTATCAGTTATTAGATATATCAAATTGAAATGGCTGTTGCAAACACCCAAATATTTAGAACTAAAAATGATTAAGATTAATAGGGGTGCCCAAACTTTTTCATATGACTGTATAATGTCACAGAGTGGCCCCTACATTAATAAAATTTAAAAATCCCACAAACATAGGAGTTTTCTAGCAATCTCCGACTAAGCCAAACCTGAAATTTTAAGTGCTATTATATTCTGAGATTACTTCAGCAGGCAATGGGCAATTTTCACTTACCTTTCCCTGCTCCCATCCACGACCACCTCCGCTTAGGCCAAGAAGGTGGGGGGGGAGCGAATATTACATCCTGATGTGACATCTGGGATATAATATGCGGTGCCCCCTGTAGGCCTAAGGGAAGGCGGCAGTTGACAGGAGCAGGGAAAGGTAAGTGAAAATTGACATAACCAGTTTTTTTTTTTTTTAAAAAGCAGCAGGAGGCTGCCCGGGCCCCCTAAGTTCAAGGGCTGCATGGTAGTTACGTCCCTGTATACTTTTCTGTATGAACATATGTATTTGTGTATGTATATGTGTGAGTTTATGTATGTTGGTGTGTGTGTGTGTGTGTGTGTGTGTGTATGTGTATGTATGTGTGTGTATGTGTGTAATATATGTGTGTGTGTGTGCATATATGTGTGTGTACGTGTATGTATATGTGTGCGTATGTATGTGTATGTATGCATGTGTGTGTATGTATGTGTGTATATATGTGTGTGTGTGCATATATGTGTGTACAGTCATGGCCAAAAGTTTTGAGAATGACACAAATATTATATTTTCACATGATCTGCTGCCCTCTGGTTTTTATGTGTGTTTGTCAGATGTTTTTATCACATACAGAAATATAATTGCATTCATATTATGAGTAACAGAAGCTTATATTGACAGTTAGAATGAGTTAATGCAGCAAGTCAATATTTGCAGTGTTGACCCTTCTTCTTCAGGACCTCTGCAATTCTCCCTGGCATGCTCTCAATCAACTTCTGGACCAAATCCTGACTGATAGCAGTCCATTCTTGCAGAATCAATGCTTTAATTTTGTCTGAATTTGTTGGTTTTTGTTTGTCCACCCGTCTCTTGATGATTGACCACAAGTTCTCAATGGGATTAAGATCTGGGGAGTTTCCAGGCCATGGACCCAAAATCTCTATGTTTTGTTCCCTGAGCCATTTAGTTATCACCTTTGCTTTATGGCAAGGTGCTCCATCATGCTGGAAAAGGCATTGATGAGCGCCAAACTGCTCTTGGACGGTTGCGAGAAGTTGCTCTTGGAGGACATTCTGGTACCATTCTTTATTCATGGCTGTGTTTTTAGGCAAGACTGTGAGAGAGCCGATTCCCTTGGCTGAGAAGCAACCCCACACATGAATGGTTTCAGGATGCTTTACAGTTGACATGAGACAAGACTGGTGGTAGCGCTCACCTCTTCTTCTCCGAATAAGCTGTTTTCCAGATGTTCCAAACAATCGAAAAGGGGATTCATCAAAGAAAATGACTTTACCCCAGTCCTCAGCAGTCCACTCCCTGTACCTTTTGCAGAATATCAGTCTGTCCCTGATGTTTTTTCTGGAGAGAAGTGACTTCTTTGCTGCCCTCCTTGAGAACAGGCCTTGCTCCAAGAGTCTCCGCCTCACAGTGCGTGCAGATGCACTCACACCTGCCTGCTGCCATTCCTCAGCAAGCTCTGCACTGCTGGTAGCCCGATCCCGCAGCTGAAACACTTTTAAGAGACGGTCCTGCCGCTTGCTGGTCTTTCTTGGGTGCCCTGGAGCCTTTTTGGCACCAATGGAACCTCTCTCCTTGAAGTTCTTGATGATGCGATAGATTGTTGACTGAGGTGCAATCTTTCTAGCTGCAATACTCTTCCCAGTTAGGCCATTTTTGTGCAATGCAATGATGACTGCACGTGTTTCTTTAGAGATAACCATGGTTAACAGAAGAGAAACAATGATGGCAAGCACCAGCCTCCTTTTAAAGTGTCCAGTGGTGTCATTCTTACTTAATCATGACAGATTGATCTCCAGCCCTGTCCTCATCAACACCCACACCTGTGTTAATGGAGCAATCACTGAAACGATGTTAGGTGGTCCTTTTAAGGCAGGGCTGCAATGATGTTGAAATGTGTTTTGGGGATAAAGTTCATTTTCTAGGCAAATATTGACTTTGCAAGTAATTGCTGTTAAGCTGATCACTCTTTATAACATTCTGGAGTATATGCAAATTGCCATTAGAAAAACTGAAGCAGTAGACTTTGTAAAAATTAATATTTGTATCATTCTCAAAACTTTTGGCCATGACTGTATATGTATGCATGTGTATGTATGTGTGTGTATGTGTTTATGTATGAGTATGTATGCATGTGTGTGTATGTATGTGTGTATATATGTGTGTGTGTGTGCATATATACAGTGCTGGCCAAAAGTATTGGCACCCCTGCAATTCTGTCAGATAATATTCAATTTCTTGCAGAAAATGATTGCAATCACAAATGCTTTGGTAATAATATCTTCATTTAATTTGTCTTCAATGGAAAACCACAAAAAGAATTGTCAAAAAGCCAAATTGGATATAATTCCACACCAAACATAAAAAAGGGGGTGGACAAAAGTATTGGCACCCTTTGAAAAATGATGTGATGCTTCTCTAATTTGTGTAATTAACAGCACCTGTTACTTACCTGTGGCACATAACAGGTGGTGGCAATAACT
>CAMRHE010000261.1:120000-407500 GCA_947044405.1 Leptodactylus fallax
AGGGGGAAGCCTGTTTAAAGGGCTGTGACGTCACGCTGGGATTCCTGTCCTCTGCTCCTGCAAGCCTTGGAAAAGCCAGTGCAACTTTCCCCTGCACAGTGTCAGCTTCTGCCAGGTGGAGGCTTCACATCATCTCCTGAATGCTGCAGCACATGCTCCTGTGTATTGCTGAATGAGGGTCTTACTTGTGCAGGGACCACCTTGTTGATCATCTGTTCGCCTCTTGCATCAATCTGCACAGAGACTGGGATAGCTGTACAAGCTGCAGATCTATGGATTCACTAGAGAGCTGAGCAGCCTCAAGGGAGGAATGGGCACCTGCTGCATGAGGAAACCTACAAGCCTGCTGTAGATCCCATGCTAGGACATGTCTGCATGGCATTCCCTGTGAAGAGCAGCAGATATTCTGCAATGTGATCACCATTCATGTATTTTCCTTGGTTTGTAGGATTTGGAGAAATACTCTAAGAATCTGCAAACTTTTTGGACCAGAAGTTACCCATTTTCCTGATCAAAATGATTGGTGGCTCCAGCTTTGAAGAACTGAATGGGAGTGGATCAGACTGCAGTGAAGAGGTAGAAATCATAGTCAATGTTGGGGGGATTCGGCAGATCCTTTATGGTGATATCTTAAATAGGTACCCAGAAACCAGGCTGGCCGAGCTGATGAACTGTATAACTGGGGGGTATGATGCCATCTTCTCTCTGTGTGATGACTATGACCCAGGGCAGAGGGAATTTTACTTTGATAGAGACCCAGATGCCTTTAAGTGTATAATGGAGGTTTATTACTACGGGGAGGTGCATATGAAAAAGGGAATATGCCCTATTTGTTTCAAGAATGAGATGGAGTTCTGGAAAGTAGACTTGGGTTTTCTGGATGACTGCTGTAAAAGCCACCTTAATGAAAAGAAGGAGGAATTGGAGGAGATAGCCAGGAGGGTACAGACCATCCTTGATGACCTGGGCTTTGACACAACAGAGAGTAGATGGAAAAGGTTTCAGAAGTGTGTCTGGAAGTTCATGGAGAAGCCAGAGTCCTCCTTCCCAGCTAGGGTCACTGCAGTTCTATCGTTTCTCTTCATCCTGATCTCTTCTATTGTCATGTGTCTGGGGACCATCCCAGATCTGCAGGTGGAGGATTCTGAGGGGAACCATGTAGAGCACCCTACGCTAGACAATATAGAGACTGCATGTATTGTATGGTTCACTATAGAGTATGTCCTAAGACTCATTTCCTCCCCAAACAAGTTACACTTTGCCCTCTCTTTTATGAATATCATTGATGTCTTGGCTATTTTGCCTTTTTATGTCAGCCTAATCTTGACACACCTAGGGGCAAGACTGATGGAGCTGACTAATGTCCAGCAAGCGGTCCAGGCATTGAGAATCATGAGGATTGCTAGGATTTTCAAGCTTGCCCGACATTCTTCCGGACTGCAGACTTTAACCTATGCCCTGAAGAGCAGTTTTAAGGAGTTAGGGCTCCTCTTGATGTACCTTGCTGTAGGTATCTTTGTCTTCTCAGCTCTTGGATACACAATGGAACAAAGCCACCCAGAAACATTGTTCAAGAGCATCCCCCAGTCCTTCTGGTGGGCTATCATCACCATGACCACTGTTGGGTATGGTGACATCTACCCTAAAACCACTCTAGGGAAACTTAATGCAGCTACAAGTTTCCTCTGTGGGGTGATAGCCATTGCTCTCCCCATTCACCCCATTATCAATAACTTTGTCAAGTATTACAACAAACAGAGGGTTTTGGAAACTGCTACCAAACATGAGCTGGAATTGATGGAGCTTCATTCTTCTGGAGGGGATCTCAGAGGCTTCAGAAGTGACACATACAGGTCTGAAGAGGTGAAGATGTGGAGTCACCTAAAAGCCTCCCATAGTGACACTTTCATTCCAGCATTGTCTAAAGAGAAACATCACAGGACAAGGCTCCAGAGCTGCAAGTAACAAGAGGACTATAATACCAGAACATTGGCGCAAGGTGCAAACTGCTCATCATCTGTATAGGTCATGTATGGACCTGCTAGACAATAAACTAAACAATCAAGTGAACTGTTTGACATCTCCATGTGTGACAGTCCTGTGGTATGTACAATATATACATATGGTTTCAATAAAGAGTGCCATAACCCAACTCTGTGCAGCAGTCTTAAAGATTTCATACAATAGTGTGTCATATACAGAATAAACTGAGATTATAGTATAATCCTATGTCTAACCAGTCCTATGTAAAACCATTGATAGCACATGATGTCGCAATCAATTATAACAAAACACAAACTTAGCTCTGCTACATCAATTCAAGATCTATCTATCTATCTATCTATCTATCTATCTATCTATCTATCTATCTATCTCTCTCTATCAATCTATCTATCTCTGTGAATATGGATGTCTCATGTCTATCATTCTTATATTTATCTATTCAATATCTTTCTATCTTTTTGCTTATTTATCTTTGATATATTTATCTATTTATATCTCTATCTATGTATAATCTAATCTTATCTATTTATCTATCTATTTTTGTTTATTATCTATCCCATGTCAATATGTCTATCCCTACCAAATCTCTATCTATCTATCTATCTATCTATCTATCTATCTATCTATCTATCTAATCTATCTCTAATAGATGTACTAGTTGTGTAATAGATAACCCAGATCTAATTGTAAGATACATATTATGCAGGTATTATTAAACTAAACTTCACATCTATTTTTCAGTTATTATTTTGCCTAAAATGATAAATACAAAGAAAAATCACACTGAGACCTTTTAACTTCTTCTAAAATAGAGACATTTTGGTTATTGTGTAATTGAAGCATAACATATTCCGCAGAATTTCCAAGTGTACAAAAGTTTGGACAAAAGTGTTATAACAGATAACTGTCCTGAGCACTTTGATATTCTTCATACACTAAGACATTTCTTGCATGTTTCATCTCAGAGACAAATCTATGTAATATAATATGTAACAATATATCTATCTAGAGTGACTATCTACCTATGTATACAATCTTTCTATCTAGACTATCTATCTACTTATCTATCTACCTAGAATATCTATCTATCTAGAGTATCTACCTATCTAGATAATCTATCTGTCTAGATGAAATATCTGTTTTAACTATCCATATAGATGGTATATCTATCTATCTTGACTATCTATCTATCTATCTATCTATCTATCTATCTATCTATCTATCTATTTATCTATCTATCTATCTTTCTATTGTCTATCTACCTAGATGATATATCTATCTAGACTAGCTATCTAGAAAATATATCTATCTAGGCTATCTAACTACTTTATCTATCTATCTAGATGATATACCTAGCTAGACTATCGACATATCTTTACTATCTATCTATCTATCTATACTATCTACTTATCTATCTACCTAGATGATATATCTATCTAGACTATCTATCCATCTATCTGTCTAGATGATTTATCTATCCACCTAGACTATAAATATATCTATACTATCTATCTACTTAATCTAGGGAATATATGTATCTATACTATCTATCTACTTATCTATCCAGATGATATATGTATATAGACTATCTACCTATCTAGACAATATATTTAATCTAAACTATCTATCTACTTATGTATCTAGACTATCTACCTATCTAGATGATCTATCTATCTATCTATCTATCTATCTATCGTTTATCTACCCAGATTATATATCTATCTATTCTAGACTATCTATCTGCCTAACTATCTAGACAATATATCTATCTATTTTATCTATCTATCTATCATCTATCTATCTATCTATTTATCAATCTATCTATCTAAATGATATATCTATCTAGACTATCTACCTATCTTGACTATCTATCTATCTACACTATCTACTTATCTATCTATACTATCTAGCTATCCATCTACCTAGACGATGTAACTATCTAGACTATCTATCTAGCTAGACAATATATCTATCTAGACTATATATCTATTTTATCTATCTATCTATCTATCTATCTATCTATCTATCTATCTATCTACCTATCAATCTATCTATTTAGATGGTATATCTATTTAGACTATCTACCTATCTTGACTACATATCTATCTATCTATCTATCTATCTATCTATCTATCTATCTAGGCTATCTATCTAGGCTATCTACCTATCTTGACTATCATCTATTTATCTATCTATCTACACTATCTATCTACTTATCTATCTACCTAGATGATATATCTATCTGTCTACCTAACTTGACTATCTATATTAAAGAGCCATATTTTGCATATCTTAATATTTCCATTACCATTTCTTGTAAAAGTACATCACACACGGCAGACTTGTTGCACAATCTTCTGAAAAATCTATTGCTTACATACATTTTGGGTTGTTTTTGTCAGCATGTGCATGGATTTCTGAAAATGCTATTCAGGTAAAAAGACTTCTACAACAAATCTTCCATGTGTGAATCTCCCCTAGTGCACTGGCAGATCAGTTATCAGTCTTATTTCACCTAACAGAATATCACAGCCGGCCGCTATACTGGTTACACAGCAGTGCATCCGCAGCATTTCACCTATGGAGAGTTCTCATCCATCATAATCAGACTTTTTATTTTTACATTTGAAAACGTATGTGCAATTGTTACTGGGATGTAGCAGAGCTGAACAGCGCTGTGGTGAGGGTCTGAGATAATAACATGTGCTTGGATTACTTGCCCTTATCTTACCTACCAAAAATAATAGGTATATCACAGTGAGATATACAGAAATTACTAACTCAGGTCAGGTCCACTGCAATCACAAACTCAGCTCTGCTGCATTGAAAAACTGCTGTACCAGTATGTACAGGAGGTTGTAAACATAGGGACACTTATGTGATAGAAGTAGAAATGTTCTGACTTGGAGGGGGCTACAGGATATGTTGTTTTATGTGTATTATGTCCAAAATGTGAATGTATAAGGGCTGCCTTAACCTTAGGGCATCTGGTGTATTAGGACGTATTCACACAGCGTGGTTGTTTTGCAGTTTTAATGAGCTTCACCTGTGGTAGCTGCAGAACTGCAGAGATTCACATTAACATTGCAGCACAACTGCACCATATGAATACTGTACATCCTTATGGTAGGCTCACACTAGCTTTGCATCTCCATTGTTCAAGTCTGTGGGGGGACCCAAACAATGGAGAGCCGGACCGCTAAAACAGCAGTTACACGCGGAGCCCAGAGTACCCCATTGACTATAATGGGGTCTGTTGGGTGTCTTTTTCCTCCATTGATTTTCATCAGATACTGCAGCGGAGTCTCTGACGGAGACTCTGGTGCAGATGTGAACGTAGCCTTAGCTTAGCAGGGTTACTACCACAAAAGAGAAGACCTGTGACCACTGACTTATTATTGGGGTGTTTTAAGCCGGGGCTCCAGGGCGACTTTTTTTTTACCAAGACTTTCTAATTTTAACTGTTGGGTGACATCTGCAGTCCACAGATCAGTTCAGCTCAATGTTTTACCCTGGACTGCAGCTGGAGTTCAGGTAGTTAAGGGGTGATCCAGGTTTTAGGGTAAACTTTGGGGTGACGGAGTTGTGTATAAATCAAAAAAAGACGTATTCACGGTCCTCGGCTCTCCATTGACCTGTTCTGGTCCCCTTTCTCTCTCATGCTAGAACTGGAAGTGGAAAGGCTCATATGACCGCTGACTGTATGTGAGTGACGTCACTGGTCGATCTCCAGCGACTGATGAGGTCAGTGATTTGTCTCAGTAGTCATGTGGGCCTCTCCACTCTCAGCTTCATGAGTTCCGGCATTAGAGAGAGAGGGGACCAGGACAGGACAATGGAGTGTGGGGAAAGGTAGGTATGTATTTTTTTTGTTTTCTTTATTCCCACCTCCACCACCCGAGAGTTTGCCCTAAGTCTTGGGCAACCCCTTTAAACACTGTGTAGTAGCGGTGTCTGCAAACCATGCACACAAGCAGTGGCCACAGTCATCATATAGATTGTTGATGGCCACATAGCTATATACAATTTTAAAATGGTTCCCCCAAATATGGGTGTGGACAAATTGCACACATGTAGCTGCCATGTGGACTGCACCCTAGACCTAAAATTGGCTATACACATTTAAGCTGACAATCTGCTTGTGATCAATGATAGACTAGATCATGCTCATTATTTTTGGCTGGTCAGATAAAATTATGAGTGTTTGGTATGATCGGCCACTTTTGGTGGATCATCAGTCTCTTTTGGCCGCCCATTGGCCAACTTGTGCAGATACACTGACAAGTGACTGAAATCTAATGAAGCAGATTTTTCATGCCTTGTTTCCCATGCAGAACATTTGCGACTTCACTTTCACTTTACGCCACCCTCACCCCTTTCCTGAAACGGGGCATGGTAAGGGGCGTGACATGTAACAGATATGTTATCATTTATGCCAGAACACTGGCGTAAATGATGCCTAAAATTTATGCAAGCTACGAGCTTTTGTAGATTTCAGTGCAGACACATGGTCCCAGAGGAGGGTACGTCTGATTTATGAGGCGACGTATGCTTAGTCATAAATCAGACAGACCCTGCAAAAGCATAGGAGATATAAGACAGAAGATAGAAGACTTGTGTTGAAAACACCGGTTGTCATAAATCTCCCTCAATGTGCCTGGCCAGCTTTAAAGGCGTTGTGCCGTTATGGTCACTTATCCCCTATCCTTAGGACAGGATTGTTGGGGGCCCGAACGCTGGGTCTTCCAGTGATCAGGAGGACAGGGGACCCAAAGTCCCCCTAAAGCCTCCTTCTGGATGGAGTGCCTGTGTGTCCAGCACTCTGTTCACTTCTATGGGGATGAGGTTGGTGCTGGAGAAGACAGTCCACATTCCCAAGGAGGCTTTAGGGGAATTTTCAGTCTCATGTCCTCCTGATCACTGGGGGACTTAGCGTTCAGGCCCCCGGTGATCAGACACTTATCCCCTGTCCGGTGGATAGGAGAAAGTGTCCATAAAGTAACTGCTCAAACCCTTTAATGATATTTAACCCTTTAATCTCAACCATCTATGCACCGATGTAGATGAACTGATAATGTTTCATTTGGCTGAAACATTATCTGGTGTTGTCTATGAGTTAGATCATAAATCTACTACATTAGCTTTATTACTGTAGGTATCACATCCACAGACAACACAGACTCTTGGGTTTTCCCATGAATATAACCATATTTAAATTTGTAGATCATTGAAATGTTTTTTTCCAAATATAAATAATTTTTTTTAAAAATTGCAGAATTTTACAAATTTTCTCTAAGGGGGCGTTCACACTACCGTTGGTGACCGTCAGTAGTGTCCGTTGCTATTGTCCGTTACAAGATTTTAGCATCGGACACTAGCTGAACCGTCAGAAATCCGTTAAAATTTCCATTCATTTCAATGGGTTTTTATATTGTGTCCGTTTGTGTCCATTTACACCAAATCCGTCAGAAGTCCGTTTTTTTTCGCGGACAAAAAATCCTACATGCAGGACTTTTTGTCCGTTTGAAATAACGGATTTTTGACGGACAGCAAGTGTCCGTTATTTTTTTAACATTGAGGTCTATGGGTAACGGACTTATAACGGATAGTAACTGATAGCCATCAGTTATCGTCCGTTATTTTATGTCCGTTTTTTTTCTGCGCATGCACAGAAAGCATAAAAAAAAAAAAAACGGACAGTGTTAAATAACGGTAACTAACTGATGCTAACTGATGCTAATGTGTCTGTTTTTTTTAACTAATCTATTAATTGGATCAGTTAAAAAAATGGACACATTAACATCAGTTAGTGTCCGTAAATGTCTGTTATGATAGGTGTCAGTTTTTTTTTTTGTTTTTCTTTTTTTAACTGACACTGTCAGGACGGATATCAACGGTAGTGTGAACCCTGTCTAACAATCTTAGTGGTGACAGTCTGTTGATCAGTTGCCAATGGATATGACTACGAATGCAGGAACTTTCTATGGTCTGGGACTTGTCAGAAACCAGCCATGAGCTCCTTATTGTGGACAGGTTATCTTCTTGAGTATGTCGTGTTCCTGCCTGGCCACAATAAGAAATTCATGGGGCTGTTGCCCATAGCAACCATTCACAGAGCAGCTTTCATTTCATATTCTGCTGCGGGCAAATGAAAGCTGCGTCATAATTAGTTGCTATGGGCAACCATTGGAAAAAATGGACGCACAAATACACTACACAAACTGTATATATTATAGATATCAACATCTAAACAACATTTTATGCTCTTTTCCCTGTTGTGTCCCTATTCATCAAATCTGCATTATCACCAGTTACATATGGAACAAGTATCAGATATATAAACCATTCAGGGTCTATGGAAAACATGGTGAATTGGTCCAGGGGCCAGTGCAGGGGAGGATAAATGTTGATCAATGATATAACATGTCGGCCGGCTCTCATTTGCATTGGCCTTTTACAGGGAAAATGGCTATTATGATCGCTGATCCCCCATACAGTTTCATTCTTTGTCGTCCCTGTTTACTCTGGACCATGTGCTGCCAACAAGTAAAGATGTTTTGCCCCATAGAAGATGCAATTACCCGAAAATGTTGCTTTTTTTGTCTCTTGGGTGATTACTGGTGCAGTAACGGTATGTTCACACCGCAGAGAATGAAGAGAAATTTGACTCCCACCTCCCCCTCCAATTCCTCTTCATTTTCCAGCCCCGGGCTCCCCACGAAAGAATGCAGATGCAGAGCATTGGAAGAGTGAAGAAATCAGGCGATACCTTTTAGAGGCTAACTGAGTATATTTATAAGTAAGCTTTCAGAAGTGCAAGCTTCCTTCATCAGACATGGTGTTATACAAGAACTGAAAATTCACAGATTTGTGCTTCTGTCATGGCCTTCCGCCACTGACTAGGCCCAGATAAATGGGCCACTGATTTTGAGGTGTACCTTCCATTGGGCCATGCACCTCTACTGAAACTATGCCATCTTGTAGCTGGCATAGATTTCAGGGATCATTTACGTATTTACGGATATCCAGCATGCCCCTGTCAACATCTCCTTCCAGGAAAGTGACAAGAACGGTGAAAATCAGAAAAAAGTTGCCAATTTTTGTGCAAAAATCATATCAGTGCAAAAAATTTCGTAAAATTTCCATGACTTGTAATCCAGAAAACTGCAAGGTATAATAAATATGCCCAATATAGTTTTTAGAAAAAATAATGACACTCATAAAAAAAAAAAAAAATAGTACTCTAACCTGATGTAACTTAGGCAAACATTAAGGCCAGGGCCCCACATGGCGCAACTGTGAATCCCATCCACACATTGAAGAAAAATACCCGTAGCAGAAATGCTGCGATTTCCAAAATCGTCGTGTTTTTGGAAATCACAGTATGTCAATTATACCTACAGAAACGCTGGCAGTTTCCCTATAGGTATAATTGAAGCTCAAAGTTTCCCTTCGTGGACTTTCTGTGAAATGCGCTGTGGGAAAAACCGCAATGTGCTTCCGTCACGGTCTTACCCGCAGTGCTCTTTCGCTGCGTTCCACTACGTGGGGCCTTAGCCTAAATGTATTACAAAAAGTGCATTTCTTGTACCATTTTTGATGCTTTTTTTTGTCCTTATTTTTTTCTAATCTTTCAATAGTGCTTTTTCATACATTTTTCCATAGATTTCATTGTAGAAATTTAAAAAAAAACACAAATGTATCAAAAATGTCTCAATATAAAAAAGCCTTCAAAATAATGTCTGGGTTTTTTTAGAAGCCAAGAAAAAGTTACAAAATGTGTGTGAAGCAATTCTAATGACTGTCATTAGTAGCTGTCACCCAGCATCTATTTCCATGTAGAACACAAGTAAAAATTACTGAAAGGAACATTAAAATAATTCTCAGAAATGGGTAGCTCCAGTAGTTCAGTAATATCTTATTGGTTTGATATATTGAGAAAAGAAGTAGAGTAGAAGACGTTTTGTACATAAACTGTCCTTACAAAATGTCCATGGCCCCTTAACAAGAGCCAGAGAATTTATATTAATAATGGCTAACTACCCCCATGAACAAGGCCGGACACAAAGTGCCCCCTTAAAAAGTGCCCTTATAGGCAGCTATAACCCGTGAGTACCTCCACAAAAAGTGCCTAAATAGAATATTCCCAAAAATAGAGACTGCCTCAAAATAAAAAGTACAATCACATTGTGTCCCCATTCAGCCACAATGCACCCCCCCTCCCCAAAACCCAAAGTGCGGCAACCAGAAAGTTCCCATAGGACAGTGTTAGCCTGGGAGTTTCGTATAAAACAATGTAGCCAAGGAATATCCCCATGATCAGACATTGCATACCTCCATGAATAAATACAGCCATTATGTGTACTGTACATAGCACTATAATAATAATAATAATAATAATAATAATAATAATAGTCCTTTAATAGTCCCACAATGGGGAAATTCAGTGTGTTACAGCAGCAAAGATAAGCAGATACAAATACAAATACAACATGTATAGGAATGTTCCAAGGTAAGAGGCATTATATTGATAGCAGACAGACAGAAAGGAAGTAGCAGGAAGTAGCAGAGGGGGGGGGGGGATTTAACAGGCAGAGAGATGTTTCAGTTCTCTGTGTGTAATGATCTCCGCTTAGGTTGGTGTTGGTTGTACAGCCTAACCGCGGTGGGGAGGAAAGACTTCCGATAGCGCTCCTTCTCACACTTAGGGTGGAGCAGTCAGTCACTGACAGTACAGGCCCAGCGCGATCACGGTCTCATACATGGGATGAGACTTCTTCTCCCGCATGGAGCTCACCACGGACAGTATCCTTTTGTCACCCACCACCTGCACTGGGTCCAGTGGGCTCCCCAGGACAGAGCTGGCCCTTCTAATCAGCTTGTCAAGTTTATTTCTGTCCCTGGTTGATATACTGCTCCCCCAGCAAGCCACTCCAAAGAAGATGGCTGATGCCACTACCGAGTTGAAGAAAGTCCTAAGAAGTGCCCCCCGGATTCCAAAGGCTCTCAGCTTCCTAAGCAGGTAGAGCCTGCTGTGGCCCTTCCTGTACAGGGCCTCCATATGATCTGCCCAGTCCAGCTTATTATTAAGGCGCAAACCCAGGTACTTATAGGTGTTCACAATCTTGATGCCCGTCCTCAGGATGTCCACTGGTTTAGGAGGGCATCTGCCTTTACGGAAGTCCACCACCATCTCCTTGGTCTTCCCCGCGTTAATCTTCAGGTGGTTCCGGTGGCACCAGTCCACAAAATCCCGGTTCAGTTCTCTGTACTCCCTGTCATCATTGTCTGTGATGAGGCCTACTATTGCAGAGTCGTCAGAATACTTCTGTAGGTAGCAGCTAGATGAGTTGCACCTAAAATCTGCAGTGTACAGTGTGAAGAGGAAAGGGACGAGAACCGTACCCTGAGGTGCCCCCGTATTACAGATCACGGTACCTGACACACAGTCTTGGGCTCTCACGTATTGATATATAATACATATATATATTGTCATCTTTACTCTTTGTCAAGTCGTTATACAATAAGTATCAAGTCAAACTATGGCCTTGGTCAGATGAATTTTAGTGATTTGAGAAATATTTCATAAGAAACAAACCCTAATAACAAGTGACTGATCACAAAGTTAACTTGATTGTTTTTTCTGGACTTTTAGGGCCTATTATTGTGAGAGCCTGGGTACACTGCAGGATCTTCTAGTACTTTGGTGGGTAAGGTCAACACTGGTGGATCCTCTGGTACTCTGATAGCTAAGGTCAACCCTGAAGAATCCTCTGGTACTGTGCTGGGTAAGGTCAACCCTGAAGGATCCTTAAGTACTGTGGTTGGTAAGGTCAATCCCAAATCTGAAAATAAACAAAATAAAATAATTAAGATTTTTAAAGTGTTTATTTTTAAGTGATCAAGGTTTAGCTCCAAAGCCTACAAGTGAATTTTTGAAACATTTTATTAGAAAGTTGACAAAGCCATAATTTTTGAAAGTAAATGTCAAGAAGACAAAAAATAAGGATGATATCACCACTGTATCACCTTGTTCAGTTGAATGATCAAGACTCTGAGAGGGTTAATGTCCGCATGAAAACTTGTTTTTATCAAGCAAAAGACATAGATCATCATGTAGAAGGATTTTCTTCCTTACAAAGATGGGTGAACCTCTGAAGATTTGTTTCGTCCTCTGTTTAGATAAAGCGATCCTCTGGTTTGTTTTGGTCCAAACTTGTTTGGATAGAACCAGAAGTGTAATTATTATACTCTGGGGTCTCTTCATGATGTCATGACGCTCAGTGTGCCCATGACTCTGGGCGCATGACGTCACAGGAAATTGCCAGACGCCACTAGGAGGCAGAGACAGAGTGCTCGACGCCATGAGGAGGCCCAAAAGAGATAACAGAAGGTAAGTATTAATGTTTTTTATTTTTGCTACCTCCCCTGGGTCTCCACCTGTTATACTCTGGGATCTACAGAGACCCTAGAATGTAATAATTTACTGTAATGCATGTTGTGTTGGCCATTTTAGATTGTCGACGTGAATCCCAAATTGTTAGGTTTTGTTAAAACCGAACAATTTGGAATATTCGGGTCGAATCTGGTTCATTATGAACCGATTTGCAAATCTCTACTTATTGTCTACAAAATTTAGCAAAGTCAATACAGATATTCATTACGAGAGTAACCTTAAAAATGAAATTATAGCTATGAAATGCCTACTGGGAAATTGTAATATTCATATAAGCGCTGGAGATAAAGCGGGAGGGATAGTTCATCAAAGGAAAAAACTAGAAATGTAGAATTCTGTTGGATCAGGATAATTAACCCCTTTCTGTCACAACCATTTTCTGTTTTTGTGCTTTCATTTTTATTTTCCACCTTCAAAACTCCATAACTTTTTATTTTTCTGTTCTCGCAGCCATATGAGGGTTTATTTTTTACAGGACAAATTGTATATTCTGTCGGCACCATTTAATATTCTATACAATGTACTAAGAAGCTGGAATTAGGAAAAAAATTGCCCTTTACTCTTATACTGTAGGTTTTGTTTGCATGGTGTTCACTGTGCAGTAAAAAATAACATATCACCTTTATTCTGCGGGTATAGAATACATATGTACAGCCATACCAGATTTACATAGTTTTTGTTATGTTACACTACTTTTAGTAAAATGATTTAAAAATTTGAAGAAAATTTCTTTGCATTGCCATATTCTGATACCCATAAATTTCAATATACAACATAAATAAATAAATAAATATGGAGTAGGAATTTTTATTTCTTATCACTTTATTTGTTAACTAACTAAATACTTTCTTGTCAATGGCTCATTCATTAATATTTTTTTATTTTACAACAAAATTTATTTATGGAAATAAGGTACCGCAATGGGGACTTGTTTCACCCTCAAATTTATTCCCTGTAACTGTTGTATTTCCAAGTAAGTTATAAGTTTTCAATAATTTGTTACTAATAGTTTGGTTAATAGATTAATAGTTTGTTAATCTCCATGACTATACTGACATATATTTCCCTGATGCTCCTTCTCTTTCTGCACGTGTCAGTCTTGACTGAGTTATGACAATTGTGAAAATTTCAACCAGCATATACCGTATGCTGACACCAATTTTTATTTAGAGTACCAAAACTGATAATGATGAGGGTTAACTGGTTTATTAATATATTAAAAAATAATATTAAATATACATTTGAATTTGCTACAGCAGTACCATCTCCCTCTTTCACCAGTTTGCCTTCTGTCTCTTCTTCTCACTTTCTGTATTATTCCACAACCTGGGAGGGTGGGCTTTGACTGTTTGATGGACAGGACACTATGAAGTAGATTAAATTAAGTAGATAAATTAAATCTATAATAATGTAGATCAAATATACACAGTAAATGTATATTACATTACACAGGTTTGAAGAGAAAAAAAAAAAAACTTACATGCTGACAGGACTGATAAAGGACTTGCAGTAAACTCAATGTTATGTTTGTGTTTACATAGATCAAACTGTCTGAACCTTTATCAGCAAACTGCAATTAGCAGAAAATAACAGTTCTGAGAGCAAGTGTAATCCAGAGGACTCACCCCCCTCCCCTCCAGAGAGCAGTGAGTCTCATCACTCGTCCTATAATGTTAGATAAGGAGATAGAACAGGCCGGGAACCAAGGAAACAATGTATACACAATGGTAGGAATAATTTCACATATGCAAATGAAGCAGCATTTCTAAAACAATGATTTCAAATGGGATTACCCCTTTAAAATGTAATTAAAAATTTAAAGAAAAAGGATATCCTTATTAAACCATCCTTCAAAAAATGAAATTTACTTAAAAAAATGTTTCAATCTGTTCAGGTAGTAAACTAGTGATATCTGTTGAGGCTGGAAAGCAGCAAGGAAACAGCATGGGTCAGTGTTAGGCAGGTTTTTCAGCAGAAAGGCAGACCAGGAAATGGAGCTTATCCAGGTTTTGCCACACCCCCATTGCACTTAATGCTCATTTGCATAACCTTGAAAAAACTTTATTTTCATGCCTATGAAGCAGGTATTCCTATGTAAGGTATGATGATGCTTTTGAGACTATCCACTGGCACCAGGCTGGATGGGGATTGGGGAACTCTCATTTTGGAGATAGGTGTGGGTCCCACTGCTATCTTACATTTTTGTTATATCTTGTAGACATGTTATATAACTTCTAAGATGGAACTACCCCTTTAATACTGTTGCCAACCAAAAGGCATGTAAATGGTAAATGATGTAATGATGGACTACAGAATACATAACAGCGCTCAATTGGAGTAAACTGCTATTTGTAATGGGGGATGTGAAACCCGAAGCAAAACATGAAATTAAGCAGAATCTCTGGGCTTGATCAAAGGTTCCCGAATGTCAAAGAGAAGACAAAAGGTATGTTATTAGCGATTCAGTAGAAAACATATATTGCTTCTCTCATCCCCTGCCGGTTTGGTACGCCATGAAAGAGTTCTTTTGTAAAAGAATATACTGGTACTTTTTTGTAACCTTGGTTTTTTATCAGATGTAGCAATTAACAAGGTACAAAGGGAGGTGCCTATCTATTTTATCAGCTAATGAATATGGAAACTACCATTTTACTAATGCAGCCTGAGCGAGACATAAAGTACCCTCTATTGTTATGTAAAGTGATGCTATTGGATTATTGAGGGCTGGAAACAATATGATCCGGAAGAACATTTTATATACTGCATTTTAGAATTTCCATCAAATCGAAAATGGAAAGGATAAAGAACCTTTTTATTTTTGAAATATTTTGGTGAAATAGATAATGCAATGAGTAATTGTGGAGTAAGGGTTAAGAGTCAATGCTTTATTCTCAACAGGAACTAATTATAAAAGCTATAAATAAGAATAAGTGTCTGTTGGTTCCCCAACAGAGGTTCTAGGGCTTCCTCTCTCTCAACACACCGAGTTCATTCCCCACCATTTTGTCCATACTTCAGTGAGATGGGTATACCCTATTAATACTCTGTAAATGCAGCCTCTAGGGTGCTTGGGAGAGTGAGGGGTTTACCTCTGTCACCCTTTCAGTGTCCCATGAAGCGGCATCATGGAGTGCAGATGTGTTTCAGTTAAGACCAGGGGCTGGACAAAGACCCCAGGTCTGCTACAAGCATGACCTAATACAATAGTTTGCCTGTCATGTTTAGGTTGACAGGCAATAATGCTTTGGAATACTGCTGCGGTGTTTGAAGGTTTGTGAACCCTTCATAATCTTCTATATTTCTGCATAAATTTGACCTGACTATATCAGATTTTCACACACGTTCTAAAGGTAGATAAAGAGAAGTCACATCAAAAAAAATTAATCAAAAATATTACACCTTGCTATTGACAAATATTACAACTTGCCATTGACAGAAATGTCATATTGGATAATTTTCTTAGTTAATATGTTTTTTCAACCATACTATATAAGACAATTAGCCAATATGACATATCTGTCAATGGCAAAAGTATGTGAACCTTTAGGGTTAGCAGATAATAGTGAAAGTAAAATTAGAGTCAGCATCCCCACCAACTATAGTTCCTTTCATCCTTTAATAGTTGCTGCTCCGCTGATTCTGGCACGCTTGTTATTTTTTCTGTAGCCTCTGCCATTACTGTGCAATTAGTGCTCTTAGTTTCGGTGGCTCATACAACAATTAGACTCTCTACTGTCAGGCGGGTGATCTCAGGCAGCAGCGGGCTATGGGACATATTTCTGGGCTCTGACTGTATCCGCTTCTGATTGAACAATGTTAGAGAGTTCAGAATCACGCCCCCCTTGTCTACTCCAGCCCAAGACTACCCACTTGATAGTGGAGAGTCTAATTTGCATATCAGGCACCAAAACTAACAGCATTGATTGCTCAGGAATGGTGGGGACTAGAGAAAAAAAATCCAACTGTGCTGGAATCAGTGGATCAAAGCCTATTAAAGAATGCAAAATCTGGAATTGGTGCAGATGGTGAAAGGTCCTCTTAAAAATGTATGACCTTAAAATGCACAAAATGAAATAAAACCTGAAAAGTTTCTTAGTGTTTCTGCAACGACTGATACTTTCCTAAACTTGTTCCACCTCCGTCAGTCTCCCACACAAGACTGTGACACCCTTATAATTACTATATAATAAGCTGGAACACAAAGCCATCATTTAGCACATGAGAAATAATGAACACAGGAACCAAATGCTCTACTACAATTTTATGTTTCAGATTTCGAGTGCCTCTTGCAAAATCACAGCAAAGATCCAAAATCATAAGGGTTAAATCTTTAATGTCCAGTTATTCTTCCCAGTAACATACAGCTGAAAATATAGCACATTCTTAGGCATTAGTATTGCCATATTCTGCGTTACAATCACAGGGAAGATTAAGCTGAGGTTTATCATTCATGTGAAACCAGGACACACTAATACCACAAGCCTGGGGCATGTACAGAACGTTTCATATGCAGGAGCAATGTATTCTTTTGAGTTCTGAAGTCTTTGGAGCATGGGGGAAATAGAAGAAGGGCGAGAGATAAGAGGATTGATGTAGAAAATGACTCCCAGGAAAATGTGTGAAGATCTGTAAAGTCAAGCTGAAAACACAAAAAAAAAAAAGTATTTGAGTTCTGACACTTTGGGGGAATTTCATCACACCGTGCAGTACAGAATTCTACCGTAAAAAAAAATCGGAAAGTAGAGTTCTGCAACAGTTTGAGCTATTTTTGCAAAAATTTTGCAATGTTTTGCAGTTTTACACTCCACTTTGGAAATGTAGGTGGGAAAATAGATGTGGTTAGCCTGTCCATCTGTCTATGCACCAGATTTATCAAATGCAGCCTTTTAAAAAGTTGCAGTCTCAGTCCAGTAAGGAGGGTTATGCAAACTTTTGTCCTTAGTAGAGATTCGTACCCAGATATGCAAAAAAATTTTTTCAAATCCGAACAAATGGAGATTTACCTCAGGTCAACTAAAATGGCCACCGCATTATACTCTGAAGAGACCCCAGAGTATAATAGGATCTAGAAATTCTTGACAGGGTTCATTCAGATGATGCAGTGTTAACTGTACCTACCATAAAACCATAGAAAAAAGTAATTTGGATCCATTTACCTATCTTTGATTTGTTTTTGTAAAGCCTTGTAACTTGACTGCACTGTCTGAATAAACCCTTAGGTAATGTTCACATTAAAATGCATGTCAGACTATTCAGATATATATTTGAAGTGGAATCCATAGCAGAAGGGGGACCCTTGGATTCCTGCCATAGTTTTGCATTACACTTCTGCAGATCTTTATGCTTATTAGTCCTATTCATTGGGGCTTTTCAGCTTTTGGTTACCCACCGCAGTTTTCACACAATTTATGTGTGGAAGTCACGGCAAGAATTGGCATGTCTTTTTTTTTTCCCACAACACTGATTTCAGTGCGTAGGAAATTCTGCACTGTATGAACATGTGGCATAGATTCCCATTGATATTAATTAGATATGTATTTCAAGTGTTTTAATGCAGATTTTGCCTCCCAAACCATTCCAAACTCACTATAAAAAATTTCAGGTGAACATACCCTTAGAGAAAGAGGGCACATGTTAAATAAGTCCAAAACCTAATACCACACAAATTTCTCCTTTCATTAAGTCTCAAGCCTACAACTTCTCCAGTATTGGGTGGTACACAACCCCAAATTTGGGCGCTATGATAAATTTCTAGCTTGCTTGCTTCAATATGAGTGCTACAGATCATCTTCAGATTTTCCCAGTAACTGTTCTATGGGCCTCAATAGATATCCGTTTCACTGAGTATTTGTGGGTTCGCCTGGCATTTTTGTTTTGGACCCAGAACCGGAGCTGCTATTATTATACTTCAGACCCCAGAGTATAATAAGTATAGGCCCGGGGTAGGTGAGTAAACATAACAAAAAGTCTTACATCTCTTTGGCTCTGTCGCTGCATTCAGAGGTCTCTTGACATCCAGGGGGTCTCCAGAAGAATGTCAGAGGCCCATGACAACAGAATGACGTCAGTAAGGCCCACATGACCACTGAGACCCAATCACAGGCCTCAGTATTTCTCCGGGGCTGCTGATGTCATTCCAGAGGCTGGAAGAGGACCCCTGAGTTTGTGGGTGACGAACCCCAAAAACTTCAGGTTTGAACCCAAAAGTTTTTGAAAATTCTGAATCAACTTGTCTCAGTAAGAACTAGTTCACTTATCCCTAATGCTTCAGCCTGTATGCTAACAATTCTTAATGAAAAATGAGAAGATGGTGCATGCCCTGCAGCCATTCTAAAAACTTCAACAGAAGTGCAGAGAGGTGGACTTAGATGCTCCATTGTGTGTGCTCAGGAGATCCTAATCATCCTCCCTGACAAATGATGGAACCATACAAGCTACTGGTAATCATGGTGTACAATGGGGGATTTACCACAAGGTAGACCCTGGGTGAAGAATTTGGAGCTAAAGCAATACATTCATGGATGCATTCATTCAAAATGAAGGGGTGTCCATGGTAGCCCCATATGGATGAGCTCCTGCAGGGTGGGATCACTCTTACAGAGCAACTCTTCATTCGGGCTCCTAGAGGGAGGTCCAAAGCAGAAGACCTTTATGATGTCGCTATGTCCTAACAGGGAATTTGGGTAGGCATTGCCTTCATGAGACAACCTCTTTAATATGTTGCTTTTAGTTACATGTCAAATATATGTACATATGTTTAATCTTTATCGAGTACAAAGGGGCATAGCTATAGGGGGTGTAGAGGTAGCAGTCACACCCAATCGTTCTGGGGACTTCTCTGCCAGGTGGAGAGCTCTTGTACAGATATTTCATCAGATTCAGGTTATACCTCCGCAGTGACATTTTTACACAGTTGTATTAATATTCTTGACTCCTACTAAACTGGAATTATTACAAACACAAATTAAAAATTAGAAAGGTTTTTCTCTTAAACAAATTTCACTTCTTGAAATGAAATAATTTCTTATAAATGACATTGCTCCTTCCAGTTTCCTAAACCAGATCGGTAATAGAAAATCACTTTTCCGGGCACATTCCATCTCATGAAAGCCCATAGCAATAATTATTGCTGTTAATTCTCGCTTTATAATATGAAATTTTAGCGGGTCCGTGTAGATTCATTTCTAGAAGGGAATATCTACTTTTTAAAGCAATTAATGAAAAAAAATGAAGCACTGAATTATGGACGAAGCATTTGAAGTCTCCCTAAAATTGGGTTATGAATTTATTTAATATATTTCTTCAACTCCAAAGTATTTCATGTATATAGGATAATTATGTTAATTTGTTATTATAGGAAATCTGCCATATAAACTGAAAGTTTCCTTAGAACTAACCACTATAGACCATTCACTATGTATGGTCCCTAAAATATAATACAATACTTGCAGTATATAAGGATACAGCTCTATGTACAATACAATGGTGCAGATTCATTAACAATTTACTTCACTTTTGTTGTGTTAAAAAGTCCCAAACCCAAAAATTTTTCGCAAGTGCCATTTATACACAACCCTCAATACTTTCCGAAAAGAGGGTGTGACAGATACATCATGATTTATGCTACTTTTCTGGCATAAATGATGCTTGGAATCTACGACATGAATTCCACAATGCCGAAATTGACTCCATGTTTTCATGAAATCTACAACAGCTACTATGGCATAGAGTTCACGGCTCAGATGAACCTGTTGTGAGTTATGATGGGACCTGACCTCATCGTAAATCAGGCTAACCCTTTGGTGGCACAGGATTCCCTGCAATAACTTTAGCTTTGGTTATTACTATACTATGCCATACTATAATATAGTAGTATTCACCTATGAGGCCTGCACCTATCTGACATTTAAAGGGAATGTTCAACGAGAAAATTATCTAGGTGGCAAAGGACTGGGGCCGACTAACTGAGATATATGAGACAGTTTAAGGCTCCACTTAGTGAAGTGCAGCAAAAAAATGCTGTGGGAAAATACGTGGTGGAAAAGCATTGCAGTTTTTCCGACAGCGCTTTTCACAGAAGGTCCACAGAGGAAGGTATAATTTCCATAGGTATAATTGAATTGACATACAGCGATTTCCAAAACTGCAATGTTTTGGAAATTGAAGCGTGTCCACTGCGCATATTGTTTCACAATGTGTGGATTCCCTAGAATGCAATCCACTTTGCAGGGACGGTAAAACACCGAGGTTTTAGCCAGGGTGTTTCCACCGTGGTCAAGCCACAGTATTTACTCCACGTGGGAGCCCCGGCCTAAATCCAGACTTTGACTAGGCCACTCCAAAAACCTTCATTTTGTTTGTCAGCCATTCAGAGGTCGACTTGCTGGTGTACTTAGGATCATTGTCCTGCTGCAGAACCCAAGTACACTTGAGCTTAAGGTCACAAACTGATGGCCGGACATTCTCCTTCAGGATTTTCTGGTAGAGAGCAGGATTCATGGTTCCATCAATTACAACAAGCTGTCCAGGTCTTGAAGCAGCATAGCAGCCCCAGACCATCACACTACCACCACCATGTTTGACTGTCAGTATGATGTTCTTTGTCTGCAATGATGAGTTAGTTTTATGTCAGATGTAATGGGACACACAACTTCCAAAAAGTTCCACTTTTGTCTTGTTAGTCAACAGAATATATTCTCAAAAGTCCCGGGGGTTATCAGGATGTTTTTTGACAAATGTGAGATGATCCATTGTGTTCTTTTTGGTCAGTAGTGGTTTTCGCCTTGGAACTCTCCCATGGATATCATTTTTGCCCAGTTTCTTTCTTGTTGTTGAATCATAAGCGCTGACTTTACCTGAGGCCTGGATGTTGTTCTGGATTCTTTTGTGACCTCTTGGACAAGTTGTCGATGTGCTCTTGGGGTAATTTTGGTAGGCCAGCCAATTCTAGGAAGGTTCACCACTGTTCCATGTTTTCTCCATTAGTGGATAATAACTCTCACTGTGGTTGGCTGGAGTGCCAAAGCCTTAGAAATGGCTTTGTAACCTTTTGAAGACTGATAGATGTCAAAGACTTTGTTTCTCATCTGTTCTTGAATTTCTTCAGATCAGGACATAATGTGTTCCTTTTTGAGATCTTTTAGACTACTTAATTTTAACAGACAGGTTCTATTTCAGTGATTTCTTGATTCTACAGGTCTGGCATTATCAGGTCTTGGTGTGGCTAGTGAAATTGAACTCAGCTTTCTAAAAATTGTGGTTAAAGGGGTTTTCTGAGCAAAAAATGTTTTGTTTTTTTAAAAAAGGTCTGTTAGTTATATTAATGGGTTAATAAATGCACCCATATACCTTTAGCAGCACCAATATCTCCAGCACCCATGCATGTACCATCAAAGCTGACAGTGCGCTGAATTCAATGCACTTGCACTTGTCAGCTTTCCAGTGGTATATAAAACCACCAGTACCAGAGGACGTGAAAGATCCTCTTGAAATTGGTGGAGAGAAAATTTCTCCATGCAGGACTTTTGTCTCCGATTTTCAGCGGTTTCTGGAGACTCCGGTGCAGATGTGAACGTAACCTTAGTATATATATAAAATGTCCCGTAGTGGCTCCTTCACAAGGTATAATGTCCCATGGCAGCCCCTTCACACAGTATAATGTCCCCTACGGTGTTTGGTGCAAATATTACAAAAATGGCAGAACCCAAAAATTTTTGGGGATCATGACCCATGGATTATTATTATACTCTGGGGTCTCTTCAGAATCCATAGTATAATGTTCGGAGGCCCAGGGGAAGTGAAAAAAAAAAGGTCTTACTTACCTCTGATGTGCTTCAGTGCTACTTCCTGCTGTCTTCAATGACATCACAGACGTGGGTTACGTCGGCATCATTGTGCGTCAGCACAGGAGAGGTAAATAAGACCGTTTTTTTTTTTGCCTGCTCTAGGGCTCCAGCATAACAGTACCTAAGTTTCAGAAACTCCAATACTGCTATAAGGAAGACCAGTGAAGGGGCATACAGCGGCCCCTTCAATATTCCCCCCCATACAGTGGCCCATTCACTATATTTCCCCCATACAGTGGCCACTCACTGGTCCCTATACTGTATTGGGGACCATTGATGGGACCATTATATTGTTTTGGGGGGGGGCAGTGATGGAGGCCAATAGCCTGGGGGACATTAAAGGGCTTGTGCAGGATAAATTTTTTATTTTTTTTTAATTACAAAGAGGCAGGTGAAAAACAAAACAAAAAACCCCCCAAACTTTCTCTCCTGTTCCCAGTGTCTGCCAGAGCAGTTCAGCCTAAAGCTCTATTTTCTTCCGACGGAAGTTCCCTCTGCACGTGACTACCAGTGACGTCACGTGACCCCTGAGGCCAATCAGCAGCCTAAGGGAAGGGACCTGGTACGTCACAGTGAGGACTTCTGGCAAAAGAAGACAGCGGAGCTGCAGGACTGGACCATGCTGGGACCTGCTGACACCGGAGCACCGGGGACAGGTGAATATGTTTAGTATGTTTTTTTTTGGGGGGGGGGGGGGGGTAGGGACGGTTCACCTCCCCCGGACTAATTATAAAAAAGAAAAAAATTATACTGGACAACCTCTTTAAAGTGTGGTGCATTAGGGGGGGTATAGTAAAGGGGTTATCAAGGCATAATTTTTATGGTTTATCCTCAGGATAGGCCATAAATACCTGATCTGCAGGGGGCAGACCCAGATCAACTTCTGGTGCCCATCCTGTACACAATACGGGGCCGGAAGCAGAAAGCTCTGTCCACTGTATATTAGCCGGGCACCTTCACTGCATCTCAGGACTTATTGAAGTCAGTAGGAGCTGAGCTGCAGTGAAGGCGCCGGGCTGCTATACAGCGGATGGAGCTTTCTGCTTCCGGCCCTATGTTATGTACAGACCGGGCGCCAAAAGTGGCTCCGTACAGCTGATGGGGCCGTGTGTCAGCCCTCTACCGATCAGGTATTTATGGCCTATCCTGAGCATAGGCCATAAAAAAGATTAACCCTGGACAACCCCTTTAATATGCATCACACAGGATGTTAGCCCCCATCACTGCTCCCACACAATATAATGACACCATCACTGTTTCCCATACAGTATGGGGGACCAGTGAAAAAGCCACTGTATGGGGGGGGGGGACCAGTGGAGTGGCCATAAAAAAATTTGACCCAGACAACCCCTTAAAAGAGGTTGTCCATAAATTGGAGCGACCACTGTGGCGGCCGCCAGGGAGGTGTAAAAATAAATATTTTTTTAAAAAACATACCTGTCCCCAGCACCCCGTTGTCCCCTGCCTGTGTCTGTTCGGTCTCATGGCGGCGCCTCATTTCTGAAAATCCTGTAACTAATTGGTCTTAGCAGTCACATGAGGTGCAGCACTCCCAGCAAGGAGGCGCTGGTACGAGACTGAATGGACACTGACAGCGGACAATGGAGCGCCGGGGACAGGTGAGTATGCTTTTTTATTTATTTATTTTTTACTTTACACCTCCCGCCCGGCACATGGGTTGCTCCAATTCCTGGACAACCTCTTTAAAGGATTTATCCATCTTTCTAATATTGATGGCCTGTCCTTAGGATAGGCCATCAATATTACATCTGCAATGATGCAACAACCAGGACCTCTGCAGATCAGCTTTTCCAGGGCAGTGCGGCTACAGGTAATGGTAACAATTCTTGGAGCCACGCTGTTCACTTCCCATACAGGGTGTAGCAGTAGGTTTAGGTAGTGCAGTGGTGCACATGGTATGGCGGGTGAGCAGCATGGTTCCCACTGTCCCCAGTGTCTCCCAGCGCAGTTGGGTCCTGCAGCTCTGTTGTTTTCTTCTGCACAGTTACCCCTGAGGCCAATCAGAGGTCTAAGGGAAGGGACCTGGGACGTCACAGCAAGTAAGGACTTCTGGTAAAATAAGAAAGCGGAGCTGCAGGACCGGACTGTGCTGGAAGGACACCGAAGCACCGGGGACAGGTGAGTATGTTTTTTTTTTTCACCTCCCCCAGACTAATCACACAAAAAAAAAATGTATGCTGGACAATCTCTATAAGTGTGGGGCATTAGGTGGTTATATTAAAGGGGTTGTCCAGGAATAATTTTTATGGTTTATCCTCAGGATAGGCCATAAATATCTGATCTGTAGGGGGCCGACCCCGGACCGATCAGCTGTACGGAGCCACTTCCAGCGCCTGTCCTATACTCAATATGGGGCAGGAAGCAGAAGGCTCTGTCCACTGTGTATTAGCCGGGCACCTTCACTGTATCTCAGCACATATTGAAGTCAGTAGGAACTGAGCTGCAGTGAAGGCGCCGGGAAACTAAACAGCGGACGGATCTTTCTGCTTCCGGCCCTGTGTTGTGTACAGAACGGGCGCCGACAGCCAGGACTTCTGCAGAACAGCTTTTCCAGAGCAGTGCGGCTACAGGTAATGGTAACAATGGTAACAAGGAGCCACACTGTTCACTTGCCATACAGGATGTAGCAGTGGGTTTAGGTAGTGCAGTGGTGAACATCGTATGGCTGTGAGCAGCATGACTCCGGACATGTTAATACTTTTAGCCGCCCTGTCTCGGTACAGCTGATCTGCAAGTGTCCTGGTGGTGGTCCCCTAGAAACAATTCCACTGGTGGGCCCTAGACATCCCAGTCCGACACTGGCCAGGTTGGTTTGGATTGGATAGCTTTTTTCCTTTAATAAATGAAATCATCATTTAAAAACTGCTTTTTGTATTTTCTCAGGTTATCTTTGATATTCTAATTTGTTTGATAATCTGAAATATTTGACAAAAACAATCTTTTTTACAGCACCGTACCTTCATTGCTAACTTATAGTGCAATACTTAGACATACCTATTGGCATTGACAAAACAAGTCCCTTTCCATGGTTTATCATAATTTTGCACCTTTTTTACCTGAATATTTTTTTAATCTAATGATATCTATTATCTAATAGAACAAAAGCAAGTGATGGATAAAATAATATCAAATATATGTAGGTTGACTAAAAAATGACATAGTTATTTTATCAAATGCCTAAAATTGCTAAATTTGTCTGGAAACGAAGGGGGAAGACTGAACCCTTTAGTAATGCAGTGGTTAATTTCTCGGCATTCTTGGAACGTTGGCTCCTATCATCTCATGCTCCTGGCACCAAGCTCCTATTTAGCAGGCACTTTGCGCTGTGTCCCTGTGTTTTTTCCAACTGTGTCCTCATTCAATCTTCTAAGACTTCACAGCATTCTAGCGCACAGGAACCCATTTGCCAACGACAAACTTGAAAACTGAAGAATGGGAGGAGATGGAGACTGAAATGCACAGTTCCAGGGATTGTAGTCCATTAAGTACGTTATGTTCCGAGCAAGAATCTTACAAACAAGAAAAATATTATTTGGATGAAGACGTATTCAATTTCTTGATGTGAAAGCCTTATGCACCATTGAATTCTGTATAGTTATATCATTGTATATGAATAGAGGGGATATTTTCTATATAAAGTTATATGTTCATTACCTTAATTTACCCCCCCTTTTAACTTTCCTTTTAACATTTGTATTTGCTGAGAACACGGCTGGAATTTCCATTTGAATAAACTGGCGTGCATTGGTATGTAGCCCAGATAATTCCATAATAACGTGCTGCTTCATCAGCCGAGAGTTCTGGCAGAGCTGGACGCTTAAGAAATAATTACATGACATTTTTTCCTTCCAGAAATGCGCTCTGCCGCTGTGCACAGTAACTCCTCTGTTATTATTCCACAATACACTGCGCTCACTTCAAGAATTTCGCTTTTTTTCCCCCAAAACTCGCTAAATAACCGTTCTGCGGAATATTCCAAAACGTGACTATGTGCATTTTTTTCTGCTCCCTATGTAATTAAAATAAAGTGATTGGTTAATTACAGAGTCATTATACTGAAACAATAATTAGACAGAAAATAATATATATTTTGTGGAGCTGTTCTTTCTGAATACTAACAAGTAGAAGAAAGTAATTCTTGGGAAACTTATTGTTTGATAATTGAAATCAGTTTTTAGAAATCACTAACAAACTTTCAATTACTTTTTATGAAATTATGTATTAGAGGTTGTGCCGGGATGTGAGCTTTGAAATCTTCGCCTTGCTGCTCCCTCTCCCCTCTCACAGCATGTCATGCACAGTGACAGAGAGAGAAAACATCTCCTCCATCTTCACTCTATATGCATCTTTCAATCACAGACACCAAGGCAGAGATACCTCAATCTTTCCTTCTCATAGCATGAGTCTCACAAGGACATAGAGGGAAAAGGCACCTCCACCTTCCCCCTCTCACAGTATGATTCACACACAAGTACCAAAGGAAAGATGCCAATACCTTCCCCTCTCACAGCATGAGCCTTACAGAGACACCAAAAAAGGTACCTCCACCTTCCCTATCAGCATGATTCTCAGACAGATACCAAAGCAGTATCACAGCATGACTGTCACAAGGACACTGAGGGAAAAATACCACCACCTTCCCCTCTCACAGCATGATTCTCACAGATACACCAATAAACTATCTTGATTTTCCCCTCTTGCTCCATGATTATCACACAAGCACCAAGGGAGAGATACCTCCACCTTCCCTTCTCACAGCATGAGTCTCACAAGGACACTAAAGTATCACAAGGCATTATGGGAAAGGAGCTGGGGAGCTCATGCGCCCTCTATTGGATGTAACAGATCCTCAATTTGCTTTTGACTCACCGAGCCTTGAGACAGCAAAAGGGATCTTAGCCAAGCCAATTTCACTTATCTGCATACAGCGCTGTTTCCGGATTGTTGTCCTTCATCAGTACAGAGCAAAGTGAATTGGCTGGCTTAGTGGGAGGCAATGAGTGGGTTAGGGACAAGAATCTCTCACATTGAGGAGAGCACCAGTGAAGGTGTGTAGAGATTTTAATTGCCTTTCGCCCTCTACTTAGCATCTACATATCACAAGGACACTAAAGGAAAGATACCATCACCTTCCCTCTCACAGCACCAAGAAAAAGGTACCTCCACCTTCCCCTCTCACAGCATGACTTGCACACAGACACCAAGATAAAGATACATACTTATATCCCCCTCCTACACTTCTTCTGCAGTTGCATCCTCCCATCACACCTTCTATGTCTTCTATGTATGCTTTTACTCTATATGGATTTTTTGTAAATGAGGAGGTTTCTAAACATTTACAGAGACCCTGTGGGCAGGGATGGGGGAGCCACAGGATGCTTGAACATTAGGAACACAATTTGCCCTAAAAGAGTATATATTGCAAATTGTATTAGTAATTTATGCAAAAATTAGAAAAAAAGAATAGGAAAGGGATAGTCACCATCTGTCACTTTACATAGAAAATGACCACCAGTGTACATTGAACAATACATTAGTTGGGTATAGTTAAAAGGAGTAAGTAAGGGGCATTATATGTTGGAAGAGAGTTCATCGCAGAGATGAAGGACCTTAGCAAAAAAAAGTCCAAATTGAGGCCAATCTTGGTGTTAGTTCACATTACTATACTGTGTATACTTAAAATTATGTAATGTCCAAATATGTTGCAGACAACTGGCAGATCAAAGACAGCAGATGAAACAAGCTATCTCTACCCTACATATTCTGGTTAGCAGAGTCTAATGCACCTCCAAAGTTTTCACTAGAGGACGCTGAAAATCAAGTTGGACTTTGCTGATCCAGGTTGCACCACCAAATTAGTGTCAGAAAAAAACACTTTCAGACAAAGGACCAGTCAAGCTAACCTATAGTAGCCAGAGTGTAACATACAAGCTGGGTCAAAACCAGCAGATCACAGGAGTATTCAAAACGACAGCAGAAGAACAGGGTCCAAGCCAGGGTCGAGTCCAGGAGATCATGGATTATGCCAGATCAGCAAGAGTACGGATAAACAGGAAAGCAAGCCAGAATAAGTGACCAGGAATACAGTAGTAACTAGAGCATAGAGAACAAATCCAAATTACAATGTAGTCACAGAGATCTGACAAGTCTCAGTGCTAGGTTAAAATATCCTGAGCTCAGGATTGGGCAGTAAGGCAATACTCTGGCTCTGAGTCTGAAAGCTACAGACCGAGCCAGAGCTTGACTGCTAGGCATGGCAACTTTTAAGTGATGTCTGTGAGCGGTGCTGGACTTATGAGGATGATGGATACTGGCAAGTCTATTCATACGTTATTGTCCCACACTACTTCCCTTAGTGATGATGAACTTATGGCATCATATCAGCTGATCACCATGCTATGTTCGGTCTAAACAGGGGTTGCCATGATGGGACAATCTCTTTAATGACATTTTGGGCAGTATATGAGATTATATCCAATATCAGTAACTTCAGACTATTTCACATCTTTAAAATGTTGTGTCCACTGAATTTCTGTTCAGTATGTCTGAGCAGGTACTTCCATTTTCTGCATATTAAGAGCAATAGATGGTTGGTGAGAACTTTTGACAATTTATTTGCTAGGTCACGCATCAAGTTCAACTTTGGAAAATTTGTGTCTTTATTGGATTCCAAAGCTGAATTAGTTTCAAAACATGAAATAAATTGAAAATTTAACCTCAAGTTCAGATGAAAATTCATGGCCTGGTCTAAAATCGAGTTATTCCAATATCAATGTAGAAATTTTTGTTTGCAATTATTCTATCTTAGCATGTGAAGTTCCACTTTTTCATTAGATAATTTTTAGGTTTACTGTTGAGAAATGAGATTTGCCCCAAACTTTCTAATGCATTATAAGCAGAGTATGACTGGCTATAGTGAGATGGTGGAACCAGACACTATACATATATATATATATATATATATATATATATATATATATATATACAATCATTATTATATTATTTATATATGATACTATATTTATTATTTATATATAATACTATACTCTCTTGGAAAGGAATATAGACATTTCCAACCTTATTTAAGATAGGTCATCAGTATCGGATCTCTGATCTGCTATTTACATCAGCCGCCGGCGTCGGAACAACAGAGTATTTAGTACATAAATACACCGATAAGCCATAACTGACATGAATAACATTGATTATCTCATGGTAATGGATTCTGTCATGGGGTGAGATATATTAGGCACCAAGTGTACTTTTAGTTCTTGAAGTTGATGTGCAGGAATTCGGAAAATGGGAAAGTGTAAGGATCTGAGCGACTCTGACAAGAGCCAAATTGTGATAGCTGGATAACTGACTAAGGGTCGGTTCACATTAGCGTTCGAGGACGCCTTCCCCCATTCCGCTTAAAATATGCGGAGAGAAAAGTCCTGCAAGCAGGACTTTCTCTCTGCCAATTTTGGGTGGAAACCGGGTGTACCCCATTATAGTCTATGGGATCCGCGGGTAGGGTTTCCATTTTTTGGGTCCCCAAGTGGACCTGAAGAATGGGAACCCGAACGCTGGTGTGATCCTAGCATCAGAGTGTCTCTAAAATGACAGTGCTTGTGAGGAGTTCCTGGTGTGCAATGGTTACTACCTGCCAAAAGTGGTCCAAAGAAGGACAACTGGTGAACTGGAGACAAGTTCATGGGTGTCCAAGGCTCACAGCTAATGTATTCGCAATCCATGGAGGCCTTTGATCACAATTTACAGGACACCTGTGGAAGTCTTGTCGAGCACATGCCTCAATGGGTAAGAGTTGTATTAGTGAACCGAGGACGTCCTCCACATTAATGGGTAAGTAGATTTAATGTTATGGCTGAGATTTATCATATCAGAACAATGGAAGATAAAGTTTACATCCATCAATATACAAGAACATTTTATAAAGCAACTGTTTTTAGTGTTTTTGTGTTTTTTTATGTTTTGTTTGGGGCTTGTAAATTTATGGTAAGCTTTTTTTTTATATTATTTTGGCACCGCTGAGTGAACAGAAGACAAAGCAATGAACTGTTCATCAAATATGACCTTAATTATATGGTAATTTATTGTTTCCACTTGGAATGCTTCACTGAATAAGACATTGAACAAAAGGAATTCCTAAAGACATATGGCTTGGACATGCGACTATACCCTTGTTGCGCATTCTGAATAGAATTTGAGTTATGTTTAGATACATTTTGATATCAGAAAATATAACATAATACAAAGCTAATGTAAAACATGTCTTCTTAATGACTTTCCATTGTTCTAGAAATTTACTAACACTGTCTAATAGGTAGATAGTGTAAACAGACTAGACAGTCTTAAACTACGGCAAATTTGCCACAGTTTTATGTTTACCACAGATTTCAAATTTGCCACAGTTTTATGGTTATCACAAATTTATTATTCTGTACAATGTACTGGGAAGCTGGAAAAGAATTCAGAATGGGGTGGAATTGGAGAAAAAGTGCATTTGTGCAACTTTCTTACGGGCTTTGTTTTTATGGCATTCATTGTGCAACCACAACGACATGTCACCTGTATTCTATGTTTCGGTACAATTCTGGGGATACCAAACTTATATAGTTTTATTTACATTTTAACCCCTTAAAAAAATAATAATAATTCCCCAAAATCGCCATATTCTGACAACCGTAACTTTTTTATATTTCTGTGTATGGGAAAGCATAGGGTGTTTTTTTTTGTGGGGCCAGGTGTACTTTTTAGTTATATCATTTTGGGGAATGTCTATTTCTTTGATCACTTTTTCAAATGTTTATCAGAGGCGAAACAGCGAAAAAATAGCTCTTTGGCACTTTTGATTTTTTTTTTTTTCCTGCTTTGATGTTCACTGTATGGGAAAAATATTTTTCTCTGTTTGTAGACTGGGCATTTTTTGATACCTAATGTGTATGTGTTTCACAGTAATTTTTAACGTTTATTTGTATGCTAGGGGAAAGGGAGTGATTTGAATTTTTACTTCTTTTTATTTCTTGTACTTTTTTTTTTATATTGCATTTATTCGATCCACTAGGGGTTAAAACCGCCCCTAGCTCTGTGCACTAGCATTGCTCTGACGTGGGAGACCAGAGAAGACGTCAAGAAGAAGGAGACTCAATAAGTTCTGAGAATAGTAATCACCACTCTGGGCTACATACTGTGTGGGCTCAGGGCTTTATACTGGGACCTGGGGGAACTATAGTGTGCATGATCTGGGGGAACTATACTATGTGGGACCTGGAGGCACTATACTATGTATTACCTGGTGGCATTATACTATGTTGGACCTGAAGGCACTATACCATGTATTACCTGGGGGCACTATACTGTTTGGGACCTTTGGTCATTATACTGTGTGGGACCTGGGGAGACTATAATGTATGAGACCTAGGGACACTATACTGTGCATGACTTGGGGACACTATACTGTGTGTGACCTGGGGGCACAATACTGTGTATGACCTAGGGGCACTATACTGTGTGGGACCTTTGGTCATTATACTGTGTGTGACCTAGGGGCACTATACTGTGTGGGACCTTTGGTCATTATACTGTGTATGACCTAGGGGCACTATACTGTGTGGGACCTTTGGTCATTATACTGTGTGGGACCTAGGGGCACTATACTGTGTCTGACCTAGGGGCACTATACTGTGTGTAACCTAGGGGTGATATACTGTGTGGGACCAAGGAGCAGTATACTGTGTGGGACCTAGGGGCATAATACTGTATATGTGTCCTAGGGTCAATATACTGTGTGGGACCTGGGGACACTATAGTATGTGCAACCTGGGTGCATAACGTGTGGGAGCTGGGGACATTTTTCTGTGTATGGCTTGAGGGCACTTTACTATGTGCAACCTTGGGTCATTATAATGTATGGGGCCTGGGGACACTATACTGTGTTGGCATTATATTGTATGGGATCTGGGGCCAGTATTTTATGGGGGGCACTACCATGTGGGGAGCACCAAGGAGGAATTATACGGTGTGGGGGATCTCCTCCTTGATACACTCCCCTACAATAAGGCCCCACTTCCCAGTTATTTTACTCCTCATCCCCTACAAGCCAGCACTTTTAGAAAATCCAGAGTACACCCCTAAACTGTTCAATTCAATTTTAACCCCCATAACACAGAATGAGCAGATAATAGTTTCTATCAAATCACTGAATATAATGACAGGAGAACTTTATGGGGTTCATTTTACAATGCTATTGTTAATGAGGGTAGAAACAAAAGTTTTACATGAACATTGGTATTAAAGCTTTATCAATATCCACGTGATGCCAATAACATTTACCAGGCCTTAGCTCTATACAAGCCCCATGTGTTGGATGGAGAAAACAAAGTGTTCATTATTTAGAAAGCCTCAGTCATTTAGATAATTTCGATTGGCAAGCGAAGGATTCAAGGATTTTCATTTGGCGAGACGGCCTTCGAATCAATAGCCGTCATTTGGTATTGATTGATCCGCCTCCTCTGCATTTTTCTCATTACCCCATTCATATAGTTATTTCATCAAATCTCTATGTATTTATGTCTTAATAGAATTATTCCACATCACAACCCAATGTGCAGCTACAAATATCTGCAGGGACAGAATAGCTGTACACATGTGTCCCGGAGTGGATGCCGCAGCAGGAACATATGCTCCATATTACACTGATGACTGCATTATTTAATGGGGAAGACTCTAATACACTATATGAAGAACTCCCTAACTTGACAGCTGTATAAAGTAATGAGATCAGAGTGTGACAGGGACACTCCTACCTGAACACTATATTTAGATCTGCGTAATTTTAATGAAATACCACTTGCTTGGATAACTCTGGGATTTGCGCATTTGATAAACTGCCATGGGACCAGTCATATACTGAGCCGCGAAATTAAAAAAGAAAATTAAAAGCTGTCTATCCTTGAGATTTGGTTCTAAGATAAGATTAATGTGAGATGACATTCAAGATGGCCTTTAGAATCGATTATCTTTAAGGGATTATTCACATGGATTATTATCTTCTGCCATTTTTGCTTTAAAGTGGGCGGAGATGGTAAACTTACAGCCAATAAGGCCATGAAAGGATTGATGTCCACAGCAGGAGATGACTGAACGGCACTTTTGGGAGTAAGTTGCAAATTAAGTAGACCATAGGCCCCTGGTTGTTTCCCAAACGTTGACCCCTCCCCCCATTCCTTCTATCTGATGCAACACCATGACATTAGTCAGCACCACCTTTCTGTGCTGGCAGTGACAACTGGTTGTTACCATTCCCCTTGCCAAGGGGTTGAACCTCTACACATGGACAGTGTCCAACCATCAGGCTGTGAATGGATACATCCTATTGACAGGAGGAAAGGTAACCAGTAGCCGATTATAATATGGCCTGTTTGGGCCCAAAGGTCCTGTTGGGCTTAGGGCCACCCAAATCTCTCACCAACTTTAACAAGTGTATGCACTTTGATGTGCTCCCTCCCCCCTCCTGTGGAAATTAAAAATAAAATTTCCTTCAGATACACTCATCTGATCCTTGGGTTTGGCAGCATCCCAGGTATATGTGTAAACCCAACTTAAGACTGGGAATTGACTAAGAATGAGTATTCCTATGAATGATCATTCAGCTCATAATCAGTCCATTTATACAGCCCTGAAAACTTTAGTCTGGTGAGGGCCCACAATCTTCATACAGCCCAGAAGTCATGGTAGTCCCAATGAAGGCAAGACCTTCCTAATTACACCTAATTTACACAGGTCTGATTTTTTCTATACTGTAGACACTTTTCTTTTCTTCTCTATCTGGCCCAGACTGCCATGACAGCTTCTCCTGACAATTGTGGTTTTTGCTGCTAAAACATCTTTAGCCCCTCACTTCTGCAGTCATTTCCACAATTAAATTCAGAAACCCCGACCAGACCCCTATTCTGATGCCAGGTTGAATGCAAGATTAAATATACTGTAGACAAAGGAATAAATATGTATAGTGTTTATTGTACAGTTTTTGATGCTTTTCAGCCAAAGCCAGGAGTAGATTCAAAGGAAAGTATAAACGTAGGAACAGTATAAAGATAGATTTTGATGTCTCTATCAGACATTAATGGAATATGTAGTTTCTAGTCTCACCCTTTTTGAGAGATTGTGGGTCTTCTAACCTTCATTTTATTAGACACAGTGACCACATCAAAGACAGAATTGAGAGGTGACTGCACTTGCTCAACTCTTTCCATAACTCTTATGTCCTTAAACTATTGGGGTGACATCATTCCCATTTATGGCAGATTTTTAAACTTTTTATTTGACTCATCTCCCACAGCTCAATGAAATAGCCACAGCGCAATGAAATATGGTGTATACTTCCTGGCTTCAACTGTGCATTGCGCATGCGCCAGGAGCTCCTGAAGATGATTCATGGCTCATCATTGGCGGATTAAAGGGATTAAAACTTTAAAACTTGCCCCAATGGTGATATAAATGGGACTGGGATTACCAGCTTTGGGGGCTCTTAACCCCAGCAGCATAAGGAAATGCCGTTGTTTTAGGTGCCCCAAACCTGGTGACCAATACCCTTTAATTGGATAAAATCGAGCACTTTGGTCTCCACCACACCATTCTTTCTGCTGCCGTCCACTTGGTGAGGATGGAATCAAGGGAGTTTTATTCTCCTCAAAAGTTGGGGTTTTAGAGATTGGACCACTATCCCCCATGTAACAGGCATTGATGGCATACCCTGTAAATAGGTCTGTACATTTCTGAAAAGGGAATACCCCCTTTAATGGCTGATACATCTTTCCAAAAACATATTTCCTTCTTTAATCCTAAAATAACAAATTCAACATATAATTCTAATAATAACTCTTCTTTAAAAGTAGAATTTTCAATTTTTCTTTGATCTTGTCTGCATCCCGCAGAGCATTAAATATGCATCCACGAGCACCAAAGCTCAGCATTGCACTAAACAGGATTCAAGTCTTCGAAAATAAAGACACCAGCAGCTTATTTACTAGACGCCAACTTTTCAGGGAACCCCTCTCTGTACTGACAAGGTTAATTACCCAGTCACTTGCCGTTGAAAGATTTGCATTATGACGTTGGCGTATGCTATCACATGGAATACTGGCACACTGGAGACACAGCAAGAGGTAGATGAAAGAACGTACTCCCTAACATTATGTTTTACTTAGCCTAGCTATGTACTGTCAGGACAGCTGCTGGAGATGTGATGGAAAAAGATGCTGCAAGGCTTGTCTCTACTGATGGAAAATAACTCTGGCTTGTCTTATGAATGACAAGCAGCTTCACTTGCTACAGATGTGAACTAAGCTCTCACAAGGAATTGAAACTTTCAGGTTAAAGAGCTGTATTGGAAACCGCGCTGGGACTTTAAATCCCACTAGTCACTTCATTGTAGTCTGTTTCAGTAGCTAAGTGCAGATATTCATGACAAAATCAATCCTTATGGTTTAAGTGATATAACATCAGTGCTGTGGCAGTAAATCCACTACAAAGAATCTAATACGTTTACTGTTTTCTGTAGCTCGCTTTGTTGCTTAGCTATGTAGCCTGGGACAAGGTCAGCAGAGTCATCTCATTACCATTAAGGTACTTTTATGATGACTCTGTTGTACTGTTGGGGGCCTAGATACAGCAGGAAAGTCACACTATACACATAAAATCTATAATGTATAATGTATAAAATCTGGTCAAAAAATTCCACAATCTGCCTTCCATTGTTTCTAATAGGAAGCAGTCACACTCTTTTTTTCATTGCGTTGAAAAAAGAAGTGTCCTATCTCTCCATGACCTCAATATAGGAATCTGCAGTGTGTGACCACATGCTGATCAAATCCATTGAAGAGGCTATGTCAGAAAACGCCTTTGGATTTTTTGATGAATATTTTGCTAAAAACACAGTGTGAACCCAGCCATAGTCTATGAACAGTATTTTGACCATTAACCCCCATTCATTCAAGCTGCCAAAAACACACTCCACACCATATTGTTGTTTGGTTGATAGGACTGAACAAAAAAATCCACAAATAAGGAGGGCACACATCTCTTAATAAATTTGGTGCATCTTTGCCTGTATGTGCACCAAATATCTACACCTGGTATGAGCTGTCATAAATTTATGATATAATTTACACCAATGCCTGGCATAAGTTACACTAAATATATTGGACCGATGGTAGCGCCATCCCGTAACATGATGAAAAAAAGTAAAAAGTCAAAAATGTTAGCGTAAATATGTTGTGTGCCAAAATGTGAGTTTTATATGGCAGAAAACTGGCATAAATATTTTATAAATTTCTTGTCTTGAGAATTCATAAGGGGAACGTTCCCAACTTCCTTCACCCCGCTCATACCCATACACACGTGGACAAAATTGTTGGTACCCCTTGTTTAAATGAAAGAAAAACCCACAATAGTCACAGAAATAACTTGAATCTGACAAAAGTAATAATATATAAAAATTCTATGAAAATGAACAAGTGAAAGTCAGACATTGCTTTTCAACCATGCTTGAACAGAATATTTTAAAAAAGAAAACTCATGAAACAGACCTGGACAGAAATGATGGTTCCCTTAACTTAATATTTTGTTGCACAACCTTTTGAGGCAATCGCTGCAATCAAACGATTCCTGTAACTGTCAATGAGACTTCTGCACCTCTCAACAGGTATTTTGGCCACTCCTCATGAGCAAACTGCTCCAGTTGTCTCGGGTTTGAAGGGTGCCTTTTCCAGACGGCATGTTTCAGCTCCTTCCAAAGATGCCCAATAGGATTTAGATCAGGGCTCATAGAAGGCCACTTCAGAATAGTCCAATATTTTCCTCTTAGCCATTTTTGGGTGTTTTTAGCTGTGTGTTTTGGGTCATTATCCTGTTGTAAGACCCATGACCTGCGACTGAGACCAAGCTTTCTGACATGGGGCAGCACATTTCTCGCTAGAATCCCTTGATAGTCTTGAGATTTCATTGTACCCTGCACAGATTCAAGACACCCTGTGCCAGATGCAGCAAAGCAGCCCCAGAACATAACAGAGCATCCTCCATGTTTCACAGTAGGGACAGTGTTCTTTTCAAGATATGCTTCATTTTTCCGTCTGTGAACATAGAGCTGATGTGCCTTGCCAAAAATTTTGATTTTTGTCTCATCTGTCCATAGGACATTCTCCCAGAAGCTTTGTGGCTTGTCAACATGTAGTTTGGCAAATTCCAATCTGTCAGATTCAAGTTATTTCTGTGACCATTGTGGGTTTTTCTTTCATTAAACGAGGATGACCAACAATTTTGTCCACGTGTGTATATCTATATATATCTACCTATAGTATCACTGTGAGGAATACACCAGAATCACAAACTATTGGTGGGATCTATCAAACCAAATAACCAAAAAAAAACAAAATTTTTTTGCCCAAAAAATGTGAATTTTTGCCACTGTTGAGCATGTTGGGGGTAGGATATAGCAGGAAGGACACCCTCCTACAGCCAGAAAATATACTATACTGTTGGTGGTAGACTCCCTTTAAATACATCTGCTCTGCTACATCCATAATATAATATATTGCTAAACAGAACAACATCTAGAACAGTAAATACGAATCAAAAATAGTAACAGAAGATTCTCCGTCATGCGCGTACAGGGCTGTGACAGAAAGACTGCAGGAAGATACTTTCAACTAACTCTGGGAATAGAGTGAAGAAGCAGTTGCTAGGAGATAAGTATTATAAAAAGTACAATATTATATGGAGCATTCACCAAAGAACACTGTGTGGCCAAACTACTGGCGAGCAGGAAGCTGAGGAGCAGCGAGAACACCCACACATAGTTGATCTTTCCTCAAATAGACGGCAGCATTTACATACTTGTCATAGCTGTCTAGGCGCCAAGTGCTGAAAAGTGTCAGGGCTAACAATACAGTATGACAGGCAGCAAAGTCCTCCGTCCAGCAGCCAATAACAATATCGTGAATACTCAGACAAACTTTTTCTGCTGGGTGACCTCATGGACATATTGATTTCCTTGTAATCACTTATCCGGTGGCTATTAAGGTAATGAGACTTCCGTGGCCGTAGTGTGTAGGTCAGCCAGTGTCAGAGATGTAAATGATACACAGTCAGTCATAATGATGGCAAAACCTCAAGACGGTGTAACAAAAACCTAAAATCACGGAAAAAGAATATATGTCTTAGTACGAGTATACTACCTGTAGGGTAGCAAGTAGAAATGGGTGAACCTCGCAAGATTACTCCACCAGATTCGCTTATGACCGAGTTTATTCAGTCCAAACCGGACATGCTGTTATTATACTCTGGGGTTACTCCAGACCCTAAAGATACAAAAAGCAGAAGTCCAAGGGACTCACCTCTCTTGGGCTCCCTCATAGTCCTCTTAGGTTGTCTTCAGGTCTTGTCCTCCAGTCTCCTGGGAGATGTAACGGACAGCCGGGGACCAGTGAGGTCTGAAATTGGGTCTCAGTGTTCATTTGGGGTGCACCAATGTCTTGAGGCATGTGTCAAAGTGTCATGACATTGACACGCCTCACGTGACCATGGGGGACCTGTAATTGGCCTGCTGATATCACCCGGGAAGCCTGAAGAGGTCATAAGAGGACTGAAGATTCCCGCAAGCTCAGGAGCAGTTGAGGGAAGGTGAGTATCATTATTTTTCCGCATCTCCCCTGGGCCCCCACTTATTGTACTCTGGGGTCTGAATAAACCCTACAGTTTAATAGTGATTCATAGGTGGCAAACCCCAAAAATCTTGGGTTCGGCTGGAAAATTTGTAATGAACCTTTCTCATTACAAACCTGTTCGCTCATCTCTAGTGGTGGTATATAGGGTAGCAGGTGCTATTTGATGTTCTGACAATCTATAAACAGTTTATGTATGTTGTGAATAGGGTAATGGATTATAGGATAGCATGTCGCCCAGGTTGCCGGAAGAGTAGAGGAGAGTACAGGACCGAAGATCCCTACAAGCCTAGGTGAGTATCAGTGTGTATTATCTTTCCGCACCTCCCTTTGGCTTCCGCTTATTGTACTTTGGGGTCTGAAGATACCTCAGAGTATAATAATGATTTGTGAATGGTAAAACCCAACAAACTTTTCTCTGAAATTTTGGGAAAATTTGTAATGAGCTTGGCTCATTATGAACTGGTTTGCTCATCTATAGTAGTGGGACTATAGAATAAGGACCAGAGGGATTAACTAATGACTACAGGATTAGATAGCACATAGGATTGACACATTGGTCTGCATAGGGACTGTATACACAAAATGGATATTTTTAATCATGACTGTTTGCAAATTTGGTTTGTATTTTAAATGCACTAATGGCGCTTCTCCACAAGATGAACTTACCCCTGATTCTTAGGATAGGGAATAAGTGGTCAGACTGCCACTGATCATAAGAACGGGGGTATACTCCGAATTGTATTGAGAAAAGGGCCCACAGGTGCACTGCCATTACCTTCATTTCTATAAGAATGTGAGAGATAGCCGAAGTACAGTAGGCAGCTATCTCTGGCAGTCCCACAGAAATGAATGGAGCAGCAGTGCGCCAAAGTGACCACTGCCTGATCCAAATGGCGGTTTGTGTGCTCAGTAGGGATACTAGTGGTTGGACCCCTGCCGATCTGAAACTTATCCCCTATCTTGTGGAAATGGTATGCGTTGCCATTCTGGGAATTTATGGCTAAGGCTATAGCTGCTTGTTTTGTTACAGATTTTGCTGTGCTTTTGTTTTTTTGTTTTTTTTGAGGCAAAGCCAGGAGTGGACGGGAAAAGTATAAGTGTTTCCTTAATATTTCTCATTTCTTTTCAATTTACTATTGACTTTGACTCAAAAAACCACAGCAAAATCTGCAATATAAAAGGAGCTTTTCTGAAATGTGGGGCTTCAGCCTAAAGCAATAAACAAAATTGGCTGCATGAGATCATATAATTTCATCATATTCAAAAGAAAAATTGGAAAAGCATTTCCCGAAAACTTGTTGTTTTCTTAGATTTCAGCCCCAAAACTGTATCCATTTCTTTATAAAAAAAAAAAAAAATCAGCTACATTTATCTAACCACCGTATCAGTAATATAGACCTGGAATTTCACTATAAAATTCAGCAAGCACTAGGTCCAGACTTACCTTTAGGCATAGTAGGCTTCTGCCTATGGGTGCCTTGGAAAGAAGATTATCTCGCAGTACTGTGGGAATAAGAAGAGAACACCAAGGGAGAGATAAGAAGGCTAGATGCTGTAAGAAGCGCACAGAAATGTTTATTTTGTAAAGGCAAACATATTAAAGTCATATTTTATGGGCACAGTGTAAGATGCCAAACAAATTCTACCTGTAGGACATAAGATATATATCCTGTAATAATTGGCACAATGTCTTTCAGTCACGGGAAACTCATTACAGATCACACCCATTTTTTTTGTCAACGTGATCGACATCGCTATATTGGCTGTATCAACACCAGACATGAAGATATTTCTGCCATCTAGTGGTGAGAAGTCACCGTCAAACCCCATGTTCTTAAACTGGAAATAAAACACTGAGTTTCTTTAGCAAGCTAAGAAAAAAATATTTAATACACCATTATTAAAGGGAGTCTATCATTTGCAAAACCACTTTTAAGCTAATGGCACATTGGAATGGCCTTTAAAAAAACCATTCTTCTCCTACCTTTCCTTGTTTTCTTCTCCCAGCCGATTTAAAGATAATTCGTTTCTTGATGTATGTAAATGAGCACCACAGGGCACCTGGGGCGTTCCTCCTCTTCTGCAAGCACCCATCTCGTCATCGCTTATCACCGCCCATTCGGCCGTTGCGGTGACTCCCCTTTTGGTCTTCTTTCTTCTCAGTTCTCGCCGGCATCGCTGTACGTCAGTGAATTCTCGCGCATGCACAGCCCGAACCCGAAGTGGCAGAGCTGATTGCGCATGACGGGCCGCCATTTTCCGGTGGTCTGTCACAAGAGCGTACTGTGGCAGATCCGATTGCGCATGCACACAGCGCTGCGTACGAGGACTTAGAAGAAAGAATATACAGAGTAGACCAAGATGAGAGTCACCGCAACGGACGAAGGGACAGTAATAAGCGATGACGAGGTGGATGCTCACAGAAGAGGAGGAACGCCCCGGGTGCTCATTTACATACATGAAGAAATGAATTATCTTGAAATTGGCTGGGAGAAGAAAACAAGGAAAGGTAGGAGAATAATGGCCTTTTTAAAGGCCATTCCCACGTGCCATTAGCTTAAAAGTGGTTTTGTGAATGATAGACTCCCTTTAAAGGGATTATGCCGCAAAAAATGTTTTCCTAGGATAGAGGATAAATTGCTGATCGGTGGGGGCCAACAGAGACCCCAACGATCCTTAGAACAGTGGATATTTTACTCCCATTGTGAATGCAGCTGCAGTGAATACAGAAGCACCCCTGCTCAGTTCACTGCAATGAGGCACCAGAGATAGAGAAGGCAAACCTGACAAATCAGGTTCCGCCCCTACTCACTTGCCAGCTGATTTGCATATCCATAAAAATCTTAGTTATCTCTGCATTGCTGCATCAGTTTGTGGCCACATAAGTATGATTCTGCCCCTACATGGCAGTATTATTTGTTTAGGAGGCATTTTGAACATGACAGACTCCCTTTAAAACGAGGCAAATCTTTTTGGTGCCACAGAACATTTTAGATGTCTGTATAATTAACAAAGACGTCTACCCCCCCTTGCCCCCCCAAACATCACTGCTATCTATAGAATTTACCGTAACTGTGGTAATAATAATAAATGATTGAGGCTAAGTTGCAATACCAGACACAACCATGGACAATTGTGGCGCTGGTTCTGGGAGAAGAACCAACTAATTTTTTTCATCTCAGAAAACTATTATAAATGTATTTATTAAGGTATTGCATACTTCAGACATGAGATGATTCTCAATGATAACCTAAAAGGCAACTACATTCTAGTTTTCCCTTGCTTGCCCAGCAGACAACTGTAGGGAGATGTCAGGAAACAATAGATTTAACAAAAAATGTCAGAACTTAAATGCAGCATTGAATGTGACCAGAAAAGTCAGGATGTAACTAAAGATCAGAACAAGATAAGTGAGGCATTTACAGAAAGTAAAAAGTGATGTTGAAAGTTGAGCTATGCTTTAAGATATACTTATAACCAATTATCGTCAGCGCCAAATACATAGTTGTCAGAGTAGGAAAAGCACAGAAGAAATAGCTGGTCTGAAGAATCCTGTTAGCTGTGTGTGTATATATATATATATATATATATATATATACAGTATATATATTTACAGTGGGGAAAAAAAGTATTTAGTCAGTCACCAATTGTGCAAGTTCTCCCACTTAAAAAGATGAGGCCGGCCTGTAATTGTCATCATAGGTAGACCTCAACTATGAGAGACAAAATGAGAAAACATATCTAAAAAATCACATTGTCTGATTTTTAAAGAATTTATTTGCAAATTATGGTGGAAAATAGGTATTTGGTCAATAACAAAAGTTCATCTCAATACTTTGTTATATATCCTTTGTTGGCAATGACAGAGGTCAAACGTTTTCTGTAAGTCTTCACAAGGTTGGCACACACTGTTGCTGGTATGTTGGCCCATTCCTCCATGCAGATCTCCTCTAGAGCAGTGATGTTTTGGGGCTGTCGCTGGGCAACACGGACTTTCAACTCCCTCCAAAGATTTTCTAAGGGGTTGAGCTCTGGAGACTGGCTAGGCCACTCCAGGACCTTGAAATGCTTCTTACGAAGCCACTCCTTCGTTGCCCTGGCGGTGTGCTTGGGATCATTGTCATGCTGAAAGACCCAGCCACGTTTCATCTTCAATGCCCTTGCTGATGGAAGGAGGTTTGCACTCAAAGTCTCACGATACATGGCCCCATTCATTCTTTCATGTACACGGATCAGTCGTCCTGGTCCCTTTGCAGAGAAACAGCCCCAAAGCATGATGTTGCCACCCCCATGCTTCACAGTAGGTATGGTGTTCTTTGGATGCAACTCAGCATTCACTCTCCTCCAAACATGAGGAGTTGTGTTTCTACCAAACAGTTCTACTTTGGTTTCATCTGACTATATGACATTCTCCCAATACTCTTCTGGAACATCCAAATGCTCTCTAGCAAACTTCAGATGGGCCCGGATATGTACTGGCTTAAGCAGGGGGACACGTCTGGCACTGCAGGATCGGCGTAGTGTGTTACTGACGGTAGCCTTTGTTACGTTAGACCCAGCTTTCTGCAGGTCATTCACTAGGTCCCCCCGTGTGGTTCTGGGATTTTTGCTCATTGTTCTTTTGATCATTTTGACCCCACGGGGTGAGATCTTGCGTGGAGCCCCTGATGGAGGGAGATTATCAGTGGTCTTGTATGTCTTCCATTTTCTAATTATTGCTCCCACAGTTGATTTCTTCACACCAAGCTGCTTGCCTATTGCAGATTCAGTCTTCCCAGCCTGGTGCAGGTCTACAATTTTGTTTCTGGTGTCCTTCCACAGCTCTTTGGTCTTCACCATAGTGGAGTTTGGAGTGTGACTGAGGTTGTGGACAGGTGTCTTTTATACTGATAACAATGTCAAACAGGAGCCATTACTACAGGTAATGAGTGGAGGACAGAGGAGCCTCTTAAAGAAGAAGCTACAGGTCTGTGAGAGCCAGAAATCTTACTTTTTTGTAGGTGACCAAATACTTATTTTCCACCATAATTTGCAAATAAATTCTTAAAAAATCAGACAATGTGATTTTCTAGATATGTTTTCTCATTTTGTCTCTCATAGTTGAGGTCTACCTATGATGTCAATTACAGGCCGGCCTCATCTTTTTAAGTGGGAGAACTTGCACAATTGGTGGCTGACTAAATACTTTCTTTCCCCACTGTATATATATATAGTAACATTCCTTCTACACACAACTGATAAGTATAGGAACTCTCCTACTGGGGTTCCTCAAAGCCACCCAAAAAATAGATATGAGAACCCATACCCCAGAACAAGGGCACACCAACTTTTAATCTTGAATTTAATCTTTGTTGTTATCATTGCACACAAAGGACCTAACATAGTCCTATTCCATCAACCTAACAACATCAATAAGTCCTATTGTAGCAACCTTTCGGGGGAGGTCAGGGGTCTGGGTATAGTAGTACTTGCAATGGTCACAGTGCCTAAAAACTCAACCGACTCCTTCAGCTGTCCTTCTGGGCTGGTGCAGTGCTAAGGGGGGCTGCAAGGTATCTAATGGTGGTGGTAGTGTTTCCACCGGGGCATGTCCCTGCTGTTGTCAGCTTTTCTGAACATGATGGGGAGAAGAGTGCTTATGATGGTTTTGCAGGAATAAGAGTCAGGAGGCAAGAGATTTGTGGAACAATGTAACTTCTGGATTTTACTTAAAGCAGAGCAAGGTAAAATAGCATCCAATTTCTGGAGGTAGAATACTTACGAAGTCTGGGTCTGAGCTGGTAGAATACTCTCTCACAAAAATCCACAAAGTCTATGCAGGTTCCCACTGGAGGGTGTAGATCAGCAGGGTTGTGCTGTATGTCACAGGGCACAGGCAGGGTTGTAGCTCTGAGGCCCATAAAACACATCCTCAGATTCTTATCTGGCACACTTCACACTTGACCACAAGTTGAGCAGGGATTATTCCCATCTTCTGACTGCTAGAGTGATGTGGTGCTGCTCTAGCTGGCACTTCTGCAGGCTAGCTCGGACTCTGGTTCAGTCTTTCCTGACTGACCCTTCCTCCTTCTTTTCAACAAGGTCTATATTGTAGGGTCCCACTCCATTTTGTCTATGCTGTTTATTGAGGGGATATGATACTGTATAGAGCATAAGGGGGCATTATACTGTATGGGAGCATGAGGGAGCCATAATACTGTGGGTGCATGTCAGTTGTAGCTGCAGGGGTGTTTTTTGCTGCAGCAGTGTTTAGAGGAACGCATTGCCAACACATGAATTGTTCTTCAAAGGGGCCCACTGAGGCTCTGTTGCCCAAGAGCCAACACAAACCTGGTGCCGACTCTGACTACAAGTGCTAAATGTGGATACAAAGGTTAAAACAAAAGGAACATCAAATTACAAGCCAAGGTCAGCAAAAAGAGCAATGAGCAAGAATAGCCCACAGCAAGACAGCAAGACCTGCAAGAAAAATACCTCAACAGGTGGCATTCAGTGGAAGGATTGCTTTTACATAGGCTGCCTGAACTATCTCATCTTCAGGCGGGGGCAACCTAATGCCAACAAGCAGAAGATCCAGGATGGAGACTTCAGACATGAAGGATGGTAGCAACCACACACCTGAGAGCAGAAGAGCCAGGATGGAGACTTCAGACATGAAGGAGGGTAATTTAGAGGCTATTTTAGCCCATTGTTCATTGTACAAAAGACCTCATATGTGCAGTCTTTACCCACTTAAATGAATGACGAGTACATGACTTCACCAACATTAGTGGTAAGTGATTGGTTCCAAAGTTGCACCCAAATGGGGTTGTCTTTGGCTGCATTTTTAGGATTCATTGGGGGGAATTTACCAACCCATGTCAGTTTTCTGTAGTAGATGGGTGTAAATGTGGCACATCTTTGCATGGCACTTTCTTGCAGTAAACATGTGCTATATTGTAGTTGCTCTGCCCGATCATCACTCTTTCCAAGTGCAGAGCAGAGACTAAGGCGGGCCTGACAAATTTACTATAACTTACTCCAGAAATCCAGTGTGAGTTATACCTGAATTCTACATCAGTTCGTGACTAGTGTAGATCTCAATTCTGGTGTACACGGGAGTGTGCCTGAATTATTAAGAGACTGGAGCCTCCAAATAATTCAGGAACACCTTGCATGCAGAACGCCAGACGTAAAGGGGTTGTCCAGGATAACCATTTTTTTTTTTTTTTTTTTTTGCAAGGAGGCCTCAGCGGCCTAAGGAAAGGACATGGGACGTCACTCGCATAGATCACCATAACGTTCCGTGTCCTTTCCTTGGCAGTCATGTGCGGTGGGGATTTCTCGGAGACCCCGGAGCAGCAGGACCAGACCGCAGTGGGAGACACCAGGGACAGGTGAGTATGGGTTGTTTTTTTCACCTTCTATTGAAGCATCCATTGTTATTTTGGTGGGCCACTCTGACCTTGAGTATGAGTATAGATACCTCTGTAAGTGATGTGTTCACGCCCTTCATGTTAAATACATTCAAGTTGTAGTTTCTCGAGCCAACATTTTGGAATAAAACAACAGGTAAGTTTTTAGGCCCCAGTTTAATATTTTATCACACCGTATGTTTCTGTACTTCATAAAATAATAAAAAGCTTCATTCCGGATAGAACATTATCAATTCTATTAATAGAGATGCTGCTTGATGTGTGTATGGAGGCTGGGAGTCATGTTGTACTGTTCTATTGTTTGATGTGCGCATCAAAGTCATGATCGGAGAGGAGGGAATATATTTCTTTAGATTTGCCTATTTAGCTTTTTATGGAGATATTCACTGAACACAGTCAGTACATAAAAGCTAAACTAACAGCAAAGGCAACAAAACATGAATATAAGCTGAAAGGTATGTTCTTTTGATCAAGGTTTGATGTTGCCCCCCTGGTGAATGGAATTATGATCACCATTATTTTTCAGAGTTTCATGGAGGATTCCATGCGATAAATATTTCCTACCTCTACAATGGCTTAGAAGCTGAGTCCCTACTGGGACTTGTAAGGGTTGATACTCCAGGTATAAAGGACTACAAAGCAGAGCCATATGTTGACTGTTCCACACTGATGAGTTGCACCATAGTATACCATTATGTCAATGTCAGGGGAAGCAGCAAGCATGTGGCAGAACAAAACGCTAGTGCTAGCAAAATTGGATATTGGATCTAGTTCTGGAAATTTATTCTACCTTTGAGTTTTACGGACCCGGAATTGCGATTAAAATTGCGGTCATGTGCACAGCATGTTTATTTTTTATACAAATTGTTTTTATGCCTTGTGTAATTCATTCTAACTGACTGCCGACTGCCATTGACTTTACACACTAGGGCGTCCAGCATCTAACAATGCAAGGACATACCGGTACATGCTTGCAGAGTTAAGCAGCTGCATGACATTATGAAGCTGCAGGAGCAGGGAGCTGGTTGTTATTAATAGCCGGACATCCTAGAGAGAAGGCAGGGACAGGTTATTACCCTCTATGTTTTCAGATCTCTCTATACACAGCGCTCAATTTTGGAAATTTCTGAAGACTAACATATTCAAAATCAGTCTCCATATCCCCTGCACCAGCGGAGGTTGCACCTCATTTATGATGAACACACACCACTTCATAACTCAGGCACACTCTCCGCTGGACCATGCCATCTGAACATTGAGCTCTATGCCAGCTTGTAACTGGTGCTAATTTCAGGTATCATTTCCGCCAGTACACTGTTATAAATGATAATACTCCTGCTGAAGGGAAGCAAAGTACAGCACTCCATCATCTCCCATAGAACTGAATGGGACAGCAGCACGTACGTGAGACCTTCCACTCCATACATACTAGAGACATGATCCTACCGGTCGAATCCCTAACCTTCTAGTGGTTATCTTCTGTTATGTGAACAGCGTATAACTTGTAATTATCGCAATACCCCTTTAAGGAGCTCCAGTCTTATAAACAATATAATCAACTTATAAACAATATACAGATGTATAAAAATGATATTGAATGGTGCCGATAGTAATACATACTTTTTTACTAGAAAAATAACATAATGAATTAAATATAATAATAAAATAAATTTATGTAGGTTAGTGGCAACCAATCAGAGCTCCTCTTTGCTTTACTAAACTGCTGTGCGGAGTATTAAGGTTGCTTTAAGGTTTCCGTACTGGCCTGAGAAGCTTCAGCAAAGTCAGAGTTCTCTGGTCTTGTCCAATTACCAGCAATTTAAACTTCCTTCCTCCTCAGCCAGCTGCCTGCATTTATTTTCCTTGTTTGACTCTGTCACCTGTGTTTTCGTGTATCAATGCTTCAGACCGATCTCCTGGAAATCAAACTGTGACTTGTGACTGGATAACCCTTGTCTTCTGATTCAAACCCTGACGTTCTCTTGGAATACTGACACTTTGGCTTTTGTTAATGGAAATGATTTGTCTACTGATTCTGGTCCTGATGTGATCTCTTGGAATACGACCTTTTGGCTTGTTATTGGAATATCGCTTTCTCCTTACTCAGACGTCACTTCTTAACAGACTACTACTAGGACTATACCTTCCTGATTGTCCTTTTGGTCCAGATTTCCTAGTAAGTGAATAGTGATATCTGCTTCTGTTTTCAGTAAGTGGAGTGTTTATTTCTCGTATGGTTTCTAGTGGTGATAACTTGGACCTCCGCATTCAGTAAAGTCCATCTAGCCTTGTGGCTAACGCTGGTGAAGGTGTTTAACGGTCTGGGCTTATCTCGCACCACTGTACTAGATTTAAATAGCTTGTTCTACTGCTCGCTGTTATTAGCCAGATTCTGCTTTTGCTGTTATTAGCTTCTAGAACTCAACCATATCAGCTGCGCTGGCAAAATGAAATTAGGACAATGGTTACTATGGGCAACAATTTTACCTTTCTCTGAGTCAGTACTAATACACAAAGCCTATTTTTGCAGAATAAGATGTGTATTTGAGGCTTTTGTGGGATGACCTTATGAAATTCCATCCAAACAGAGCTGTCAAATATTTATAGATAGTTACAACCTTGAAAAAATGGAACAAGCAAAAGTTTCAGATTGCAGGTATAACAGAAAAGGATACTTTGTAAAAAATAAATGTAAATTATATAAATATGCAAAAAACAAAAACAATAACCATAATACTGTATAAAGAAAACAGTAATCAGGCTAAAGTCGGTACAGAGTCCATCTGAAATCACAGCGAAAAAAAGTAATAAAAACAAGACTTTTTTGAACAGTGTGGCCAGGATGAAAACAATGGATACCTGAAGGACCCCATTATAGTCAATAGGGTTCCTTGGGATCTGTTGTTGTCCGTCATTGAACAGTCTTCACTTTTTCCTCCATTCTTCTGATTCTACGATGGACCAGAAAGTCCACCCCAGTTATGGTTCCCTTTCCCTCCTGTGCCAGGAGTCACAGCACCGGAAGGGAAGAGGATCATACCCTGTTTCCCCCGAAAATAAGACAGCGTCTTATATTAATTTTTGCTCCCAAAGATGTGCTGTGTCTTATTTTCAGGGGATGTCTTATTTTTTTTTCAATGAAGAAGAATTCACATTTATTGCTGAACAAAAAATGAACATTTATTATATACGGTACTGTACAGTAGTTGTCATCACAAACCAGCATAACCAGACAAACTGTGAATCCTATCAAGAATTTCTTACTACCGTACCAATATTTCCATGAACAACAATTAACAGTATGGTACATTTACCAATATTTACAGTATGCATAGAAAGTAAAATTTATTCAATGACAGTTATGTCATCATCTTCTAGGACATCATCATAACAATCCAAACCATTAATTTCCCTGCACACAGTATCATCTCCCATAGTGGCCCCTGCACACAGTATCATCTCCCATAGTGGCCCCTGCACACAGTATCATCTCCCATAGTGGCCCCTGCACACAGTATCATCTCCCATAGCGGCCCCTGCACACAGTATCATCTCCCATAGTGGCCCCTGCACACAGTATCATCTCCCATAGTGGCCCCTGCACACAGTATCATCTCCCATAGTGGCCCCTGCACACAGTATCATCTCCCATAGTGGCCCCTGCACACAGTATTATACCGGTATGTCCCATTGTGGACCACCCATGCACAATTATTATACTCTGGGGTCTTTTCAGACCCCAGAGTATAATGATCGGAGACCCAGGGGAGGATAGAAACATAAAAAAACAACGTTGCTTACCTGTTCCTCGATCCGGTCCACTCTCTGCTGCTTCGGCCTTCTTCAATGCTGGACCAGGCCGGCGTCACGTGATGTGGGCCGGCGTCGCGACGCAAAGTGACGTCCCCAGCAGAATCGTTACAGCAGAATCGCGCAGCAAGGACAGGCTCCGCTTCCCGACACCAGGAGAACGCTCACCACTGCACACTCATGCGGTACAACGCAGCAGGGACATCGTACTGTACAGGATAACGGCAGCGGGACAAAGGGGGACAACAAGGAAAGCAACAGGCTCAGGATACTGAATGGTGAAGGTAGGGGACGACAGCAGTGTTACAGTATACCATATACCGTACCGGTATGTTCTGTTCGGGAATGCTGCGAAACGAAACGTCTCCTACGGTACGTCTTACTTTCGGGGGGATGCCTTATATTGGGCAATTCTACAAAACCTCTCCTATGTCTTACTTTCGGGGGGTGTCTTATTTTCGGGGAAACACGGTATGACTGCTCAAACAAATCAGTGGCCTCAGAGGTCACTGGTAAGGAACTGGTGAAATACATGAGTGACCAGTCTTCTCCAGCAACTGCTGAGGCCAGTGATTGGTTTCAACACTCAAGTGAGCCTCTCCGCATCGGGAGTCCCAGAACGGGAGGGGAAGGGAAGCTGGACTGGACAATGGAGGCATAAGTAAGTGTGCCTTTTTTTTTTTTTCTTTACACCCAACTTGGCCATCCCTGCGGTGGTGCTGCAATAGTAACTAAAAGGGTTTTCCAAGACTATGATACTGAGCTCCACTTCCTCTTCTCAGGAAGTGACATCACTTCCTAAAAGAGATGTGGTGCTCAGTATCCCTTTAAATATTTTCTGATAGATATTAGCTCATTACTGGAGTAGGGGAACACTTTGTGATAAGCTTATTGTTAATGGGAGTCTTTCATTCGCAAAAACACTTTTAAGCTAATGGCACGTTGGAATGGCCTTTAAAAAGACCATTCTTCTCCTACCTTTCATTGTTTTCTTCTCCCAGCCGATTCCAAGATAATTCGTTTCTTCATATATGTAAAGTGCGCATGCGCAGTCGCGAGAATTCGCTGAGAGCGTAAAGTAAGAAGAAAGATGGCCAAGAGGGAAGTCACCGCAACGGCCGAAGGGGCGGGGAGATGAGATGACGCAATGGGTGCTTGCCGAAGAGAAGGTATACCCCGGGTGCTTCGTGGTGCTGATTTACATACACGAAGAAACAAATTATCTTGGAATCGGCTGGGAGAAGAAAACAAGGAAAGATAGTAGAAGAATGGCCTTTTTAAAGGCCATTGCAACGTGCCATTAGCTTAAAAGTGTTTTTGCAAATGATAGACTCCCTTTAAGGGACCCAATAAGTAGGGATTTCCATGGTAAAGCACTCCTTTAATGGAACACATAGGAAACTTTAGGTTTGGTTAGAGTTTCTTTTTATCAATGTATCAAAGCAAAAATTTTATCATTACCATTATCATTTATAAACTGATATGAAGCTGTTAAATCCTTGTTAGAAATCTGAAGCAATATTTTCTTTTTCGGATGCGTCATGTGACCTGACTGCACCTGAGCCATGGTGCCGAAATTGCAATTTACTTGTAATTCAAATACAAATGTCAAAAGTAATGAAAGCTGTAAGCGGGCGTATTATTCCTGATTGCGTCTATGAAAATATCGTATGCAGCCCATGAATTTATTACATCTATTTCAGCTCTGATATTACTCCCCGCTATGTCCACATTTTCTCTCATTACCCAGCACAAGGCTTCAGATAAAGAGATATATATATTCTGCTCGCCATTTTATCAGCGTCACTCGAAGAGAATTTCCCTCTGAACCCTGATATTTAATGTATTCCCATCCAGTGGTATATGACTGTGATACACTCTGATTAAAGCAGGCTTCCTGGGATCTGAGAATGATCCCATCTATGTTAATGTTAATATGTATATGCACAGCCATATCTGTACACATACGTACCAGGGCAAAGCTATTTACATACATGTGTATGTCTGTGACATTTCCAAGGGACAGAAGATGACTTTTTATATTTTTCAATTACAAATATAAAAATTAGATGACGGGATTTTGGAGGAAGAGTGACCTAAAAATATAGAGTTTATATGTCATAAACTTCATTACATATTTGATAAAGATTATCGGTGACAATATAACCCTTCCCGCTGCAGTCATTTTTCCTTTTTGCATCAGTGTTTTTCACTCCCTGCCTTCCAAAAGCTATAAGTTTTTTATTTTTCTGTTCACAAAGCTGTATAAGAGCGTATTTTGTGCAGGACCAATTGTACTAGTTAAAGGGGTTATCTGGTTTCTAATATTGATGGCCTATCCTGTAGGGGCGAGTGTGGGTACTGCATTGTACTGTATTGAAGTCTATAGGACAGCGTTGTAATACCTACAGTGGAAGAGCGAGGGGGGAGTGGAAGATTTCCAGACTGCGGGAATGCAAGCCCTGGCCACATTAACAGTATTCACACTTTTTTATGTTTCTGTGTATGGAGCTGTGTTTTTATTCATTATATTTGGGAGATATCTGATGCTTTGATCACACATTTTTTTTTGGAACTCAAAAATGATGTAAAAATGGTGATTACGTTTTTTTTGGGTTTTTTTCACCACTACAGTTACACACGATAGCCTCAGGTCAGGTGCACTCTTGCTTCAGTGAGAGCGGTGTATCTGTGTCCTTGATCATTGTTGGGCTGTTTCGAGGGTCTGGGTGGAAGCTTGGATGAAGACAGGCTGGACACAATGGCTTGTTGGCTGAGGAGTGTGGTTTTGGCCATAGCAGAGATGCCATATTAAAATCATTCTGGAACCTGCTTTCTGGTGCCCATTACAGTTGAATACCTGCCAATTTTCAGATGGCAGAAAGAGGGACATATCTTGTGTCAGACTGACTGACTGGTGGCTCCTTATCCAGCTCTTCTCTGATCTGTCCTGAAAGCTGCAAAGCCAGAAAAGAGAAGTATAAGCACTTCCTTCATATTTCTCATTCCTTCTGAGGCCACTCTTCACTTTGGGTCAAAAAAAGAAGCAAAGTTTGAAAAAAAAAAATGTTTTCTGCAACATGTGGCCTAAAGCCCCACCAGTGGTGCAACTAGGAATGGCTGGACCCCAAGGCGAACATTTGACATGCCCCCCCCCTCCCCCCTCACAAACTGCACCCTTCCCCGGACCACGCCCCGATGAATTGCGTCGTCACCGGACCACTAAATTAAGAATAAGGTAACAAACATCTTTATCATTTAATTATGCTATATCATATTTATATTAGTTAATGTAAGAAAACGCTTACCTGACCATAAATACCTGATTGGTAAAGGGGGCCAAATAACAGCACCTACACCCCCACCAGCTGTATGGAGCCGCTTCCAGTGTCCATCCTATATATCCTATGTATAGTGGTTGGTCGCCATCATTGCAGCCCAGTTCCAATTGACATCATTGAGTGCTAAGCTGCAGTGATGGCGTCTGCTCGCCCATACAGCTGAATGGTCCAGGCCAGGGCTGCCTCTCAGACCCCCACTGATCAGGTATTTATAGCCTATCATCAGGATACGCCATAAACTGCTTAAAGAGGACCTTTCATGTCCTCATGAATGTGTGCTTTTATATACCGCTAGAAAGCTGACAGTGCGCTAAATCCAGCGCACTGTCGGCTTTCTAGCGGTATATAAAACCGCACATGCATGAAAACATGAAAGGTCCTCTTTAAGCAATTTATGGCGTATCCTCATGATAGGCTGTAAAGGTCCTCTTTAAGCCCTGGTCCCCTGAACAATCCCTTTAATGGCAGGCCCCTTTAAGGACTCTAATAAGTTCACTGCCTGGGGAAGAGGGGGACAAGTGCCACATTCAGTGTCAGTGAAGAGTGTTCTTCTCACAGTTCTCACTTAAAATAAGAACACTCTTCACAGACACTGTTCCCCCCTTCCCAGGCTGCAAACTTGTTATAATTTTTGGAACTGACTGAACTCCCAGATCAAAGACCAGCAGCTGCCAGCACAGTACTGTCACTGCTGTACAGCCTGCCCTGCACGCATAGGTGATCCACATTCACCTCACCAGTCACCACAGTGAACTTCCTTGCTGCTCCGAGTCCACTCCTGTCTCCTGCGCTCCTACACAGTCCACAAAATGGATCCGCCTCTCGCGCGCCCTTCTAGCTGTACAATAAAAGTCTCCGCCCCCCAGGGTACGGATGCATGCTGAGGGAAGGGACATATTCAGTAAGGTCCTCTTCACTCTTCAGCCTACGCGGGGTGAAAAAAGAACACCCTGCTAAGGCTAAAAATAGGTCACTGCCGACCGGACTGTCTGCATGTCCGAGCCCAGTCCACTTGGGGCCCGAGCTTCAGAAAGTAAAAAACAATTTTTTTTTTTTTCATATTTATTAGTGCAGGGGATCTTACGGGCCCCCTGACGTCTCGGGCCCTGTGGCAGCTGCTGCCTCTGCTACCCCGGTAGTTACACCACTGGGCCCAATGTAGCGGGCCACAGCCAAAAAGTTTTCCTCTGCGGACTTTCTGCTTCAATTATACCTATAGGGAAGAGACCAGCATTTCCGTAGGCATAATTGAAATGCTGCGATTTCCAAAAAAGCAACGGTTTTGGAAATCGTAGCATTTCTGCTGCAGGTATTCTTCTGCAATCTGTGGATGGGATTCTCTACGCCACGCTACGTGGGGCTTCAGCCTAAAGCTGATTTATGACCAGATTGAAGCTAAACACTGATCTGGTTTTTAATTGGGAACCTTAAAGGTTTGTTCATAGAGTAGAGAGAAGGGATGGAGAATTAGCCATCAGGCAGTCAGTCTGTTGGACAGCTAGTACTGTAGTGTTTATACATACAGCTGTAGAAGACCTCTTGCAGTCTACCGTTGCGTGGGTCAGTGTGCTATCCAGGTTTTTCCACACAGTTGCAAAACTCTGGACAGGTCCTATTTATGTCCGGTTTTGCGGTCGTGCTTCCGCGGCCCAATCATTCAATGAATAGAAACCACAAAAGTGCGGCTGCAAAACTGGACATGAATAGGACTTGTCCTGAGTTTGGCGGTCTAGACTGTCAGCCCACACACGTGACATCCGTGTGCCACCCATGCCGTTCAGTCACGGCCGGCAGCTAGCACATGGTCGTGTGCATCCGGCCAAAGCCAAACAAAGCTAAATTTTTAATGAATCACAAATACTAAACTAGGTATTTGGGGGCAGTCAAAGGAATAGGTGGTGAGAACACGGGGGGAGGGGGGAATCAGAAAAAGGTGGTGGGGCAGGAGACAAAACAAAATTTTTCATACAATTTGAGGATTAAAAAATCACTGCAAGGTTGTACAAAAGCTTTTAATAAGATCAGCACTAAATTGACACTGAGGCCATATATCACTGTCTAAGGCAACAATCAGGACCTTCTTGCCCTCTAACCTTCTGGGGTATTTGGTCATTTTTCTTACACCAGAAAGTTTGTTAAACTGTAATTACATTTTTCTTTGCCATTCAACCACCATAACATTATATGTACAGACTGAAAGGGGTATTTGAGCAGGAGACGAATTATTACACCATCTCGTGAAATATAATTACTAATACATTCAGCGGGCCGCAATTAAAAGGAAATGTATCTCAAGGTTAATTGATAATAAAATGTAATTTTCCAGAGAGTGAACAATACAATTGAGTAATGACTTCAGCAGTAAATGGATGTCTGTATTATATTTTATTATATATTGTGTAACCATTAATACGGACATTAATAAAGTCGCTTTCTTCCAAAAACAGCACCTAACCTATCTATGGGTTGTATCTGGTATTACATTTCAGCTCTAAGTGGATGGGGCCAAATGGCAGAACTTCACACAACATGTGGACAGGTGCGGTTCTGTTTATGGAAGAAAGCAAGTATTTTTTGTGCCAAAAGGTGAAAGAGAATAACTCAACAGGGAAATAAAACCTACAGTACAGACCAAAAGTTTGGACACACCTTCTCATTCCAAGAGTTTTCTGTATTTTCATGACTATAAAAATTGTAGATTCACACTGAAGGCATCAAAACTATGAATTAACACATGTGGAATTATATACTTAACAAAAAAGTGTGAAACAACTGAAAATATGTCTTATCTTCTAGGTTCCTCAAAGTAGCCACCTTTTGCTTTGATTACTGCTTTGCATACTCTTGGCATTCTCTTGATGAGCTTCAAGAGGTAGTCACCTGAAATGGTCTTCCAACAGGAGTTCCCAGAGATGCTTAGCACTTGTTGGCCCTTTTGCCTTCACTCTGCGGTCCAGCTCACCCCAAACCATCTCGATTGGGTTCAGGTCTGGTGACTGTGGAAGCCAGGTCATCTGGCGTAGCACCCCATCACTCTCCTTCTTGGTCAAATAGCCCTTAGACAGTCTGGAGGTGTGTTCGGGGTCATTGTCCTGTTGAAAAATAAATGATGGTCCAACTAAACGCAAACCGGATGGAATAGCATGCCGCTTCAAGATGCTGTGGTAACCATGCTGGTTCAGTATTCCTTCAATTTTGAATAAATCCCCAACAATGTGACATGCATAGCACCCCCACACCATCACACCTCCTCCTTCATGCTTGACGGTGGGAACCAGGCATGTAGAGCACATTCGTTCACCTTTTCTGCCTCGCACAAAGACACGGTGGTTGGAACCAAAGATCTCAGATTTGGACTCATCAGACCAAAGCACAGATTTCCACAGGTCTAATGTCAATTCCTTGTGTTCTTTAGCCCAAACAAGTCTCTTCTGTTTGTTGCCTGTCCTTAACAGTGGTTTCCTAGCAGCTATTTTACCATGAAGACCTGCTGCACACAGTCTCCTCTTAACAGTTGTTGTAGAGATGTGTCTGCTGCTAGAACTCTGTGTGGCATTGACCTGGTCTCTAATCTGAGCTGCTGTTAACCTGCGATTTCTGAGGCTGGTGACTCAGATGAACTTATCCTCCGCAGCAGAGGTGACTCTTGGTCTTCCTTTCCTGGGGCAGTCCTCATGTGAGCCAGTTTCTTTGTAGCGTTTGATGGTTTTGGCCACTGCACTTTGGGACACTTTCAAAGTTTTCCCAATTTTTCGGACTGACTGACCTTCATTTCTTAAAGTAATGATGGCCACTCGTTTTTCTTTACTTAGCTGCTTTTTTCTTGCCACAATACAAATTCTAACACTCCATTCAGTAGGACTATCAGCTATGTATCCACCTGACTTCTGAACAACACAACTGATGGTCCCAACCCCATTTATAAGGCAAGAAATCCCACTTATTAAACCTGACAGGGCACACCTGTGAAATGAAAACCATTTCAGGTGACTACCTCTTGAAGCTCATCAAGAGAATGCCAAGAGTGTGCAAAGCAGTAATCAAAGCAAAAGGTGGCTACTTTGAAGAACCTAGAATATAAGACATATTTTCAGTTGTTTCACACTTTTTTGCTAAGTATATAATTCCACATGTGATAATTCATAGTTTTGATGCCTTCAGTGTGAATCTACAATTTTTTTAGTCATGAAAATACAGAAAACTCTTGGAATGAGAAGGTGTGTCCAAACTTTTGGTCTGTACTGTATATTGAATGGGACAGAGACCCATGGAATGATCCACTTATACATACAGTAACTACTGGCAGTCTATTGTGCGGACATAGTAGAGTCGTCATGTAACTCTGTGAGTATATTGAATCGTGATAGCGAGACACGAGATGTGCCAAATGATAATCACAGCTCAGCTACATTGTTACTTCACAAAACTATCAATATTCTAACATAAATAATAATGTGGGGGAAATGGATGCCTTCAATATACATCAATGTGGCCTGATAATTAACCATTTATCACCTAAGGTGATGTAAGGTCAGTTTTACACAGATGAAATACAGGTGCATTCATGCCCCCCATATTACATCCATAATACCAAGCTCGATAGCAAATTTAATGACTTGAACAGCATCAGTGGCAGATATACCACATGTGAATTGGTTCACTAGGTAATGGGGCCCTTTGTCACCTCAGAAGTTTTAATACCTTGGTGCTGTGATGGCAAATGTCCTCTAGGCCACTGTTTCCCAATCTGTGGTTCATATCATAAACACCTCTAAGGTGGTGACGAGGCAAGATGAGAAATTTATTTTTCACACTGCAGTTTTGCAAACTGACGGTGATACTAAATACTGGTATTTTACAAGACCTTTGATGTCATAGTCATATGACCATACTATAGCTAGTGTATAGAGGAAGCTGTGCAGGGGTTCACAGAGGTAGCAGTGTTAAGTGTGGGGAGAAGGATGGAGGTAGGAAGGAGTGTTTGGAGGGAAATGTGGATGTAGCAGAGCTGCAAGTGTCAGGGAAGAGGATGTAGCAGAGCAGTGTGTATGGGAAATTGGATGTAGAAGAGCTGAGAGTGTGTGTGGAGATGACATAGTAAAGCTGAGTGTGTGGGAGGGAAATCTAGATAGAGCAGGCTAAGTGTGTGTGGAAAATTAAAGTAGCAGAGCTGAGTGTGTGGGGGGATAGACAGAGATAGCAGAGCTGTGTGTTGGGAAGGAAATGGAAGTAGCAGAGCTCTGTGTGGGAGTGAATGTGGAAGTAACAGTTCTGTGTGTGTAACAGGTGTGTGTGAAGAAAGAGATAGCAGAACAGATGCAGTATACAGCTGAAAAACATAAGTGAGGCATAATATAGCTGATTTTTTTTTTTCTTAATGGGACTAAATACAGTAGTGGGTGGTCCCGAATAAAAGTCCATCCCAAAAGGGGGTCCTACTTTCAGAAAGTTTGAGAACCCCTGGATAGCCCCTTCCCAACATAGTAATAGTACAGCCAATGTGAGGTATTTAAACATGGCGCTTGCTCAGGAGCTGAGCGGGCACCATAGCTGCCAGGTCTCTGTAATGCCCACAATCATAGATATTGTTGATCGTGGGTCTCTTTTACTTTCAGTTTTGTTCCGGGGCCCCAAATGTCTCCTGCGTGCAGAGATCTCAGAAGCCATTTGGTTGTTATGGCAGTTGGGAGCTTTCTGTATTATGGCAGACTATGCTGTCGGTGACCTAATGATTGCAGGTTCAGGCTCCCTGAGAGGAGGAGGACAAATAAAGTGTTTAAAAATATAAAAAGTAAAAATCATCCCCCTTTCCATAAAATTCATAACAAATGAACTAATAGACATAAGCACATCAGGTATCCCTGCATCACAAAATGTATTTATCCTATATGGTGAACACCATAGCTGGAAATAAAAATCAAAATGTTCGAATCACCTTTATTTTTTTCATTTTTGCCTCCCAAAAAATTTAATAAAAAAGTAATCACTTCAATGGCAGTACTTGAGATAGTGCTTTATTTCGGCTATTTACTTCTCCAGCGCTCCCATTGAGCATTCAGTATTGTTACTTCCACATTCACCCTCACATAAAACTCTGCTTCTTCCATGTTTTTCCCCACACACAGAACTGCTACATTAAATTTCCCCCACACACTTAGCCTGCTACATCTACATTTCCCACACACACTCAACTTTGCTATGTCCCCTCCACCCACCAGCAATGTCCACATTCAGCTTGACTGCAGTCAGACTGAATGCGCAGAATCTTGGGATCGGTGTGGGTCTCAGCTCTCAGAACTCCACCAATCAGGTATTTATCCTCTATCCTGTGGATAACTCCTTTAACAGAGGGCTTGTACAGGTCATAGACGTGAAAACACATTCCAGTTGACCTATGGCCATTTTATGCCAAAGCATTCCAAGCGGCGTGAAACTGGAATCGTTGATTGTAATGTCAATCTGTATTCCCTTAGTCCAGACAGCAGCACAATATGGGGTATCTCTGCCCCTGTGTGTTGTTTAGGACAGGTGGAACCTTTAATTAGCACCAAAAAGGTGCCTCCTACTAGCCCTATAAGAGGGCACAAGAGACCTCCCTCCACTGTGTAAATTATAAAGTAACAGGAAACAAGCTTCTAGGGAGGGAAGCCTTGTGCTGCTGTCTGGACTAAGGGAATACAGATTGACATTACAATCAACGATTCCCCTTACGTCCGACAGCAGCACAATATGGGGAGATAGCAAGTAATTCCCCTAGGGAGGGTTTCCTCGCCTTACAATGTCAAGGACTGACTGACCAAAGGCAGTTGTCTGGAAACTGCGGATGTCCAATGATAATGTTTAACAAAAGGTCAACTGAGATGACTATGATGCAGCCGCACAAATCTGGTCCAAAGGTAAGGACCGATACTCAGCCAAAGAAGTCGACAACCCAGGTTGAGTGGCCATAGAAAAACTGGAGGGAATAACTCCTGAATAAGAAAGGAAGACTTAATTGTCTCCTTGATCCATGTGGATAGAGTAGGCTTAGAAGCCTTGAGGCCTCTGTTTTTACCCTGCATATCAATTAGTAGACTTTCGGCCTTCTTAAGCGGTTGAGTGTGGAATAGGTAAATCCACAGACACCTTACCACATCTAAGGTGTTGAGCTTTTCTTCCTCCTCAGAGGTTGGAGAGGGGAAAAACACAGGTAACGAAATTAGCTGATTGCTATTATAGTATGAGGGGACCTTAGGGATAGACCCAGGTAAACCTAAGGTGCACCCTATCTGCAAAAACAAAATGTACGGTTCTCTAGAAGAGAGGGCCTGGAGTACCCCTACTCTTTGGCAGATATAATAGCCAACAAAAAAGTGGTTTTGTAGGCTAAATATTTTATCTCCGTAGTCTCCAAGGGTCCAAATGGAGGACCGCACAGGCCTGTAATGACTACCGCAAGGTCCCACTGGGGATGATACTGAGGGCTTTAGCCTCATTGCCCCTTTAAGGAACCTTGCAAGCAGAGGATCCTGAGACAGACGTCTGTTCAAATGAGCGGAGAGGGCCGCAATCTGCACTTTCAAAGTGGCAGGGGCAAGGCCCTTATCCAAACCGTCCTGAAGAAAATATCAGCCGTTGAAGGTTCTAGATTATTAATACCCTTCTTGGAGCACCACTCCATGAAAATCTTGGCTGTCCTCTGGTAGTTCTTATTGGTAGATTCTGCTCTTGCAGAATAAAGGGTCTTCAGGACGGCCTCTGACAGTCCTCTATCCTGCTGTAGGGACTGCTCAACCTCCAGGCTGTCAGGTTGAATCTCCAGAGATCCTGGCACTTCAGAGATCCTTGGGAAACCAGGTTCTGGATGGGGGGAAGCCTCCAATATATCCCTCGACTCATCTCCATGAGTTGGGAAAAACCAAGCTCTTTTTGGCCAGAATGGAATGATGGCTATCACAGAGACTTGGTCCTGTCTGATTTTCATTAATACCTTTGGTATTATTGAAATTGGAGGGAAGATGTATGCCAGCCTGGACCTCCAAGGGATGGACAGGGCATCCACTGCCAAGGGATTGTCCTCCTGGTAAAGGGAACAGAACTTCTCCACCTTGGCGTTGAGTCGGGTTGCCATGAGGTCTATTTCTGGAAGACCCCTGTTCAGGGTAATCTGATGAAAGACTTCTGGATTGAGTGACCATTCTCCTGATACGGCATAACCCCGACTCAACCGATCCGCTACTATGTTCAGGGAGCCCTTGATGTGAACTGCGGATAAATGGGTTAGATTTTTCTCTGCCCATGTAAATATCAGATCTGCCTCTCTAAGGAGGGTTGGTGATCTGGTGCCTCCCTGTCTGTTCACGTACAGCACTGTGGTCATGTTGTCTGACCGGATTTTGACTGCTCTTCCCCTGGGAAGGGAGCGATCCCAAGCCTCTAGTAACTCCTTCTGGAGGGGACGGAAGTGCCACAAGGCCCATGGGACTGCCTCCACTGAGGAAGACATCAAGCCCAGGATCTTCATCAATGTTCTGATGGAGGCTATCGGCTTTTTGAAGAGGTGCCGGACTGCCGCAACCAGCTTCACCTTCCTTGATGGTGTCAAGGAGATTTGCAGGCGGACTGAATCTAGGAAGTAGTTTTCTCAGAGGAACTTCCTTCGAGTTGAAGGGATCGTTTTTGACTTCTCCCAATTTATAAGCCATCACAGACTCTGAAGGCTGTCTGTAGGTACTGGAGCAGAACAGACTCTGACTGGGCCTTTATCAACCAGTCGTCTAGATAAGGCACCAAGAATATCCCCTGAAGCCTGAGGGCGGCCGTTATGGGGGCCACTACCTTTGTAAAGGTGTGGGAAGCAGAGGAGATCCCGAAGGGTAGTGCTGTGAATTGAAAGTGCTTCCTGTGGCCGGAAACTACTACGGCAATCCTTAGAAAAAAACCTTCTGTGTGGAGGTAAATAGAAATATGCAAATAGGCGTCTTTTATATCCAAAGTCACAAAAAACATCGCCTTAGAGGAGAAAGGTGGTGACAGACTTTATGGTTTCCCTACGGAAGCGCTTCTTTTTGATGAAGCGGTTGAGGTACCTTAAGTCTATGATCATTCTCCACTTGTCTGCCGGTTTTGGCATCAGGAAGACGGGAGAATAGACACTGGATCCTTCTTCTAGAGAAGGGACTTCCACCAGGGCTCCCTTGTGAATGTACTCTCGGATGGATCATTCCAATGTAGTCTGCTGCATTGTAGGGAGGCTGCGAGTTAACACAAACCGATCCTGAGGAGGACGGAGGAACTTGATTGCATAACCTCTTTGGATTACCTACCGGACCCATGGGTCTCGAATTTTTCCCTGCCCGCAGTTGAGAAAGTGGGAGACACGACTTCCGACAAGAATCTCGGCCACAGGAAAACTGCTTCTGATGTCAAAAGCTAGGCTTGACTTTTTTATCATCAGACTTCGGAATCTCCAGCCGGCGTCTCTAGAGGAATAACTAGAGCCTCTCTGGACTGCCTTCCACGACGACTCGGATAGCCTCTACCACGGCCAGAGCCAGACCTACCTCTGAAGGCCTGGGGTAAAGTTTTACCCTTCTTGTCGGCCAAGCCCTCTAGGATCTCGTCTAGGGCACAGCCAAAGACTCTACCCGGCTCAAAGGGTAATGCGCACAAATTATACTTTGAGGGGAACACAGCTCTCCAAGGTTTTAACCATAGAGGTCTTCCTGCTGCAGTGTTCTTGGTAAGTGCCAGGGATTTGGCCTCCAGCCTTAATTGATGGTGGGAGGCTTCCGTTAAATATTCAGCTGCTAGGGAAACTGAGCCTAGAAACCCTAGCAGCTCATCTCTGGAGACTTCCAGAGTCGGTCACTTTTGAGGTGGACCAGGTCAGTACATAATTTGGCTGACACTTCACAGGACGCAACCGCCACAGCGGTCTTGGGCGAGGCAGCTGAATAAGCCTTCTTGAAGGTATTGTCGAAGCGCCTGCCATGGCGTCGTGCAGATTTGTTCCATCATCTGATGGTACCTTAGTGCGGCAGGACAGTTTAACCACCGCCATATCCACCTTGGGAGGAGGACCCCATTGATCCCATTGAGCAACTGGGAATAAAGCGCTGAACCTCCTAGGATCCACAAGAGGTTTTTCAGGACTTCTCCACTCTGAGGACATTAATTTTTGTAATGTCTGGTCCACTTGGAAGACCCTAGGCCCTCTATAGGTGGACGTGGAGGCTTCCCCGTCAACATCACGATCCTTAGACCGGATGGACTTCAGCAGCCGGCTTAATTTTTCGAGTGGAAGCACGGCCTGCTGGCATCTTCAGTGGAATCGTCAGATGAGAGTGTCTCATCCACTATCTGATAATCTTCATCAGAGATCCGTAAGGAAGATTGTGTCTCAATCTGCGGTCTCTTGGCAATCTGGGCGATGAAAGAACGAATCTCCTTTAAGAGACTCCTCATATAATCCTTTACCCAAGTAACAACTTCTTATAGAAGGTACTTCCGGCGGAGGTCCGCGACACTGGTGACAGCGGGTAAAATCATAGCCGTCAGGTAAAGGGGTATTGCAATCCAAACACATTAGGTGTTTCAAGTTTAGAGGAATTTTTCCTCCTAAGCGCATCGCCATTACGTGATGCAGAAGATGACATCTGAAACATCAAACAGCCACGTGACACTGAAACAGGGAAGATCGCCAAGCATCGCATAAAAACCCAAGGGGTACCTTTTTTTTTTTTTTTTTTTTTTTGAATCGGTCACTTGAAGAGAAAAAAACCGTCAGAAAAAAAAACAGCCACCGCAACCCGCAGCAGAGGAGCTAGAAACCACTCACTCAACAAATAAAGGACTGCATTCAGACCTTTTAAATGTAATCCAGCAGCGAGGGGAGGAAGCCAACAAAGAAACATTTATACAGCACCAAAACAAGTCAAACGCCATAATGGAACATAGAGGCTCAAAATACAAGCACCAAAAATCAATTCTATATTTTGCCTTTAAATTTTAAATTTCCAAACTTACCGCACTTTTTCCGAGAAAACCGGAAGTAGGGCGCGGTGGTGCGCAAAGGCTTCCTTCCCCTGGGAACACGGGACCGGAGAAAAGTTCCGGCCGAGGAGGTTCCCCGCTTAATTCCGGGATCGCGCTGCCTGCAGATGGATGCCGGATAACGCTGCGCTGCGGTGCGAAGGCCCGAAGGCCCGGAGGTTTTTTCTTTGGGACCGAGGTACCCCAAAAAGGTAAGCAAGGAGTAAATAAAACCCCTAGCAACGGGAGGTCACAAGAGACCTCCGTCCACCTGTTCCACACAGGACAGAAAAAAACACAGTGGAGGGAGGTCTCTTGTGCCCTCTTATAGGGCTAGTAGGAGGCACCTTTTTGCTGCTAATTAAAGGTTCCACCTGTCCTAAACAACACACAGGGGCAGAGATACCCCATATTGTGCTGCTGTCGGACGTAAGGGGAATGTGTTTTTACCCCTGTGACCTGTACCAGCACTCTGTTAATAAAGATTTTATATTGGGAACTGAGTGTTGTGGCTTCTGTACCTTCTTTGGATTACTGCAGTTCTTATCTTCTGATGTATACCGTCCATGATTTAGGGCCCCAGATACATGTTTGTTCTCCGTGATGTGTGAGTAAGTGTCGGCTGTATTTCTTTGCGTTTTATTTCACAATTCCACCCCATTCTGAATTTCTTTCCCATTCCATTGCAATTTGACTGTTGAAGATTGAGCACTCATACAGCGCTGTGAACTGAAAAATAAAAAAGTAATGGCTTCTGAAAGGTAATGCAAAAATAAAAAATGGGAAGAGGTTAAAGGAATGTTTCTGTCCTAGGCCACAGCCTCCAAAATGTGTTCTTGTATTATGATCAAACGCGAAGCAGGAGATGTGGATTTAGGGTATTTACTAATGTAATTATTAATGTTACAGAGCTGGAATCTGCTGGATTGCACATCCAAATAAGTATAGTATATAGTACAATATATAAAAATACATCAATAAAGACAGAGTAATAACTAATTCTGATCACATACAGGAATAATCTCTCTGCATAAAGTAAGTTTATTCAGTTGCAAAGACAAATTGTGAATGGCCCATGTAAACAGAAGTCTGTCCATACAGAAGTGATGTAACCACAATGTTTGGATTTACAAAAGGATTTACATAATTTGTGACCACAATCTTATATATTGCAGTGTAGGTTAAAGTGACTTTAAAGAGTATATACAGAAGTGCAAAAGTTTTAGGCAGGTGTGAAAAAATACTGCATAGTAAGAATGCTTTTAGAAACACGAAGTGTTAATATTTTATTTTTGTCAATTAAAATGAATGAAGAAAAGAGAAATCTAAATCCCATCAATATTTGGTGTGACCTTTGCCCTTTGCCTTCCATCAGTTCTTCTCGGTACTTACAGACAGTTTTTGAAGGAACTTGGCAGGGAGGTTGTTTCCGCCATCTTGGAGAACTAAGCACAGATCTTCTGTGGATGTAGGCTTGCTGCAATCCTTCTGTATCTTCATGTCATCCCAGACAGACTGGATGATGTTGAGATCAGGGCTCTGTGGGGGCTGTATCATCACTTCCAGGACTCCTCCTCCAAAGGGCAAAGGTTACCCCAAATATTGATGGGATTTAGATTTCTCTTTTCTTCATTCCCTTTGCATTTTGTTAATTGACCAAAATAAACTATTAAAATGTATGTTAAAAGTCAAAAAGTTTGGTGCATGTCAGTATCAGATTGGCGGGGGTCCAACACTCAGGACTCCCACGGTCAGCTATTCTCAGCACTCACTATATGGAGGACAGAGCTGGAATCATATGGCACTCTTCTCTATGGAGTGTCCGTGTTGAGTTACTTCAGCACAGCCCCTATACAAGTGATCAAGAACTGATTTGTAATAACTCAGCACAACCACAACATGGAGAACAGAACTATCTGCTTTGAGGTCTGTTCTCCATGCATTGGCTAAGAATAGCTGTCCCAGGTATCAGACCTCTACCAATCTGATGATCTAAGGATAGGTCATCCATATAATTTGCCTGGAAAACCTTTAGGCACATCTTCAATTTGCACATTGAAGATCAAGACTGGTGTGTAAAACACCAATGTTGATAGTTTTCCCCCTTTGTCTTGCTATATGGAACCAAAATCACTTGCACTGATCTCTACTAAGTGGGTTAGTCTGTAGACTCTTATAGTATAGTAATAAATGTGGTATTTTTTCTATTTTCTAATTAACGCTCTCTCTCTCTCTCTCTCTCTCTCTCTCTCTATATATATATATATACAGTCATATGAAAAAGTTTGGGCACCCTATTAATCTTAATCATTTTTAGTTCTAAATATTTGGGTGTTTGCAACAGCCATTTCAATTTGATATATCTAATAACTGATGGACACAGTAATATTTCAGGATTGAAATGAGGTTTATTGTACTAACAGAAAATGTGCAATATGCATTAAACCAAAATTTGACCGGTGCAAAAGTATGGGCACCTCAACAGAAAAGTGACATTAATATTTAGTAGATCCTCCTTTTGCAAAAATAACAGCCTCTAGTCGCTTCCTGTAGCTTTTAATCAGTTCCTGGATCCTGGATGAAGGTATTTTTGACCATTCCTCTTTACAAAACAATTCCAGTTCAGTTAAGTTTGATGGTCGCCGAGCACCTCCAAAGAGCTGCAGCATCATCTTGCTGCAGATGGTGTCACTGTGCATCGGTCAACAATACAGCACACTTTGCACAAGGAGAAGCTGTATGGGAGAGTGATGCAAAAGAAGCCGTTTCTGAAAGCACGCCACAAACAGAGTTGCCTGAGGTATGCAAAAGCACATTTGGACAAGCCAGCTTCATTTTGGAAGAAGGTCCTGTGGACTGATGAAACAAAGATTGAGTTGTTTGGTCATACAAAAAGGCGTTATGCATGGCATCAAAAAAACACAGCATTCCAAGAAAAACACTTGCTACCCACTGTAAAATTTGGTGGAGGTTCCATCATGCTTTGGGGCTGTGTGGCCAATGCCGGCACCGGGAATCTTGTTAAAGTTGAGGGTCGCATGGATTCAACTCAGTATCAGCAGATTCTTGAGAATAATGTACAAGAATCAGTGACGAATTTGAAGTTACGCCGGGGATGGATATTTCAGCAAGACAATGATCCAAAACACAGCTCCAAATCTACTCAGGCATTCATGCAGAGGAACAATTACAATGTTCTGGAATGGCCATCCCAGTCCCCAGACCTGAATATCATTGAACATCTGTGGGATAATTTGAAGCGGGCTGTCCATGCTCGGCGACCATCAAACTTAACTGAACTGGAATTGTTTTGTAAAGAGGAATGGTCAAAAATACCTTCATCCAGGATCCAGGAACTGATTAAAAGCTACAGGAAGCGACTAGAGGCTGTTATTTTTGCAAAAGGAGGATCTACTAAATATTAATGTCACTTTTCTGTTGAGGTGCCCATACTTTTGCATCGGTCAAATTTTGGTTTAATGCATATTGCACATTTTCTGTTAGTACAATAAACCTCATTTCAATCCTGAAATATTACTGTGTCCATCAGTTATTAGATATATCAAATTGAAATGGCTGTTGCAAACACCCAAATATTTAGAACTAAAAATGATTAAGATTAATAGGGGTGCCCAAACTTTTTCATATGACTGTATGATGTAGTGCTGAGAACAGGAAAATTCACATCCATGCAATTAATTTTCTGCAAATTACACATATGAGAAAATCCTATAGTTGCCCTTTCATAACACATCTATAGATTAAAAGCTCCATGTGAACTCGCCAGGCCTCATACGCACTCTAGAAAAAGACACAGGTGACTATTTTTAGATAACTCAGATATTTCCTTTTAGTAAAAGTGAGAAAATCTCACCCTGTGACCCGAGGAGACAGCGAACATACAGGCTAGTGCATAAAAAACATCCACCAGTGATAGAATCGCCATTGACAGCCCTGACCTGCACCATTATTATATGATCCGCCATACCATTTCTGTGCACATCCAATAATACTTTTCAACTTGCTTATATTTCTATGAGTTGAGGTTACCGTTTTAATTGAGGTCATTTTTAAGCATCAATCCAAAAATCTTTCAGCGGATTTGTTAAGCGCTAGGCGCCCGCAGGCTGTATCTTAGGGGTTAATGATAGTGTTTGCAAAGCACGGCTATTAAAGTAAATTGCAATTTGTAATTCTGTTTCTTTTGTGCAGTTGTCATAGTGACGTGCAATTCCTTGACCAATCGGAGAGCAGTACTTCCCAGCAGTCTTATAGCACCTTTTCTGCTCATTATATCGACCTCATCTTTCAGATGACAGATGATCGCCGCCGCTGCCGCCGCCGCCACTCTGCTCTATTTTGAAGCAAAGTCAAAAGTAAAAAAAAAAAATATCAAAAGTAAATTTTGTTTTAAGGGAACGCATTTGGGGAACTTATGTTTGGAATGATATTTTCTGAGCAAATTAAAATTGTAGCAACAAGTATTGCAGTAAATAAAAAGAAGTCTTGTTAGTCTGACCTAGATACGGGAATCAAAACGAGAAGAGAGAAGACAGCGCCACATTGTAAATGAAAGAATAAAGCTTTACAAAAACAGGAAAAGTTAGCAAGAAATTAGATCGTTGCTTACATCTATAGACATGGCATAAAATGAGAGATACAAACCAATTACTTGCTAAGTGCCAGGCAACTTGTTTAACTATAAGGGCCTGCTCGCACATTAGTTTTTAGTGGACGTATGATGTCCATATTATTCATGGATTGCATATGAGCCCATTGATTTTAATGGGTACAGGCAGACCAGCGGCTTAACGTGGGGCTGTGCAGAGGGTGCGATCGCAACCGGGCCCTGAGCCTTAGGGGTCCATAAGGTGTGTCTTAAACAGACTGGTATTATAAACAATACGATATAGTTGTAGGGGGACCTTGTACAGTTTGTGCATTGGGGCTCAGTTGTCTTTTGTCATAGTCAGGCTCCAGGTTTTTTTGGGCTCTTGGGTGAAAGAGTCTCAGTGAGCCCCTTTTAGAGCAATTCATGCACATTGTAGCAAAAAAAAAAAAAACCTGCTGGAGTGAACTGTAACACAGTCCATTCCATACAAGTAGATAGAACCTGTTCAGATGTTGGAAAGTAAAGACTCGGATTTTTCTACCCCCCAGTGTTGGAATATATGTATGTCTATGTATATATATCACGGCGGCCTTACTCACCGATCCCTGCTCCTGCCCACAACCGCCTCCGCTTCCCTTCAGCCCTCCAGGGGGCCCCATGCGTTCCATTTCATGTCGCTGTCAGTGACGTTCTGTTCAGCATCAGAGACGTAATATGAGACGCACTGGGCCCCCTGGAGGGCTGAAAGGGAAGCAGAGGTGGCCGCGAACAGGAACGGGGATTGGTAAGTAAATAGGGCTTGTTACCTGCTGGGGTTACTACAGTAGGTAAAAGCCTATTAAAAAAAAAAACAGCTGGGGCCCCCTAAAGTGAGGCAGTCAGTACCTGGGAGCTGAGTGGGCTTGGGGCCCATACAATGACGCCAGCCCTGTCAATGGTCCACGTACACAGAATGTAGATATCCTCTATTTTGGTCCATTTTGTGACCCATTGTAGTCTTTGGGTCGGTGAATATCACGGACTCCACCATGTGTTTTTCACGGTCCTGGAAAAGTATAGGAAATTTTTTTAAAAATTGATCTGTTTTTTATGGACATGAAAAAAGGGAACAACCAAAGACAGCACATGACCCAATAATAAACAGGATTATGCGCTGTCTGCTAAAAACAGACATGTAAATAAGCCCTAACACTTATTTAGGGCAAAAACAACTGAATACAGGATGTTGGACCAAGGGAAAATACACCATGAGTAGGTATATTTCCAATAATAATTGGTTCTGATCATTGCAAGAGCAAGACTATAGGTTCCAGTGACTGCACTGTATGTAGATTATTATACTGTATATACCCACATATATAATAATCCACATACAGTACAGTCACTGGAACCTATAGTCTTGCTATTGAAAGCTGATCCAAGATAGCCGGACAGTACTAATGCACCACAGTCCATATGGTACCACAGACTGCCCAGATACAGTGGGGCTTGAAAGATTGTACACCGTTCAGAATTTATGACCTGTTTTATTTAAAGAACAGATATTCATCAAAGTCTGATCTTCACAACATGTTTATGGAAATTTATCATGGCATGAACAAAGGAGATTTCTGAAGAAGAAGAGTTTTTCATCAGGCTGGAAAAGGTTACAAAACCATCTACAAGAGTTTGGACTCAATCAATGGAGAGCCAAAAAGATTGTGTACAAATTTAAGACGTTATTACGTCCTCCAAGAGTGATCGACCAACAAAGAGCAAGGTGTATAATAGTCTGGAAGGTCACAAAGAAACCCAAAGCAACCATTAAAGGGGTTACCCGCGGACTTACATTTTCTTTAATTTATCTGGCGGATTCTTCATCCTGTGACCCGCGGGTCGGAACCAGGCCAGAACCCTTGGGTCCATGCAACTAAAGGCCTTTCTCACATTAGCAAACGTTAATGTTCATCAGTCCACCATCAAGAGAAAACTGAAGGACAGTGTGCATTGCAGGAATGCAAGGAGAAAGTCGCTGCTCTCTAAAAAGAACATTGCAACCTGTCTGTAGCTTGTTAAAGATCACCTGGAAAAGCCCGAAGATTATAGGAACAAGTTTGTGGATGGATAAGATCAAATTAGAGCTTTTTGGTTTATATGAGAAGCATTATATTTGGAGAAAGTAAAACACAAAATGTCTGTCAAGATCCTACAGAGGGTAAAACTAGATAGATGTTAGATAGATAGATAGATAGATAGATAGATAGATAGATAGATAGATAGATATGCAATAGATAGATATAATAGATAGATAATAGATAGATAAATATGCAATAGATAGATAGACAGACAGTGGGTACGGAAAGTATTCAGACCCCTTTAAATTTTTCACTCTTTGTTTCATTGCATCCATTTGCTAAAAGCAAAAAAGTTCATTTTATTTCTCATTAATGTACACTCAGCACCCCATCTTGACAGGAAAAAAAAAGAAATGTAGATATTTTTGCAAATTTATTAAAAAATAAAAGCTGAAATATCACATGGTCATAAGTATTCAGACCCTTTGCTCAGTATTGAGTAGAAGCCCCTTCCTTTTGAGCTAGTACAGCCAGGAGTCTTCTTGGGAATGATGCAACAAGTTTTTCACATCTGGATTTGGGGATCCTCTGCCATTCTTCCTTGCAGATCCTCTCCAGTTCTGTCAGGTTGGATGGTGAACGTTGGTGGACAGCCATTTTCATGCCTCTCCAGAGATGCTCAATTGGGTTAGGATCAGGGCTCTGGCAGGTCAAGAATGGTCACAGATTTGTTCTGAAGCCACTCCTTTGTTATTTTAGCTGTGTGCTTAGGGTCATTGTCTTGTTGGAAGGTGAACCTTCGGCCCAGTCTGAGGTCCAGAGCACTCTGGAAGAGGTTTTCTTCCAGGATATCTCTGTACTTGGCCGCATTCATCTTTCCTTCAATTGCAACCAGTCGTCCTGTCCCTGCAGCTGAAAAACACTCCCATAGCATGATGCTGCCACCACCATGTTTCACTGTTGGGATTGTATTGGGCAGGTGATGAGCAGTGCCTGGTTTTCTCCACACATGCCGCTTAGAATTAAAGCCAAAAAGTTCAATCTTCGTCTCATCAAACCAGAGAATCTTATTTCTCATAGTCTGAGAGTCCTTCATGTGTTTTTTGGCTTTCATATGTCTTGCACTGAGGAGAGCCTTCCTTCAGGCCACTCTACAATAAAGCCCCGACTGGTGGAGGGCTGCAGTGATAGTTGACTTTGTGGAAGTTTCTCCCATCTCCCTACTGCATCTCTGGAGCTCAGCCACAGTGATCTTTGGGTTCTTCTTTACCTCTCTCACCAAGGTTCTTCTCCCATGATTGCTCAGTTTGGCTGGACGGTCAGGTTTAGGAAGAGTTCTGATCATCCCAAACTTCTTCCACTTAAGGATTATGGAGGCCGCTGCAGAAATTCTTTTGTAACTTTGGCCAGATCTGTGACTTGCCACAATTCTGTCTCTGAGCTCCTTGGGCAGTTCCTTTGACCTTATGATTCTCATTTGCTCTGACATGCACTGTGAGCTGTGAGGTCTTAAATAGACAGGCGTGTGCCTTTCCTAATCAAGTCCAATCAGTTTAATTAAACCCAGCTGGACTCCAATGAAGGAGTAGAACCATCTCAAGGAGGATCAGAAGGAAATGGACAGCATGTGAGTTAAATATGAGTGTCACAGCAAAGGGTCTGAATACTTATGACCATGTGATATTTCAATTTTTCTTTTTTAATAAATTTGCAAAAATATCTACATTTCTGTTCTTTTCTGTCAAGATGGGTTGCTGAGTGTATATTAATAAGAAATAAAATGAACTTTTTTGCTTTTAGCAAATGGCTGCAATGAAACAAAGAGTGAAAAATTTAAAGGGGTCTGAATACTTTCCGTACCCACTGTATGTATATGATAGATAGATAGATAGATAGATAGATAGATAGATAGATAGATAGATAGATATGATAGATGTATATGATAGATAGATAAATAGATAGATATATGTATATGATAGATAGATAGATAGATAGATAGATAGATAGATAGATAGATAGAATACATTTCTTTTTAAAGATTTAGTCAAAATCTATTTCATTGAGTTACCTGGTAAATAACAAATTTATTCCCAGAGAGAAAATTCCTGACGCCCGACTACTGTGGGAACATACATAGCTGCACATCGGTGTTAACAACACATTTTTAATAGTATGTATACAATGGTGTAACATAAGTGTGAAGGATCCGGATTTACCAGGGCCTCGCGCCTGGCCTATCTGCAATCGCTTCGATTACCTCACACCCACTTTCCGTGAATGTAGGTCCGGTAGAGGATAATACGAGACGAGCCTTCTAAATTTTATATATTTATTAACCCCTAAATGGGTCGATACTAGACACTCAACACATACATAGAATACATGCAGCGGTTAACAAGCAGATACAAGTGAAAACAGCATAACACGGTACATAAAAATAAAAATGGGGATAAAAGAAAGAAAAGAATATATATTACCAACACCAGCTTATGCAGGTATCTCTGGCTTCCAATGGTTGCCAGGGCAAGTATCTTGTGGACGTCCAATAGCAGATGACCTTAGCAGGGTAAAATGGCCGAAGACCTCTGGAACAAGCAGTTAGTCCATTTCTCTGAGCCCATGTGGTAGGCTCAGAGCAGTCTTGGGCAAAAGCATGTGTTGCTTACATGCAGTGACACCTCTTTTAGGGTCACAAAATGGCCTCCAGTTTGGCTCCTTAGGCCGCATGGTAGCCAGCATGGCAGCCACATGTTGGTCACATGGCTTCCCCCACAGCTTGCCTCCAAGAAGCGTGCATCTCCAAATTCAGACAACAGAGCCTGACTCAGCCTGGGCGGAGCCCTTTTGTCTCCCCTGGTCTCCTCCCTGAGTGGGGTCACCAGGGGGAGAGGCCCCGCCCCCTCTCTACATCTCTCAGAATAACTTTTCAGTATAAGTCTATGCATGATGTTTATAGAGTCTGGCTGGTAGTATAATGGGGTTCCTGGCGAGATCCCCAATACATAGACTCCAAGTTTGACACTCCAGCTCCCTTTGGGTAAGGAGATAAGTGCCTGCACCTTTCCTGGATTTTGAACGGTGACATGTGTATATTCTGAGCGTGCGCCTTGACCTGACGCATCTGGGGTATTTATCGGATCGACAATAAGATGTTCCCCAGGCCAGATATTGTCATAAAACCATAAGCCCTTAGAACTAATAATGGTGCCACTGAGTCTCTCAGGGATATGCGGATCGTTTGCATAAAGCATCCTGTCTAAATGAACCCCCGCTGGGTTAGTGAGGATGGCAGTCTTATGCAGATGAAGGCTTTTGACCAAATGGCTGATTGCTTCAGGGACAGGACAATAGTAGTTTGACCACCTTCCAGCTGCTCTTCTAAGCCTGATTCTAGGCACCAACCCCCGCTGCGCAGTAGTATAGGCTAATATTGATAATCTAAGACCATACATGCCCCTAATATCATCACAATAAGTCACAGGGTATACAATAAGAACCTCTAAGAACAGGATAAAGAACCAATTTACTATGATTATAGTTAAGTGTAATATACATAAATATTCAGTTCGCCCAACGTAAGGAAATAAATGGAGAGAATAGCAGAGGGGATTTGTGCATAAGTGAGACACATTCTGTCGGCATTTATAAGAGATTACATGAAGGAAACAATAGAGCTTTACAATAATTGGGGACAAAATGAAAAGCTGACAAGTGCGAAATGTAACTTTAAAGTGCCGGAGGTATTTTCCACCTCCAGATTATTATAAATAGACGCATCCTTGTACATTTAAATAAGAAGCGGCTTGGAGAGTATTAGCAAGTTCTGCAGTTTTTAACACATAGCAATTTAATAGGAATTGTCTCTGGTTCTTTAATTAGACACATTAGAGATGTTACATTAACGTTTATCTAAATTGTAAGGAAAATGAGAAATGTTCTATAGATAGAAGCTGGATGGATTCATTATAATGGCAACATGCTAGAAAACGTACATATTAATAAGGTGCGGGCTTTTCATAGGGGGTTGTTCGCTGTAGTCCATCTCCTTTTATTAGAAGGGTCCCCTGATAATAGGCTATTGGCAGATTGTTCTACTGTCAGGACTAGAGATGGGTGAAACGATTCATTCCGATCCGGGTTCGACCCGGATATTCCAAATTGTTCGACTTTTAACAAAACCGAACAATTGAGGGTTCGTTGAACTAAAATGGCTGCTGTGACATGTATTGTGATAAACTATTATACGCTGGGGTCTCTTTAGATCTCATGACGTCATAACACTCAGCGTGCCCATGTGAATGCTGTGGCCCAATCACAGGCCTCAGTGGTGACCCCAGGTCATGACTTCACTGAGGAGACTAAGAGAGAGCCCAAGACGCCACGAGGAGGCCCAAAAGAGGTGAGGGAAAGTGAGTCTAAATGTTTTTTTATTTTTTACATCTTCCCTGGGCCTCAATCTATTCTCTTCAGACCCCAGAGCGTATCAATTTCACTTCCGGTTCAACCCTAAACAAACCCAAGTCACCCAAACCCAAAATGAATCTTGGGAGCTTTACCCATCCCTAGTCAGGACGCTTAGGGTCTTCCTCAAAAGTAACTCCGATTTCTGGCCAGAATCTGCCTCCCATTGTTTTCAATGGGAAGCAGTGATGAGTGCTTCTTTCTTTTTTAGGACGCTGAAAAAAGAAGTCTCCTGCTCGATCCTCCCCAGGTTTTGGTGGCAGTTTCAGGTAACAGTAACAATAGATAGAGACTACCGCTTATTAGACACATTGTTTCTGAAGCTAATCCGCAAGCAATCCTGAAAGCTGAAGCTCACAGGGCGTGCGCCTGAGTTATTAATAGACCAGGGCCTCTAAATTTAGGACCATCATATGCCAGCCGGGGATTTGATGAAGGCTGGTGTACAGAACTCCAGTCGCAATAAATTCCAACCGACATGTACAGTGATGTCACAATAGAAGGATAATGCACCCAGTGATGTCACAATAGGAGGATAATAAAGACAGTGATGTCACAATAGAAGGATAATAAACACAGTGATGTCACAGATCTTGAAAATAGTGAAGAGCTGCAGACAACATAGATTAGAAAGGTGTAGAACTTTTTATTTATACAGTGATTAAGCTTTATGCCCGGTTCACATCTATGTTCAGGCCATTCCGTTCCCCTCTCCACATGAAAAATGTGGAGAGAAAAGTCCTGCAAGCAGCGCTTTTCTCTCCGCATTTTTCGTGCGGAAACCAAGCGGAAACCACTCAATCCCCATTATAGTCTAAGGGGTCTGCCGGTTTCCTAATGTAACCGCTTTTTTATGCAGATTAGGTTTCCGTTTGGGGGGTCCCTGAATGGAAACCCATGCGCAGATGTGAACCGGGACTTATTCACATAAAACTAGTAAACCCCTTTAAGCTACTCCTAAAAAATTGAAAGCTGCACTGTGTTTGGTTGCTTGAGGCTTTATTCACACGTCTGCATATCATGTATGTGTTGCAGCCATATTTTTTACATACCTATTTATTTCAATGTGTTTATTCAGACGTCAATGTTTTTTTTTCGACCATTGATTCTCAAAACAGCAATGGAATCACATCCTTATTTTCACTGATGCTCATATATCATGGATGCACCACATCAATGAAAGTCTATGGGTCCGTGAAAAAGAATGGATGACGTACTGTATGTGTGTCATCTGTTTTTCATCGACCCAGAGACTTACAAAGTATAGAAGATGAAACAAAAAAAAAAACATAGACGTGATAGACAACACACCATCCATAATCGAGCTGGGTAGGAGGCTGTTTTGGAAATTGCAGCGTGTCCGCTGCGTGTATTTTTCTGCAATGTCTGGATGGTATTCGCGAGGGACTGAAAACCGCGTGGGGCCCGGCCTTAGGCAGGTTTTTCTGATGTGATAAGTAAGGCCAATACTTGACATAATAACAAAAATAAATCAAATATAAATCACTAACTACAAATGAATATACACAGAATATAACACAAAATCTTGGACAAGATTAAATACAAGAGTCTATAAGTGCAACAAAGCTTATGTTCAGTGTGGAAAATTCACACAATATGCAATTTCCATTTCGCCTTCCAAATATATTGAACAGAATAGATAAGTATAATATGTGTACCTTTCCGTACAATATAAATATGCTGGTCTTCCCTGTATGTAGATGCCATATTGAGCCTGCCTCTCTTCAAAGTACACAGAAAAGATACACAGCACCCACAGTCTTGTGAATACATTGTTATATGGAAACTTTGGAAGCGTAAGGATAAAGAGAGATATGAGAATGCAAAGTATATCCCGTTCTCAGCTACTGGGATACCATCATATCCCTCCAGATGTTCCTTATCTATGAAGAACACACCACCAGACTTAACACATTGTAGACTGAGCCACTCAAGGAGATTGCTTCTATCCAGCCTGCCGTATACTGATTCTGTAGCAGGAGGAATTATCAGCCATTGTCCTTCCACTCTTCTCTGCTTTGCCATTAGGATCCGGCAGATATTGACTGGTTTATGTGGGTGCTGTGCTGGACTTGATACCAATGATATCTCTAACCCATCCGCTGTGGACTTGATGTAAACAGATAGTGGATGGTGATTTATTACCATTGTCAGTGAACCTTCTCTCTTTATGCGGACTGTATTGATTTTACAAAAATGGAAGTTAGCATTGAAAAAAAAAGAGTACAATATCTAGAAACCAACATACAAAGATATAACAAAAAACTGAGATATATATGCATAATAATAATAATAATAATAATAGTCCTTTAATAGTCCCACAATGGGGAAATTCAGTGTGTTACAGCAGCAAAGATAATCAGCTACAAATACAAATACAACATGTACAGGAATGTTCCAAGGTAAGAGGCATTACTTTGATAGCCGACAGACAGATAGGAAGTAGCGGGGGGGGGGGGGGGGATTTATCAGGCAGAGAGATATTTCAGTTCTCTGTGTGTAATGATCTCCGCTTAGGTCGGTGTTGGTTGTACAGCCTAACCGCGGTGGGGAGACACATGTGTGGGACACATATATGGGACACATGAGAATCTTTTTCTATGTAATGTTTTATATAAGTTATAATCAATTTACAGGAAATTGGCCGTAAATGGGATTATTGGTCTAAGATAATGGGGCAGATTTATTAAGACTGGCGTCTCATATGCCAGTCTTAATAAAGACCCCAACTGGCATAGGGAACAAGTGATTTATGAAGAAGCTTCAGCCTCTTGATAAATCACCCGCATGTCCCATCGATAGAATGGAGATCTACGGCAATTAGTAACAGCCATAGAATGCTATTGTTAGTCACACCAGAAAACTGTCATGAGTTATGATGAATATGTCAGGCCAACTAAGACACACATCGGGGATTGTGATACACGTTTGGTGCAAGAAAGGGCCTTGTGTCAAAAGTGTGCCACAATATGGTGTAGAGGGATTAACTCTCTCATTATGTTTTACTTTTGCGAGACACTATAGATTTAATCCTTAGGGTCTGTTCACACTGAGTTTTTTGCAGGCTGAAAAAATCTGCTTCAGAAATTAGGAAACCTTTTTTTGACGCTTCTTTTTGCACGATGCAGTTATTGTCGTGTTTTATTAACACTTTTTTTGCTCCGGCACACTGTATGGACCTGGAAACTTCACTTTAAAAAACTGCTATCGGTTTTTGATGCGTTTTTTTTCCAAAACCGTATCAAAAACTACATAAAAAGCTGCATTAGGCTAAGGCCCCACATCGAGAAAATACAGCTTTTTTTGTTGCAGATTTTGCTGCATTTTTTTGAGCCAAAGACAAGAGTGGAATGACCAAAAGCTAGCAGTATAACAGCTTCCTATATATTCCCCATTTCTTTTGTAGCCATGCTTAGCTTTGGCTCAAAAAACCACAGCAAAATCTGCAACAAAAAAAGCTGTGTTTCCGCAACGTGGGATCGTAGCCTTAAAATAAATAAAAATGTTTTGACAAAAGTTTATAATCAATTTGTTGCTATAATGGAAACCATTGCTGCACGCAAAAACTAAAGCCGGTCATCCACATTAGATTTTCATCGGCTGAAATTGTCAATTACGCTATTCCGACAAATCACCGGCTACCTGATATATACAGTCATGGCCAAAAGTTTTGAGAATGACACAAATATTATATTTTCACATGATCTGCTGCCCTCTGGTTTTTATGTGTGTTTGTCAGATGTTTTTATCACATACAGAAATATAATTGCATTCATATTATGAGTAACAGAAGCTTATATTGACAGTTAGAATGAGTTAATGCAGCAAGTCAATATTTGCAGTGTTGACCCTTCTTCTTCAGGACCTCTGCAATTCTCCCTGGCATGCTCTCAATCAACTTCTGGACCAAATCCTGACTGATAGCAGTCCATTCTTGCAGAATCAATGCTTTAATTTTGTCTGAATTTGTTGGTTTTTGTTTTTCCACCCGTCTCTTGATGATTGACCACAAGTTCTCAATGGGATTAAGATCTGGGGAGTTTCCAGGCCATGGACCCAAAATCTCTGTTTTGTTCCCTGAGCCATTTAGTTATCACCTTTGCTTTAAGGCAAGGTGCTCCATCATGCTGGAAAAGGCATTGTTGAGCGCCAAACTGCTTTTGGACGGTTGGGAGAAGTTGCTCTTGGAGGACATTCTGGTACCATTCTTTATTCATGGCTGTGTTTTTAGGCAAGACTATGAGAGAGCCGATTCCCTTGGCTGCGAAGCAACCCCACACATGAATGGTTTCAGGATGCTTTACAGTTGGCATGAGACAAGACTGGTGGTAGCGCTCACCTCTTCTTCTCCGAATAAGCTGTTTTCCAGATGTTCCAAACAATCGAAAAGGGGACTCATCAGAGAAAATGACTTTACCCCAGTCCTCAGCAGTCCACTCCCTGTACCTTTTGCAGAATATCAGTCTGTCCCTGATGTTTTTTCTGGAGAGAAGTGGCTTCTTTGCTGCCCTCCTTGAGACCAGGCCTTGCTCCAAGAGTCTCCGCCTCACAGTGCGTGCAGATGCACTCACACCTGCCTGCTGCCATTCCTCAGCAAGCTCTGCACTGCTGGTAGCCCGATCCCGCAGCTGAAACACTTTTAAGAGACGGTCCTGCCGCTTGCTGGTCTTTCTTGGGCGCCCTGGAGCCTTTTTGGCACCAATGGAACCTCTCTCCTTGAAGTTCTTGATGATGCGATAGATTGTTGACTGAGGTGCAATCTTTCTAGCTGCAATACTCTTCCCAGTTAGGCCATTTTTGTGCAGTGCAATGATGACTGCACGTGTTTCTTTAGGGATAACCGGGGTTAACAGAGGGGGAAAAGGGGGGGGGGGCCCCCCCCCCTTTTTGGGGGGTGTGGGGGGGCTTTTTTTTTTTATTTTGGGGGGTTGGTTTCCCGGCCTGTCCTTCTCCCCCCCCCCCCCGGGGTTGTGGGGGGGGGGGTGGGAGGGGGGGGGGGGGGGGGTTTTGGGGGGGGGGGGGGGGGGGGGGGGGGGGGGGTGGGGGGGGGGGGGTTTTTTTTTTGGTGGGTGTTGGTTTTGTTTGTGTTGGTTTTTTGGTTTTTTTTTTTTTTTTTTTTTTTGGGGTGTGGGGAAAATGGAAGTAGGGGAAGGGGGGGGGGGGGGGGGGGTGGCCTGGACGCGCATGGAGTAGCACGCGCGCAGGTCCTTCTCCGCTCCTCCGCTCGCTACTGAGACCCGTGGACCCCTCAGCAGGCGCAGTATGGGCAAGCGCTTACCGAGGAAGGTGGCCCCGGGCACCCCAGCGCCCGTGGAGAGGTCTGGGGGGGCCACCCTGGACGCCTTTCTGGCCCAGCGGCCTTCTCTACCGGGCCAGGCTGCTGCGGGGCGGCCATCTTGGATTTCCTCCGCTCTCCAGGCACAGGGGTCGCAGCGCAGCTTCTCTCCTCCCGCGCTCCCCCTGTCAGCCAGCGGAGCGCCGCTTCAACAGAGATCCCTGTCGGCGCCTGGGCAACCCAGAGTTTCCCCAGCACGAGTACTCCCACAGTCTCCTCACCCTGGGATGTCCCAGCAACTACATTCTGCTTCACCAGCACTCCTGGCAGAGCGGCATGAGAGGACCCCGGATGTCTCCAGCTTCTCAAGGAGTTCTGAGGTCAGTGGCTCTGCTCCCTCCTACACCGCTGATGAGTTGCAGCCTGTGGCCACAGAGCTGGTCTCTGTGGCCCCCCATCTACTATCTTCCCCCATCGCCCCTCCCCTCCATAGCTCAGGGGGGGATGGCGCGGTGGAAGGCGCTGGCGTAGGGGCTCCTCCGCCCCACACTCCCAAGGATTATGCCTCCCCCCCTCCAGTCCTGCACCCCCAGAGCTGCATTCCAGGCCCATCTTCAGCACCATCATCCATGGCGGACCTTCTTCCTCAACTTCCTACTAAACAAGACCTTAAAAGTATGGTTGCGGAAATCACAGCGTCCTTCCGATCTGAAATTGCTACCCTCCGCACTGATTTACACTCCATTGCTAACCGAATGGACACGCTGGAGAATGACCATGACACTACCAGAGACTATGTTGCCTCACTGCATGATACTACCACTGAACAGGGTTCAGCTATACGGGACATGCAACGCCACTTGGAGGATCTTGACAACAGGGGCCGGCGCAACAATATACGCATCAAGGGACTCCCAGAGGCTGACCAATCTGAGGATCTGCCTGTTCTGCTGGAGGCTGTCTTCAACACTATACTGCAGGAGCCCCCGTCCCACAAAATTAAGTTTGATAGGGCACATCGAGCCCTTCGACCCAGAGGATCTTCCGCCACACCCCGTGATGTCATCTGCTGCCTCCACGACTTCACCCTTAAAGAGGCTATAATGAGCAAAGTGCGCAAACTCAAAGACTTCGAGTTTCAGGGAGCTCCACTACAATTCTATCAGGATCTGTCGCTAATCACCCTCCAGAAACGCCGCCATCTCCGACCCCTCCTCCAGATTCTTCAGGAGCACCAAATTCCTTACCGGTGGGGATTTCCGTTTGCTCTCATTGCTCGTAGGGATGGTCGCTCCGCTACGCTTCGCTCCTTTGCGGATTTGCCTCTCTTCTGTGACCTATTGGATGTTCCCCTGCCGGATTTAACAGACTGGGAGCTATTCTCTCCACCCCCTCCCCCACCACCGGTTTGGCAACGATTGGAGCCCAGACGACGTCATGCATCCTCCGCGGTGGTGACCACTCGGAGGCCCCGGCTGGAGACTGATCCCTGAGGAGGCTGCCCCCCCTTGAGACGTTCTCCCTTTTCTCGGTGGTGCTTTGGAATCTGCATGCCTTAATGTTATGTTTGCTTCTTTTTTTTTCTTTTTTAGGTCTACGGGTCTCATCTATTATGCTTATTATTGGATTGTTTTAGCGGAGTGGGGCGGGGTGGGGTTCCGGTGACTCCCCTTCCTTCCTTCTTTTTACTGGTGGTTGGGGATCCACCGCCTCCCCCTCCGACCTCCTGTCCACGCTCTCCCCCCTAAGGGGATACTTGGACTGTGCGGCCATTGATCCTGATTGGACCTCTGGCTGCCCTCATTGGTCCCCAGGCGAGTGACTTAGCCTCGCCCACAAAGTATTGTTTAACTGTTTTTATTTTTACTTTGTCATTTATGATGTCTTTTGCCTCCCCTCCCTCCCTCTCTTTCCCCCCCCCCTCCCTGATCTAGAGACCCTGCCTCGACTTTGGGTTCCTGTTTGTGGATTGCCCTTTTGCCTCTCTGAGGGAAACTTGCCAGCGTCATGTGAGATGGGTGAGCTTATTGCAATCCGCCACTGTCCTCCAATCCTGGGTCCCAATGGTTAGGTGCGTGACAATTAATGTCAAGGGCCTGGGTTCCAACATTAAAAGGCGCCATGTCCTTAGAGAACTCCGCTCCTTACGAGCGGATGTGGCGTTTCTTCAGGAGACTCATTTTGACCGCGCTGGTACTTTTGCCTTCGCTAAGCATTATTTTCCCGTAGCTTTTTCAGCCTTCCACAATCGACGCAGAGCTGGGGTGGCTATCCTTCTTTCTCGATCCTGCCCAATTACAGTGACGACTTCCCACATAGACCCAGGTGGCCGGTTTGTTATCTTGGAGGGGCTCCTTTATGGTGCCCCGATTGTTTTATGCAATGTCTATGCCCCCAATTCAGCACAGATCCCGTTCTTGCGCCGGGTATTCTCCCGTCTGCGCGCTCTCCCACCATCAGCTTGGCTGGTGGGGGGAGACTTTAACATGGTCTTCTCTGAACGGGCGGATCGTCTGGCGTTACCCCAGGGCCCAACCCCCCATAGGTTGGCCCAACTTGCAAGGGAGTTCCGCAGGCTGATCCGCGCCCACTCTTTGTATGACCTTTGGCGAGTGGACAATCCTACGGCGCGCTCCTACACCTTCTTTTCTCACCCTCATAACACTCACACCCGCATTGACTACTTCTTTGGAAATGCTCCCGCTCTTCGTTTGCTTAGGGACACGAACATTGGCCCTCTCACCTGGTCTGATCATGCCCCAGTCGTGGTTACCTTATCTACGACTCCAGTGCCTACTCGCCAATGTCATTGGCGTCTTAACGAAACACTGCTCAATTCGCCGACCTCCCTCGAGACCCTGCGCACACACTTGATAGATTATTTTAGGGACAACTTAGGCTCGGTAGACTCTCTTGCCATTCTCTGGGAAGCCCATAAGGCGGTCATGAGAGGATGCTGTATCGCATTGGCTTCTAGGCTTAAAAGGGACAGACAGGCCCAGGAACAGCTCCTCCAAGCCCGTATTCGGTCCCTTACGACGACTTTGGCAGCGCATCCATCCCTGGGGGTTCTTCGCCGTTTGGTCCTGGCCCGGGCGGACCTCCGTGATTTGGAGACCCGCCATGTGGAACGACTTCTCCTTTATACCCGTCAGCGGTTTTTTGAACGAGGTAATAAATCTCATACCCTCCTGGCAGGAACCCTCAGGGATCATCGGGCCTCTTCCACACCACACTCTGTCCGTGACCCCGCGGGTACTCTTCAACATCACCCTGATGCTGTGGCGCTGGCGTTCCACTCTTACTACTCTAAGCTGTATGACTTACCCCCCCCACGAGCACTACTCCCTGGGGATGACTCAACACTACTGGAAGACTATTTAAAGGATTGTTGTCTCCCACGCCTTCCTCCTGAGGCCCTAACCTCCCTGAACACCCCCATCACCAGGGAGGAACTAGAAGGGGTCCTGAGGGACCTCCCAAATGGGAAAGCCCCAGGCCCAGATGGGTTCACTTACAATTATTATAAGGTTTTCCAGGGTGAACTCTCTGCTCATCTATTGTCCCTCTTCAATTCCTTCCTTTCAGGTTCCCCTATACCCCCGACTATGCTCTCTTCACTACTCACATTGGTCCCTAAACCGGGTAAGGACTTGCAGGATTGTGCTAACTACCGACCGATTGCTTTGCTGAACACGGACCTGAAACTTTTCACCAAACTCTTAGCCAATAGACTGAATGCTTGGCTCCCTCTGCTTGTCCATAAGGACCAGGTGGGATTCATCCCCTGTCGTCAGGGTGGTGACAACACCAGGAGGACTGTGGATTTGGTGGAGGTGGCCAATCATTATTCTACCCCGGCCCTTCTCTTGAGCCTGGACGCTGAAAAGGCTTTTGACCGCATAAATTGGTCGTTTATGCATACTACGCTTAAGGCGTTCGGGCTTACGGGACCTTTTCTCACAGCTATCCAGGCCCTTTACTCCTTACCCTCAGCAGCAATCAAGCTTCCCCATGCATCTTCGCCCTCCTTCCCTATTCGAAATGGCACTAGGCAGGGTTGCCCCCTGTCACCCATCATATTTGCCCTCTGCATTGAACCGCTAGCGGCCAAGATTAGGCGAGACCCTAATATCAAGGGCATCATGGTCCAAGATAAGGAATTTAAGATATCTCTCTTTGCGGACGATGTACTCCTCACTCTCACCTCCCCTCATACTACCCTTCCAAACTTGCTGCGCTCGCTAGAGACCTATGGTGATCTCTCAGGGTATAAGGTGAACCCCGCGAAGACTGAGGCACTCCCACTTAACATCCCACGGGACCTTCTCCTTCTCCTCCGCAGTAATTACGATTTCCAGTGGCGGGAGTCCTCTATCCGCTACCTGGGAGTCCATATATCCACTTCCTATGCGACCCTCTACTCGGCAAACTACCCGCGGTTGTTTTGTGAGCTAAGAGCCCTATTGGACAAATGGCAACCCTTGCCTATCTCCCTTTTGGGGAGAATTGCTGCGGTCAAGATGACTCTCCTCCCGAAGCTACTGTATTTTTTCGAGACTCTCCCAGTCGCGATACCTCGGGGAGAATTACGGAACCTACAGAAAGCTATCTTCCAGTTTATCTGGAAAGCAAAACGACACCGAATACCTAGATCTGTTATGCTGGCGGATAGGGGGTCTGGGGGTATGGCTGTCCCACATCTGTTACATTATTACTGGGCGGCCCACTTACGCCATATCCCATTCTGGGCGGCTATGCCAGCATACACCAGATGGGTGCAGGTAGAGAAGCTATGGCTGGCACCCATGCATCCTAACGCGCTTCTGTGGGTCAGCTCCCCCCCCACCCCCCCTGCCTCGTACCTGTTGGGCCCCATTCGGTTTACTAGATCTATCTGGTCTACCTGTTGTGCTAGATTCTCCCTGATGTCCCCGCGCTCATCTATGGTCTCCATACTATACAACCCCCTTCTCCCAGAGAGCCTGACTTCTGCCATGACTAAAGTGTGGTCTGAAGCTGGCCTTTACCGGATTGCTGATATGGTTGACCCTGGAACCTTGGAACTCAGGTCCTTTGCTTATCTTACAGCTAATCAAAACCTGCCAAGTACTGAATGGTTCCATTACTTGCAGGTGGTTCACTTTGTCCGCTCCCTCCATGGGTCTCTTAAGGTGTCACTCCCCACCGCTTTTGAAAAGATTTGCCGTGCAGGCACGTCCACTAGGGGCTTTATATCCTCTATTTACCAACTTCTTAACTCACAAACTACAGGCTCTCCTGTTAATCATCGCTATATGCTTAAATGGGAGGAGGCGGTGGGTAAACCCATCTCCCAGGAACAGTGGCGGATTGTATGGTCTCGGGCCCAGAAATCATCTCAGTGCATTACGTTTAGGGAAACGCAGTATAAGCTGTTGATGCATTGGTATCATACTCCGGCTCTCCTTCATACTTTAAACCCATTAGTTCCCCCATGGTGCTGGCGCTGTGGAGCTGCGGTGGGTACCCTGCACCATATCTTTTGGACGTGCCCTCTCATCCTCGGTTTTTGGAGGGAGGTCAGGACTCTGACGACTGCTCTCTTTTTGCAAGAGGTTCCTCTTGACCCTCTTCTTTATCTCCTGAACCTTCCCCCCAGACACCTGAGCAATAAGTCATCCAGGCTTTTCTTGCATCTTTGTACTGCAGCTAAAACTCTCATAGCTAGAAACTGGAAGAAGGTGAGTCCCCCATCTAGTCTTGAGCTTGTGGCTAGAATGAAGGATGTGAGGAGTCTTGAATACCTGACTGCTGGCCTACATAATTCACGGGAAGCCTTTGGGGCTATTTGGGCACCCTGGGACATGTATTGTACATTACAGGGTCTCTGATCTCTAGTCCTCTCCTTCCCTCCCCCCCCCTTCCCTTTGGTCCTACCCTTGTCTTCTTAACCCCTCCATTCCCCCCTCCCTTGTTCACTGCTTAATTTAAATGCATATTGCTTAAGGGGGAGGAGGCAGATAGCCTCTATTTACCTCAATGCTTCCTGTTTGTTTGATTATTATTGTTTTTTTGTTTTTTCTTTATTCCTTGTTAATGAAAAATTTTTCAATAAAATTACAGTTATATAAAACAAAAAAACTGAAACCATAGACTATAAAAAAAAAAAATATTAAAAACACCCCAAAACTTTGCCCCCGCCGCTGCAAAAACCAACCACAACCGCCCGCCCCCCCCCCCCCCCCCCCCTGCCCCCGCCCAAAACAAAACGCCCGCGGCGGATGTAAACAAACACCCCCCCGCGGGAAAAAAACCCCCCCCCAGGCCGCTCCCCCCCTTTTGGGAAATCCCCCCCCTTTTGGGTCGGAGGTTTCCTTTTTTTTTTTTATTTAAACCAACCCCCCCCCTTGGCGCCCCTCTTTTTTTTTTTTTGGGGGTCGGCCCCCTCCCTCCTACTCCCCCCTCCACCGGGGGGGGGGGGCCGGGCCGCCGGCTGAATCCAATGTGTGGGCCCCCTTTCCCGGGGGGCCCCGGTGGGTCTCCTTTTCCCCCCCCCCCCCGCCCTCCTCCCTTCTTTTTTCTTTTTACCCCCCCCCCCCCCCACCCCCAAAAACTTTTTCTTTTTCCTTTTTCCCAGCGCTAGGGGGGCTGAATGGTTGGGGGACAAAATGTTCTAGATAAAGGTAAGAAATAATAAAAAGTACAAAGGAGGGGGGAGGAGGAAAAAAAAGAAAGAAGGGGGGAGAAGAGGAAAAAGAAGAAAGGTGGGAAATTTTCAAACTGCTACATTATTCTGGTTTTCCCTCTACACCCAAAAAAAAAAAAAACCAATATTGTATGTTTGGATTCCGGGGGATACCAAATTTAAGTAGTTTTATACTAATACAAAACTTTGTATAAGAATTTTTGTTTAAGTCGCCATATGCATAGGGCGTCTTGTTTTGCAGGGTCAGGTGTACTTTTTAGTTATACCAATTTGGGGAATGTCTATTGCTTTGATCACGATTATTCAGATTTTTTTCAGAGGCCAAACTGTGAAAAAACGGCGGTTTAGCACTTTTGATTTTTTTTTTTCTCTGCTAAGGTGTACAGGAATTTTTGGACACAGGGATACCTAATGTGTATGTGTTCCACAGTAATGTTTTAGTTTGTGTATTTAGTTATGTATTCTGGGGAAAGGGGGGGTGATTTGGACTTTAAGTTTTTTTATTGTTTTTTTTTTTTAAACTTTTTACATTTTATTAGCCCCCCCCCCCCAGGGGGCTTGAACTTGCAATTGTTTGATTGCAAGTCCCATAGACTGCAATCCAACTGCATTGTAGTCTATGGGAGATTCTCTACATTACTATTGAGGCTGGTCATAGACCAGCCTCATTGGTAATATTCCTATGGCAGGCCTGGAAGCCTTCATAAGGCTCCTGGCTGTCATAGGAACAGGTCAGTTCCTGTGATCTCACCATGAAAGTGCCGGCCTGAAACAGAAAAGGTACGGGAGCATTTTTTTTTTTACTTTAGGGGCCACACAGCAGTGCAATGCCCAGAATCACAGTGAACTCTGATCACAAGCATTAGCTCTGGGTCTTCACTGTACATTACAATGGAGACCCGGTAGCTATGGTGGCCACTCTGCTAAGCCCTTCAGTGAAGCACAGTTGTGGCAGCATGGATAGTTCAGCGTTGTATATAAATTTTCACAAAATATTTTGACTATTATAACATTATACAGTTGTGCTAAAAAGTTTACATACCCCGGCAGATTTTTTGTTTTTTTGGCCTTTTTTCAGAGAATATGAATGATAACACAAAAACTTTTTCTCCACTCAAGCTGTCATTGATGTTAGAGGGGGTAATACATGGTATTAAGAACTGGAGTATGTGAACTTTTAAACAGGGTCATTTTGATGTTTTTGGTTGTCATTATGATTTAAAAAGAGAAAACAAAAGTTTGACAATAAATGGCTTCAACCAACCACTAACCATGAGTGGAGCAAAAGTTTTTGTGTTATCATTCATATTCTCTGAAAAAAGGCCAAAAAAACTAAAAATCTGCTGGGGTATGTATACTTTTTAGCACAACTGTAAGTTGCAGTGTCTGTGCATTCCATTATATCTATCAAAAAAAAAAAAAAAAATATATATATATATATATATATATATATATATATATATATATATATATATATATATATATATATATATATATATATATATATATATATATATATATATATATATATATATATATATATATATATATATATATACAGTGGGGAAAAAAAGTATTTAGTTAGCGACCAATTGTGCAAGTTCTCCCACTTAAAAAGATGAGGCCGGCCTGTAATTGTCATCATAGGTAGACCTCAACTATGAGAGACAAAATGAGAAAACAAATCCAGAAAATCACATTGCCTGATTTTTTAAGAATTTATTTGCAAATTATGGTGGAAAATAAGTATTTGGTCACCTACAAACAAGCAAGATTTCTGGCTCTCACAGACCTGTAACTTCTTCTTTAAGAGGCTCCTCTGTCCTCCACTCATTACCTGTAGTAATGGCTCCTGTTTGACATTGTTATCAGTATAAAAGACACCTGTCCACCACCTCAAACAGTCACACTCCAAACTCCACTATGGTGAAGACCAAAGAGCTGTGGAAGGACACCAGAAACAAAATTGTAGACCTGCACCAGGCTGGGAAGACTGAATCTGCAATAGGCAGATCTTGCGTGGAGCCCCTGATCCAGGGAGATTATCAGTGGTCTTGTATGTCTTCCATTTTCTAATTATTGCTCCCACAGTTGATTTCTTCAAACCAAGCTGCTTGCCTATTGCAGAGGAAGAGTGAAGAAATCAGGCGATACCTTTTAGAGGCTAACTGAGTATATTTATAAGTAAGCTTTCAGAAGTGCTAGCTTCCTTCATCAGACATGGTGTTATACAAGAACTGAAAATTCACAGATTTTTATACACATGGTCTTCAAAGGATTTTAGAGTCCTTAAAAAAACCCAAAACAAAGTGCAATCTAAGTAGAGAAGTTATTTACAACCGGTCAAAAAAAACAATCTGGAAAGTTGTGGTGCGTGACAGAGGGATCTGTTATCTGTTTGCTATCAGGTGGTGATTTGTGACCCTCACAGTTCATACATAGTGTGACATGAAGCTGGCATGAATATTAAGTCCAAATTGCAGAGTTTTAAATTTTTGCATAAATTTGTACTCTCATTGTTTCCTTTTCTCCTGCGTCTTAAACTGTCCCATTAAAACCACAACCGCAAATCTTCAATAGAGTGTTTTTCTCCGGAGAAATGTGCGGCCACTGGGAGATCGGTTCTGCTGTTATTAATGTTGGATCTATGTGAGTTCATTCACTAAGTCTCTGCCCTGTTTCCCCCACATACAGGCCTGTGGTGGGACATTGCACACACATTATGAGGTACGCCACATTGGAAGACCTGCAGGAGAATGTCCCCCTAATTCTGTGCACCTGTTGTGACTGTGGGATAGGTACACTGTCAGCGGTGTGGATGTGCTTGCAGGTCATGCACCTTTTATGTAGGCAAGGTGAGGTGCCATTTTCAGTTGGGGCCTTCAGGGCACTGCGGATAATAATACGCCTCAGGTTTGGTGGTTGTCGAAAGGAAAGGAGAGGGGGGACTGGAAATATGTCCTTGAGTCTGTTGTCCCTATGTAGCACAGGTTGGAGATCCTTGGCCATCCTTCGTAGGATCTCCAGCTGTGGGTTGTAGTTGACAACTAGGGGCACTCGGGCATCTTTCTGGGTCTTTTGGTTTATATCCCAATTGGAGAAATTTCATCTTCAGATCCAGGAGGTGCTTGTCCAGGTCTGCTTTGTCGGAGCAAATACGATTGTATGCCTATTGCAGACAATTACAGTCCTCTCTCATCTTTTTAAGTGGGAGAACTTGCACAATTGGTGGCTGACTAAATACTTTTTTCCCCACTGTGTATATATATATATATATATATATATATATATATATATATACACACACACACACGTGTGTATAAATTTTCCATGCTTAACTATTTAACAAAGGCTTTAATGGAAATCATCGTGAAAACTCTTCTGTTCTTGCTTATGAAACAAATAGAACATGAGTGGAGAAGAGATCAGGAAGGAGATCCTTGGAGTATACACTGCTTGTCATCTTCACCTGTCAGCATGACAGACCACAGAGGCTTGTTGTGAATGTAAGCACATGAAATAGAGCCTTATACCTCTGAAGAGGCAGATCCTGTTGAGCTTTTCAGATGCTAACCCCGGAGGTCAATTACACCTGGGCAGCCCATCAGAATCATTGATCAGCTCTATGTCGGTCTATGACCTTGACCTGTTGTTTTCAAAATAGAAGATCACACAAGGCTTTGTATGATTTTGCTCTATTTGTGGCTGTTGTACATGTAGTCCAGAGGTATAGATCAGGTCGTACAGCATTGTCCATATTTCAACATCACCTCTAAATAAATTGAACTGTAGGGTAATATGTACAGTGATCAACACTTATACTACGAATAAGCCACCCCTGACATACAAAGGAGGATTTTTCATGTTATTATGAATCATTCTGATAGTTTTAAAAAATGTATATATGTTTTCTTATCTATAAAATGGAATACAATTAAAGTCACATACACATGACTGTGTTGTAAGTATATGTGGAGAGAACACACAATGAAGATGTCCAGCAATCCTACCTCCCCCTCCCTCTTCTGTCCATGTTCCTTTAAGTCACAACAGCCAGAGCTTTTTATCAGTTGTTGTAACTTTATCAAGGTAGCAGCTCTGTCAAGACTGACAGAAAAGGGAGGAAAAGGGGAGTCTGCAGAGTGAGCTGCTCAGGCAGAGCATCGCAGCTTCTGTCCTCTGCTCACCAGTGTTCACCTTCCACTGCTGGAATGCAACATCTCACTGTGCAGTGTGTGTCACTATATATTATACGTGTAATGTGTATGTATATGTATAATAAAAATGTATATGTATGTAATGTGCATGCATACATGTCTGCTTAATGTATTCAAATATGTGTTTGTAATGTGTATATGTGTGTAATATGCATTATGTATTTGTAATATGTATAATTGTTTGTAATGTGTGTACATATTTATGTATGTAATGTGTGCACAAGAAATGTAGTGTGTGTGTATAATATATTCGTACTATATAGGTACTATAGCCTCGAAAGGACTATTGTTGCCATTACTATTATGCACCTTGCCAGTTTAGAGCAGCTTGCACTGAATTATAGTTGAGCGTTTGTCCGTATATATATAGCTTACAATGAGGGATAGTTTAATGAATAACATAGTTGCATAGAAGGTCGGCTGATCTCTGTTCTTTCACCTCTGTGCTTAGACACAAACTCATCATTTTAAAGCAGGTATTGTAAAGTAAAGGTTATCCTTCATCGGCTCAGTACCTCTACAGTAATAGGTATTGTATATACTACCTATTACTATGTATATACTAGGGTATACTTCTCTATCACTGATGGCACAAGACACCTTATTCCTTATAGACTGTCAGCTCATATGTCCAAAGATTTCTTCTTGGTGTATAATATATCTACATTTATCCTGATACACTAAAATTGTGTTTTTATTTGTATGAATACCTGAGGTATAGCTTTACTAACCAGTAACTAACTTTAATTTCTTAAAAAAATTTGTGTGTGTTATCAGTCTATTAGAATAAAATATTGTATTATATGAGTCATTTAACCTTTTAGACACTGGCAGTGTACAGTTAGTTATATATTTAATACTGAGCTGTTCAGATGTCTGTAAAGAAGTAGAAACCTTGTTAGGGCCGGTTCACATCTGCGTTCGGGTTTCCGTTCGGGGGAGTCCGCTTGGGGACCCCCCCGAATGGAAACCTATACGCATTGCAAGCGGTTTACCTGGGAAACCACACGGACCCCATAGATTATAATGGGGTCCATGTGGTTTCCCGCTCGATTTACGCACAAAGCAAGCAAGCAGCACTTTCCTCTCCGCATGTTTCGTGCGGAAACCGAGCAGAAAACCACACCCCATTATAGTCTATAGGGTCCGAGTGGTTTTCCTGGTAAACCGCTTTTTATGCATATAGGTTTCCGTTCGGGGGGGGTCCTCAAGTGGAAGCCCTGAACGGAAACCCGAACGCAGATGTGAATCGGCCCTTAGATAAAATAGAGAAACATCTCCATCCTCTAACTTTACATAGTGGAAGAGTGAAGAAATCAGGCGATACCTTTTAGAGGCTAACTGAGTATATTTGATAGTAAGCTTTCGAGAGTACTATCTCTCTTCTTCAGACACGGTACAACATTATACTACTAACTTTACATAGTAACATAGTAGATGCGACTGGAAGACGACAAGTACATGCAGTACAATCTATAACCTTACAATATTGATCCAGAGAAAGACAAAAAAAAACCCATTAGGCTAAGGCCCCACTTAGCGGGCCACAGCGAAAAAGCGCTGTGGGAAAGACTGTGGCGGATACACATTGTGGTTTTTCCAGCAGAACTTTTCACAGAAAGTCCGCAGAGGAAAACTTCTTCCTTTATACCTATAGGGAAACCGCCAACGTTTCCATAGGTATAATTGACATGCTGCGATTTACAAAACCGCAATGGTTTTGGAAATCGCATCATCTTCACTGCGTGCATTTTTCTGCAAACACTTTGCAGGGACTGTAAAACACCACAGTTTTTGCTGCGGCAGCCTAAAAATGATGCCAATTGCCCCATAACAGGAAAAAAAAAATTCCATCCCGACTCCAAATCTTCTAATCAGTATAAAACCCTGGATCAACTTGTCATCTCAAAAATCTAATATCGATAACCTTTAAGGTTATCTGCACTGGAGTCTCTGTTGGAGACTCCGTCACAGTGTCCACCAAAAAATGGCGGAAGAAAATGTCCTGCACGGAGGATTTTTTTCCTCCGATGGTTTCAGAATTTTTTTTATCCATCTGTTAAGCCATTCCAAAGATATAAGTCCTTTTAGTGTTGATGCAAGTTAAGGTATACTAGCCAAATGGGCAGTGGTTTCTGGGGCGGGGTCTGTGTACTGTTTGTCATGCAGTGTTACCGCCTACTTGTCTAGTAAACCCCTTTTTGCTTATATCCTATAAAAGGGCTTATATCTTTGGAATGGCTGAACAAATTTGGAAAGGTCTTCTTTAAAATACGCCTATCTCACCACCACTGGCTTTACATCCCTAAACCCCCACAATTGACTTATATTTAGTCAATTATATACTTTGTTTATTAAAAATTACAGAGTCCCTTTAAGGAATGATTCAATTAACTTAATTGGTCCAACATCTTTCCAGCACATACAGAATACATAAACCTGGATAGTTAATATTTACATTATGTAACAGATTGATTTACTGCGGCAATGTATTGTATTACGGGAGCGGCATATACCAATAGTAAAAGCACTCCATGACAATTTAATATAAAACGCTGTGCAGTCTGGGTAATAGCAGTCTGCAGAAAAGAAGCTAAAAAGCCATTTCTATAATACGCACACTGCTTTTTCTTTTTGGAACATGTCATTTCACATGTTTTTCCCTTCTGTAAATGCTAGGAGGAATTAAATGTCAAAAATTACTTGGACATTTTTTGCAGAACTAAGTGCAGCAGATTGTATTCATGCGGCTTTAGGCAGACTCCTGGCTGTGATCAGCACGCTGCTGAATAGTAGACTAATGCATTTTACTACGGCTTATCTCTTTTTTCTATAATATGGCATAAAACACTATGATTGGTAGGACACTTAAAGCAAGTTGTAGAAAAAGTATTCAAAAGTGTGTAAAATTATTTTATGGTTATTTTTGTCACCCCAGAGAAAGTCAAAATGTCTCAACGTATTGAAAAAGAAACAGTAAATGTCAGATCTTGGGTCACTCCTGTTCACTCCTGTTGATTTGGCTACTTTTTTTATAGTTTCTGGCCAAATTGGATGAAAATATGGCTGCCATTACTGCAGCTTTCACCGACCTTGATCGCCATTCTACCCAATTATAAAGGGACTCCTGACATCTTTAATATAGGCTACCAGTGCTGGACCTGTGGGAGGATGTACACTCCTCCAGTGGAGAGCCACCAGCGTCTTAGCCGCAGTGCAGATTTAAAAAAAATGCTTAGACGTCTTTTACCGAGGATTCATGGCGGCAAATTGAGAAGGTAGACTAGTGGATCTAACAGGGCCCCCTGAAGAAAAAGTGCGTCCAGTAATGGCCCTAACTTCCCTCCAAAAAAAACATATTACCCATCTCTGAAAGGCATCTCCAACAAACAGGGGGAACACTTGGGTTGAGAGTGTGCAGGAGAACCGGAGTATGATACCAATGCATCAGGATCTTGTATTGAGTCTCACGAAATGTTATGCAGGTAGAGGACTTGGCTTCATGGGACCATATGATCTGCCACTGAGCAGGTAAAATCTGGCTGCCCAAAGCCTCAGTCCACCGAGTCATGTATATGTGGGTCAGGGCCCTGTATTTGTGGGTCAGTCCCTTCGGGAGGAGAGTAGTCGATAAATATCTGAAATCAGGCCCTTCGTAGAAGTGCCAACCCTACACAACCTGTCAAAAACGCTGCTCCAAGGGCGTAGCATAGCCACTGTCAGCACCTCCGGGAGGAGAGGATTGAAGAGAAAAGAGACCAATAGAGGAATGTGTAGAGGCAAGGGACAACACTTTTTGACATGTAAGCCAAATAGCTCTAGTAAAACCGGATTGGACCCAAGAAGGGGTGGCAGGCAGGGGGGAGGTGCGGGACCACAGAAAAGCATTGGGGTGAATTGGGGCCAACCAAAGCTTTTCAATTTCAACCCATTTAGTATAGGCCTTTCAGGCAGTCCAGAATGGGATACAGTGTAGCTGTGTTGCCCAATAATAGTGCAAGAGATGTGGGACCGCAAGACCCCCCTCAGCCTTACCAGCAAGCATCACAGAACAAGAGATACGATGACGCTTCCCATTCCAGATAAATCAAAAGACGGCCCTCTGAAGGGAGCGCAGTTGAGAGTGAGGAGCAGCGACAGGGAGGGTTTCAATGAAGTATAGAAGCTTCGGCAGGAGTGTCATTTTAACAGCCATAATGCAGCCTATGAGTGAAATGTGTAAAGGACGCCATTTATCCAGTAGGGAGTGAAGCTCATGAAACAGTCGAGGATAGTTAACTGAATACAATGTAGAGTAGGAAGAAGACAACTGAATGCCTAAGTAGCGCAGTGAGCGATCCCTCCACTGGAAATCGTAGTTCTGGTGGATAAACTGGAGAGCGTGGTTGGGGATATTAAGGGGTAGGGCCTCGGTTTTCAATGGGTTTACCTTTTAACCAGATAACTACCCATATTCCTGCAGCATAGCCATAAGATTTGGAAGGGTAGTGTGTGGATTAGTAAGGGTCAGTAGGACATCGTCCGCAAAGAGACTATCAGGGTTGGATCGGATCTTAGCAGCTAGAGGTTTGATACAGAGTGCAAAAATAATGGGGAAGAGGGGGCAACTCTGATGAGTCCCATTCCGGATGGGGAATGATTAAAAGGAAACGCAGGGGAGTTGAACCTCTGCTGAGGGAGATGAGTAAAGAGCCGTAATCGCCGAAAGGAAGGCCCCCGAGAAACCAAACTTCTCCTGGGTGGCCATCGTGAAAGACCAATCTAAGCAATAAAAGGCCTTTTCTGCATCTAGACTGAAGAGGAGGGTAGGTGCAGCAGTAAGATTGGCCACCTCTATTAAATCCACAGCCCTTCTGGTGTTGTCTCGCCCCTGACGACAGGGTACAAAACCTACCTGGTCCTTGTGGATTAAAGACGGAAGCCAAGTATTAAGCCTGTTTCTAGGATTTTTGTAAAAAGTTTTAGGTCAGAGTTCAGGTTGGCTATTGGGCGATAATTAGAGTACTCCTAGTGGTCTTTGCTGGGCTTGGGGACCAAAGTAATATGGGAGTGGAGCATTGAATGGGGGATAGGAGTACCATCTAGGAAGGAGTTAAAGAGGCTGCGGAGATGAGGTAAGAGCTCCGACTGAAAGGTTTTGTAATATAAATACGTAAAACTGTCCGGGCCAGGGGCTTTACCATTGGGGAGGCTTTTTAAGGTGTCAGCAAGCTCTTCATCCGTGATAGAGGCGTTGAGGGTGTCAAGGGCGAAGGGAGGTAGGGTGGGGAGAGGGCAGGAATCAAGGTACTGACGCAGATCTAAAGGGACGAGAGGGGGGTCAGGTCGGGCCTGTGCAGATAGATTATACAATTTAGCATAGTAGGCCTGAAAGGCAGAGGCAACAGCATCGGGATGATGGAGGAGGGTGCCTGAGGAGTCACACACTGCATGGAGAGTAGAGGATGCCCAGTGGTCTCAGAGGGTCTTAGCCAGCAGGGTATGGGCTTTATTGCTGTGTTCGTAATAGTGTTGCCGGGTATAGAGAAGTAACCGCTGAGTGGCATAAGTTGGCTAAGTCCCGGAGATCAGCGCGAGCTGCCATGAGTCGGCGCAGTAATGAGGGGGCGGACGAGCTGCTAAACAATCAGTAAGGAATCTAATCTTGAAAATTAAGGCTACCTCCCTAGCTTTCCTGTCCTTCTTAAGCCGTGTCGAGAGGGCAATGCAGTGGGCGCGTATGACCAGTGGTGAACCTAGCCTCTTTGCTGCTTGAGGCGAACTATCGAAAGACCCCCCCCCCCCCCGCAAAAAAAAGAAAATATAAAATTGCGTTTACATGCTGTTAGCGTCACACGCTGTTATTGTCGTACAATCAACATACACAAACTTATGAAACAGTTTTTAAGAATTCTTCCTGTATTACTTCAGTATCAGAAATCAACAACACGGCATTAACAATGAAAGTAACTTCACACATCTTCTGCTTGGTGGATGGATGAGCCCACGTGGCCCCCATTCTTTATAATAGGAGCGCCGCAGATAGCTGAGTGCTGGACTTCGGGTATCTTCGGCACTCCCATCGAAGTGAATGAGAGCCACGCGGGTTCGTCCATCCACCTATATATGGCTGCAGCCAGACTGGATTCCCACCCAGTGGGGAAAAAAAACAAACAATTCTCAGGCCTAGTGGGGGGTCTCAGCAGACAGACCCCCATCAATCAGGTATTTAGGTAAATACAGGGCAGTAACATTTTGTGACTTACAGGTGACGTCTCTGACTAATCGGTCACATTTCCCTTCTCTTCCTTTTGGACCACCATGACCACTTCTTCCAGCTGTGACTTGTCTCTGTAAAGTTTACAACACAGACATCTTTGGCTCCTCACTTTTCCAGGCACCCACATTGTCCTCACCTGCACACCCATCCTGCTGCTACCCCAATTATAAAATATATGATATAACCCCCCATAATGAATGACTCCCAAGTGCATCTTTATATTAATAATGTCCATGTGTACCCTGTATAAATAGTGCCCCTTATTAATAATGCCCCAGGTGTTAACTAATTAAAAGGTTTTCCAGGTCATTAATAAACTAATCAGTGGGGCTCAAAAACCCAGGACCCCCACTGATCAGCTGTTTGAATGAACAGTGGTACCTGTGTAAGCGCCGTGACTGCTTCTCTGTTTACATAGTGTCATTCATGTCATAGCGGCCATGTAATGGAACTACATCCTCGTCCTATACACGTCTATGTGACAAGGCTGGAATTACATCACACGGTCACTATAAACAGATAGCGTGTGATATAAACAGGCGCCATAGCCCCTTCATACAGCTGATCAGAGGAGGGGTCCACTAATCTCTTATTGATAATCTGTCCTAAGGATAGAACATCAATAAAAATGAGCTGGAAAGACCCTTTAATAAAGACCAAGTGCCACCTTAAAGGGGTTGTCCAGGATAACCACTTTTTTATGAAGCTGGGGAAGGTGCTCCGGTGTCCCCCAGCGCGTTCCAGTCCTGCTGCTCCGGTGTTTTCTTCCCCTCAGCGGTCATGTGTGGTGGGGACTTCCGCCAGAAGAGAACACCAGAGCAGCAGAACCAGACTGCGGTGGGAGACATTGTAGCACAAGAGACAGGTGAGTAGGTGTTTTTTTTTAATAAAGTATTACACGGTATTATGGCACACAGCGGCCCCTGCACACAGTATTACATGGTGTTATGCCCCGCAGCGGCCCCTGAACACGGTATTATGCCCCGCAGCGGCCCTTGCACACGGTATTATGCCCTGCAGCGGCCCATGCACACGGTATTATGTCCTGTAGCGACCCCTGCATACGGTATTATGCCCTGCAGCGGCCTCTGCACACGGTATTATGCCCTGCAGCGGCCCCTGCACACGGTATTATGCCTTGCAGCGGCCCCTGCACATGGTATTATGCCCCGCAGCGGCCCCTGCACAGGGTATTATGCCCCGCAGTGGCCCCTGCACACGGTATTATGCTCCATAGTGGCCCCTGCACACGGTACTATGCTCCATAGTGGCCCCTGCACACGGTATTATGCCTCATAGTGGTCCCTGCACTCAGTATTATGCTTCAAAGTGGCCCCTGCACTCGGTATTATGCTCCATAGTGGCCCCTGCACACGGTATTATGTCCCATAGTGGCCCCTGCGCTCAGTATTATGCTTCATAGTGGCCCCTGCACTCGGTATTATTCTCCATAGTGGCCCCTGCACACAGTATTATGTCCCGTAGTGGCCCCTGCACTCGGTATTATACTCCATAGTGGCCCCTGCACACGTAATTATGCCCCATAGTGGCCCCTGCACACTGTATTCTGCTCCATAGTAACCCACCCATGAACTATTATTATACTCTGGGGTCTAAAAGACCCCAGAGTATAATGATCGGAGACCCAGGTGGTGACAAACATCAAAATCAGTGTTACTTACCTGGACTCCGCTGCACTCCCTGCTTTCGGCCCTCTTCAATGTCGCACAGACGGACGTTGCAACATAATGACGTCGGGCTGGCTCACGTGACGCCTGGGACGTCACCAAAGAAGGCCGAAGTCTGTTGGGAGTAACATGGGATCGCTGGAAAGGTGAGTAACAATGGTTTTTATGTTTATCACCTCCCCTGGGTCTCCGATTATTATACTCTGGGGTCTGAAAAGACCCCAGAGTATAATAATAGTAGTATTTGGTCTCACTTAGCGATCCCTGCTGCCGCTCACAGCAGCAGAAAGGGAAGCGGAGGCGACCACAGCAGGCATGGGGATCGATAAGTAAATAGGCCGTTATCTGCTGGGGTTACTCCAGCAGGTTACGGCCTATTTATATATAAAAAAAAAGTTATTGTCACCTACCTGCAATCCCATGATGGAGCCGCCACCGCCTTCTCTTCTTGTCCGTGACGTCTGTATGTCAGCGTAGGAGGCGCGATGACGTCATTGTATCGACGCCTGCGCTGACATGCAGAGGTCTTGTAAACCAGCCCAGGACAGGCCCCGCTCAGCTTTGTTTTTTTTAAAGCGGCCTGTCCTGGGCTGGTTTACATTAAATAAATGGTAAAAATGCTGCCCCCCCAGACAGTGCCGCCTGAGGTGGCCGCCTCGCTTCGCCTCACTAGCGGTGCGCCCTGTGCATGACCACTTTGTGCTCTTCCCAAATGGTAGAAATTGATGGGACTGAGTTCTCGTTACTCTTAAAAAAGTCTTGCAAGTAGGTATGCAGTGTATTGCACGTAGTCTCTGAGTGCAATAGGGATTCATTTAAACCCCAGTGACACCGCCTAATCGGGACTGGGGCTGAGGAGAGACAGTTACCGGAGCGTGATCAGACCATGAAATCAGTCCAATGTCCGCATCGGTAAGGAGATGGAGAGTCAGGGCATTACCAAAGAAATAGTCTATTATAGAGTGTGTGTTATGAGAGTGAGAGAAGAGGGTGTAAGAGTGGGCAGTAGGGTAGGTAACTTGCCAAAAGTCATAGAGGGCCAGAGACCTTAGTAGGCGATGGAATTCCCTGGCAAGGCGGAGCTGGAAGGCAGGTAGTGAGTTGTCACGGAGGGACAGTCGGTCCACTTGGTCATAAAAAAACAGATTGAAGTCCCCGCCAAGCAGCCACGCCGCACCAGTGAAGGACCACAAGCGTCTCAGGACCCTCTGAAGGAAGAGGAGTTGAGAGGTATTAGGAGTGTAAATATTTCAGAGAATACTGGTGTTTTTTATGCCTTTTTTTAAGGAAAAATGCCATGCAAAAACTATGTGTGAGGGTAGCCTCAAACTCAGATTCAGTTAGTTCGTGGTGGTTGCAGACAGACATAAACTTATCATAAAACAGAGGTTCCCTTACGTCCTACAGCAGCACAATATGGGGTATTTCTCCCCCTGTGTGTTGTTTAGGACAGGTGGAACTTTTAATTAGCACAAAAATGTGCTTACTAACCTGCCCTATAAGAGGGCACGAGAGACCTCCCTCACCTGTGTTTTTTTCTGTCCTGTGTGAGACAGGTGGAGGAGGTCTCTTGTGACCTCTCTAGAGTTAAGGGTTTTTTTTTCTTACCTTGAGGTGGTCGTTTCCTTCTGTTGCCGGCCTGCGTTCCTTCTTCTCAGCGCTTCTGTCGGTAATTCTTCGGCCGGCGGTAGGCTTCGGCCTACCCGGAGGGCACGTCGGACTTTGCGACGGCCGGAACCCTTCTCTGTGTCCGGGTTCCCATGCGGACGGATTTCGCCGAACTCCTTCGCGCCTACTTCCTGTTCTCGGAAAAAGTGCGGTAAGTTTGGAAATTTAAAATTTAAAGGCAAAATATAGAATTGATTTTTGCTGCTTGTTGTTTGAGCCTCTGACTTAGGCTTTTGCTCCTCTATGTTTCATTATGGCAATTGACCCGTTTTGGTGCTATAAATCTCAGGAAGGTAAGTAATATTTATTCATTCTTGTTCATATATTATATGAATGGTCGATTCATATCGCTGGCCTTGCTGCATGATTTCTCATGCTTGCTTCATGAATTTTTTCATTGTGGATTAGTTTTGTGTTTGGCTCCGCCTCCACTTATGGTTGCCTTTAAAATGTCCCATAGTCCATTTCGGTTGGGCTGTGATTTTCTGGCTCTCCTATCGCTAAGGAGTAGAATTCTCCTCTGTGATTCAGAGATTACCCTATTTGACTATTACGTGTGCTGTTGCTACATTTTTTGCGACGACCGACCTCCTTAAGGTACCCCTCTCTTTCTGGTTCTGGTTGCGGTTTGTAATATTGGTATTGTTATTGTCTGTGACTTTTTGTGGTCTTGTTAGATGTCTTCTTCTGCTTCCGGCTCTGGTGATGGAGATTTTAGGAGTAAGAAATCCTCCAAGTGTAAACATTTAACCTGTTTAGATTGTAAGACTCCCTTGCCTGACGGCTACGAATTCACCCGCTGTCGCCAATGTCGTGGCCCCCCTTCTGAGGAGCCATCCATACGTGAGGTTGTGACATGGGTGAAAGAATATATGGAGGACTCTCTCAAGGAGATCCGGAATTCTATCTCCCAGATCGCCAAGAGACCACGTCTTGAAAAACATCCTCTCTTGCGGGTCTCGGACGAAGATTTTCAGGTTGTGGATGAAACTTTGTCTTCTGATGACTCCGCTGAAGATACCAGCAGACCTCTCTTCCCACTCGAGAAAGTCAATAGGCTGCTGAAGTCCATCCGGTCTAAAGACCGTGATGTTGATGGGGAAGCCTCCATGTCCACCTATAGAGGGCCTAGGGTCTTCCAAGTGGACGAGACATTAAGTAAGTTAATGTCTTCAGAGTGGAAATTTCCGGAGAAACCCTTTATAACTACTGGTAGGTTTAAGACCTTGTTCCCCATCGCAGAGTCTCAACTGGATCAGTGGGGTGCTCCCCCTAAGGTGGATATAGCGGTAGCCAAGCTATCTCGCCACACTCTAGTACCATCTGAGGATGGAGAAAATCTGCAGGATCCTATGGACAGACGCATGGAGAGTACTCTCAAGAAGGCCTACTCAGCGGCCTCTGCTCAGACCTCTGTCGCTGTTGCGTCATGTGAAGTTTCAGCCAAACTACGGGCTGATTTGCTCCAGCTTGAGAGGGACATCGATTCTGGTGTCTCCAGAGACGAGTTACTTTCCTTCTTAACTTCGACTTCTTTGGCGGCAGAATTCCTTGCTGAGGCCTCCCATTATCAATTAAGGCTGGCGTCAAAGTCCTTGGCGCTTTCCACGGCAGCGAGGAGACCCTTATGGTTAAAACCTTGGAGAGCTGATTTTATCTCCAAGTATAACCTTTGTGCCTTACCATTTGAGCCAGGAAGAGTCTTTGGCAGTAGCCTGGATGAAATTTTAGAAGGCTTGGCTGATAAAAAAAGCAAGACTTTGCCTCAGTCTTTTAGGGGCACATTTGGCCCTGGCCGCGGCAGAGGTTTTTCACCTCGACGTGGTCAGCAGTCCCGGAGGGGCTCTAGGTATTATTCTAGAGGCTCTGGACGGAGATTTCCCAAAACCGAAGATAGAAGGAAGCCCAGTTTCTGACATGAGAAGCTGTCTTCCTGTGGCCGAAATTCCTGTCGGGGGTCGTCTCTCCCTTTTTCTCAGCGCTTGGCGGGGAAAAAATTCAGGACCCTTGGGTCTTACAGTTAATTCAGCGAGGTTATGCAATCGAATTTCTCTGTCCTCCCCGAGATCGGTTCGTCTTAACTCGCCGTCTTCCCTCGTCTCAGCAAGGTATTTTGGAACGCTCCATTCAAGAGTATATCCGCAAAGGAGCTCTAGAAGAAGTTCCTTCTCTAGAAGAAGGTTTGGGGGTTTATTCCCCCGTTTTTCTAGTTCCAAAGCCAGCAGACAGATGGAGGATGATTATAGATCTGAGGTATCTAAACCGTTTCATCAGAAAAAAACGGTTCCGCATGGAAACCATAAGCTCAGTTTCTTCAGTGTCACCCTAGATCTGAAGGACGCTTATTTGCACGTGCCAATTTATCCTCCGCACAGGAAGTTCCTAAGGATTGCGGTTATAGCTTCCGGCCACAGGAAGCATTATCAGTTCTCGGCCCTCCCTCTCGGGATCTCCTCGGCTCCCCACACCTTTACCAAGGTGGTAGCTCCCATAGTAGCCGCCCTCAGGCTTCAGGGACTCTTTGTGGTCCCTTATTTAGACGACTGGCTGATAAAAGCCCAGTCAGTGTCTGTTCTGCTCCAGCATTTACAGATTGCTATATCCCTGCTTCAAAGCCTGGGATGGCTCATAAATTGGGAGATGTCAGAAGTCGTCCCCTCAACCAAAAGGAAGTTTCTTGGTTACTTCCTAGATTCAGACTGGCTGGAAATCTCCTTGGCGACTGCAAGGAAAGAGAAATTAGTTACAGCGGTTCGGCAACTTTTCAGGAGGCCGAGAGCGTCCATCAGAACTTTGATGAAAATCCTAGGTCTGATGTCATCTTCCATCATGGCGGTTCCTTGGGCCTTATGGCATCTACGTCCTCTTCAGATGGAAATCCTAGGAATTTGGGATCGCTCTCTGCCCGGTCTCAACAGGAGGATTCAACTCTCCCCCAGGACCCGTCTTTCTCTCAGATGGTGGTTGCACCTCAAGGACGGAAGGTCCACGGTCCAACCTCGTTGGACCCTGTTGACTACAGATGCATCCCTTACGGGATGGGGAGCCCATCTGGACGGAAACTCCATAAAGGGAGTCTGGAGCGCTCCAGAAGGAAGGACGTCGGCCAACTGGAAGGAGCTCAGAGCTGTGTACCGTGCCTTACTCCATTTCTCTCCTCTTCTCAAGGGAAGAGCAGTTAAGATTCGCTCGGACAACATGACGACGGTATTATATGTGAACAGACAGGGAGGCACCAGATCATCATCCCTCCTCAGGGAGGCAGATCTGATTTTTTCCTGGGCAGAGAAAAATCTGACCCATCTATCCGCGGTTCACATCAAGGGCTCCCTGAACTCAGTAGCGGATCGGTTGAGTCGGGGTGGTGCCGTATCAGGAGTATGGTCACTCAATCCAGAAGTGTTTCATCAGATTACCCTGAAATACGGTCTACCGGAGATAGACCTCATGGCAACCCGACTCAATGCCAAGGTGGAGACGTTCTGTTCCCTGTACCAGGAGGACAATCCCTTGGCAGTGGATGCCCTGTCCATCCCTTGGAGGTCCAGGCTGTCATACATTTTCCCTCCAATTCCTATGATACCCAGAGTATTGATGAAAATAAGACAGGACCAAGCCTCTGTAATAGCCATCATTCCATTCTGGCCAAAAAGAGCTTGGTTTTCCCAGCTCATGGTGATGAGTCGAGGGATATATTGGAGGCTTCCCCCCACCCAGAACCTGGTTTCCCAAGGATCACTGAAGTGCCAGGATCTGAGGAGATTCAACCTGACAGCCTGGAGGTTGACCAGTCCCTACGAATGTATAGAGGACTGTCAGAAGCCGTCCTGAAGACGCTTTCCTGTGCTAGAGCTGAATCCACCAAAAGGAATTACCAGAGGACGGCTAAGATTTTTTTTGGAGTGGTGCTCCAAAAGAGGCATTGATATTTCTAATCCTTTGACTTCTGATGTTTTGGATTTTCTTCAGGATGGCTTGGACAGGGGCCTTGCCCCTGCTACTTTAAAGGTACAGGTATCGGCTTTATCCGCCCACTTAAACAGACGGTTGTCCCAGGATTCCCTGGTTGCAAGATTCCTTAAAGGAGCGGCGAGGCTGAAACCTGCGGTATCTTCTCCTATTCCCCAATGGGACCTTGCGACGGTCCTTTCAGGCCTTTGTGGTCCTCCTTTTGAACCTCTGGAAGCTGCGGAGCTAAAATTTTTAGCCTTTAAAACTACTTTTTTGTTAGCCATCACATCTGCCAAAAGGGTAGGAGAGCTACAGGCGCTCTCCTCCAAAGAACCTTATATTGTATTTTTTTCGGATAGGGTCCACCTTAGGTTTTTGCCTGGCTTTATCCCTAAGGTTCCTTCACGTAATAACTATAATCAATTGATTTCTTTGCCTGTTTTCCTTCCGGATCCATCCTCAGAAGAGGAGTTAAAACTTCATACTTTGAATGTGGTGAGGTGTCTGCGAATTTACTTATCGCGGACACAATCTTTCAGGAGAGCTGAAAATCTCCTAATCAATATGTATGGTAAAGACAGAGGTCTTAAAGCTTCCAGACCCTCCTTGTCCAGATGGATTAAGGAGGCAATCAAAATTTCTTTCATTGCTCAAGGGTTGCTTCCTCCAGTTTTTTGTACAGCCCATTCGACCAGGGCTGTGTCGACTTCTTGGACTGAGAATCGCTCGCTTCCACTGGATCAAATTTGTGCGGCTGCTTCTTGATCATCCCAGCTGACTTTCGTCAAACACTATCGTTTGGATGTCCGCAGTTCTGAGGCGACTGCCTTTGGCCAGACAGTTCTTGAGGTTGTAAGGCGAGGAAACCCTCCCTAGGGGAATTACTTGCTATATCCCCATATTGTGCTGCTGTAGGACATAAGGGAATCATTGATTATATTGTTAATCTGTTTTCCCTTAGTCCTAACAGCAGCACAAGGCTTCCCTCCCTAAAATCTTGTTTCTTTTACTTTATAATTTACACAGGTGAGGGAGGTCTCTCGTGCCCTCTTATAGGGCAGGTTAGTAAGCACATTTTTGTGCTAATTAAAAGTTCCACCTGTCCTAAACAACACACAGGGGGAGAAATACCCCATATTGTGCTGCTGTTAGGACTAAGGGAAAACAGATTAACAATATAATCAACGAATCATATGCGAGCTCACTGACAGCCCAGCCTGGCTCCTCCTTCATCATAATGACTTGGTAGGTATAAACTCTTATTACTTAAAGGGGTTGTCTAGGATAAATGTTTTGTTTTTTTAAATTGAGTCGGGGGAGGTAAAAAAAAACAAACAAAAAAAAAAAAACATACTCACCTGTCCCCAGTGTCCAGTGCCTCCCAAACATGGTCCAGTCCTGCTGCTCTGATGTCTTCTTGAGGTCGGAAGTCCTCGCCAGCTGTGACATCCCGGGTCCCATCCCTTAAGCCGCTGATTGGCAGCGGGGACTTTTTTTTTTCCTGTGTTAATATGGCTAATTTTTGGCATTAATTTCTGGTCTAATTCCGTATCTTTCATTGTAGATTTTTATACTATGTATATGTATATGCATGCACTATTCCAAAACTATGTCTATACTGTAAATATGATTTATGTATAGTGTGTATATCACTTAGATTCTATATTTCCATTATCTTTGAGGTCTGATGAAGGCCCTTAATGGGCCGAAAACGTTAATGACAATTTGTTGGATTGCATTTCCCAATCATGCTATTATAAAGCATTGAATTGTAAATACACTGAATTAATGCATTCACTAAAATTTATTTCGAGTGCCTGAATTATATATCTATTTTCTTGCGGCGGAAGTCCTCGCCGGCTGTGACATCCCAGGTTCCTTCCCTTAAGCCGCTGATTGGCAGCGGGCACTTCTGCTGGAAGAAAACATGCAGGGCCGGACCATGCTGAGAGGCACTGGACATCTGGAGTATGGGTTTTGTTTTGTTTTTGAAAAATTAAAAAAATGTCATAAATTTAAAAAAATAATTTTATCATGGACAATCCCTTTAAGCATCTCCTTAATGCAGCCCAGGCCTGCTTCCCTGCCTGATGGCGATCCTCAGAACCCCCTATGTTATCTCTCTGGCTTTGACGGATCAATGAAATTTATTGTATGCAAAGCCTGGTACACTCAGATATCCCCCACACTGCCCAATTTCAGAAGACATGGTTGCACTGGGTGACCTTTTCCAACTCTACCCAATTCACGGACCTTCTGTGTGAGTCTCTGGAGTTTGGGGAGGAAACATTTTATCTCTTTCTTACTCCCTTAATTCACAGAGTCTATTTTGCCATCCCATAATACACAATTCTATTTTCCACCTCCTGACCTCTTTTGTATATAGTTCTTGCCTCCCTGAGTTTTTACCCGGTTATCTCCACTGGAGCCCAGTAAGACCTCCCATTTCACCCAAAAGGTGATGAAGATGGCATACTATCGATGAAGATGGGGCCATCTTGATGGACTCTTTATGACCAGAGGATGTAGAGGGCCTAAGAGTGCCCATAACATTTCTCTTCCCAATATAAGGAGACCAGTACTGTAAACAATACATTATAGTTGAGGGCCATGTACAGATTTTACATTGGGGCCCAGGAATCATTTTGGGTTCAGATGGCTTGGGTGATTTGTTTTGTATAAAACAAGTTCAGATAGAATCAGACCTGAAATTATTATACTCTGGGGTCAGGATGCTTGGTGTGCCCATGTGACCGCCCGCTGAGGTCTGTGATTAGGCACTGGGCGCGAGACGTTACTGAGAAGACCAAGAGAGAACACCAGATACCATGAGAAGGCCCAAAAGAAGTGAGGGAAGGTGAGTATAAATGTTTTTTATTTTTTTTCACCTCCACTGGGCCTCCACCTAGTATACTCTGGGGATTTTAAACTGTGTGGGGCCACTACTGGAAGATATTACACTATGTGGGGCCACTAGTGGGGGACCTCAAAATGTATAATAATAATAATAGTCCTTTAATAGTCCCACAGTGGGGAAATTCAGTGTGTTACAGCAGCAAAGATAAGATAAGATAAGCAGATACAAATACAAATACAACATGTACAGGAAAGTTCCAAGGTGAGAGGCATTACATTAATAGCAGACAGACAGATAGGACGTAGGGGGGGGGGGGGGGGATTTAACAGGCAGAGAGATATTTCAGTTCTCTGTATGTAATGATCTCCGCTTAGGTCGGTGTTGGTTGTACAGCCTAACCGCGGTGGGGAGGAAAGACTTCCGATAGCGCTCCTTCTCACACCTAGGGTGGAGCAGTCGGTCACTGACAGTACTGCCCAGCGCAATCACAGTCTCATGCATGGGATGGGAGTTATTCTCCCGCATGGAGCTCACCACGGACAGTATCCTTCTGTCACCCACCACCTGCACTGGGTCCAGTGGGCTCCCCAGAACAGAGCTGGCCCTTCTAATCAGCTTGTCAAGTTTATTTCTGTCCCTGGTTGATATACTGCTCCCCCAGCAGGCCACTCCAAAGAAGATGGCTGATGCCACTACCGAGTTGAAGAAAGTCCTAAGAAGTGCCCCCCGGATTCCAAAGGCTCTCAACTTCCTAAGCAGGTAGAGCCTGCTGTGGCCCTTCCTGTACAGGGCCTCCATATGATCTGCCCAGTCCAGCTTATTATTAAGGAGCAAACCCAGGTACTTATAGGTGTTCACAATCTCGATGCCCGTCCCCAGGATGCCCACTGGTTTTGGAGGGCATCTGCCTTTACGGAAGTCCACCACCATCTCCTTGGTCTTCCCCGCGTTAATCTTCAGGTGGTTCCGGTGGCACCAGTCCACAAAAAACCGGTTCAGTTCTCTGTACTCCCTGTCATCATCGTCTGTGATGAGGCCTACTATTGCAGAGTCGTCAGAATACTTCTGTAGGTAGCAGCTGGATGAGTTGCACCTAAAATCTGCAGTGTACAGTGTGAAGAGGAAAGGGGCGAGAACCGTACCCTGAGGTGCCCCCGTATTACAGATCACGGTACCTGACACACAGTCTTGGGCTCTCACGTATTGAGGTCGATTTGTGAGGTAGTCTAGGATCCAGTTGGAGAGGTGGTGGTCCACTCCAGCAAGGCCCAGCTTGTCTCTCAGTAACCTGGGCTGTATGGTGTTAAAAGCACTGGAGAAATCAAAGAACATTATTCTCACCGTGTTCCCTGGTTTTTCCAGGTGAGACAGAGCCCTGTGCAGAAGGTGGATGATGGCATCATCTACCCCAATGCCCGGTCGATAAGCAAACTGGAGAGGGTCCATAGCGGGGCTCACTAGAGGGCGAAGATGTGTGAGAACCAATCTCTCTAAGATCTTCATCAAGTGGGATGTCAGTGCTACAGGTCTGTAGTCGTTGAGGTCCATAGGGTGAGGTTTCTTTGGAACTGGTACCACACAAGAAGATTTCCATAATTCAGGGACTATTTCCTGCCTCAGGCTCATATTATACATATATGTAATTATACCACACAGCTGGTCCCCACAAGTCTTAATTAGCCTTGCACTGATGTCATCTGGCCCTGCGGCTTTCCTCGCCTTGATCTTTTTCATCTCCTTCCTCACCTGGGCCCGTGTGAAGGTCAGACTGTGGTCAGATAAAGACAGATTTCTGGATTTACTGGTCTGTTGGGAAGTAGCCACATGGGGTGAATGGGGTGAAGTCATTGTGGTGAGGGGAGCTGAAGGACATGCTGGGGTGGGAGGAGCTGGTGTGTGATCAAATCTGTTGAAGAATAGGTTTAGTTCATTAAGCCAGTTAACATCTGCCTCAATCTGGCAGACAGACTGTTTATGACCCGAAATTGACTTAAGCCCCTCCCAGACCCCCTTATGTCTTTTCTTTCCATTTGCTTTTCCATTTTTTCCTTATAACTGGCTTTTCCTTGCCTGATTAGATGCCTCAGCTCCTTTTGTACTTCCCTCAACCCCTCCTTATCTCTTGTCCTGAATGCCATCTTTTTCTCCTTAAGTAGTGTTTTTATATCAGAGTTAATCCATGGTTTGTTGTTGGAGAAGCACCTCACCACTTTTGTGGGTACTGTGTTGTCCACACAAAAATTAATGTAGTCCATTATGCAGTGTGTGAGTCCTTCTATATCTTCTCGATACGAATCCTGCAAAACTTCCCATGCGGTTGTGTCAAAACAATCCCTCAGAGACTCATCACTCTCCTCGGACCATATCCTCACTGTGCGGGTGACAGCTGGTTCTCTACGTACAAGTGGCTTGTACACAGGTCGGAGATGTACTAGGTTGTGATCCGATCTTCCCAGGGGCGGTAGGGCTGATGAGTTATATGCCTCCCTCACGTTGGCAAAGAACAAGTCCAGTGTTTTGTTGTCTCTTGTGTGGCAGGTTACATACTGTGTGAAACTGGGCAGTGTGGATGATGGAGAGGCGTGGTTGAAATCACCAGACACAAGGAGGAGGGCCTGGGGGTGTTGTGACTGTAAATGGCTCAGCGTGGCTTGTAGGACCTCGCAGGCAGCGTCAGCTTTCACAGAGGGGGGGACATATGCAGCTATCACGATGACATGTGATAGTTCCCTTGGTAGATAGAAAGGTCTCATGCTCACAGCTAATAGTTCAATGTCCTTACAGCAAGTTTGCTCCTTAATCACAATGTGCCTAGGATTGCACCATCTATTATTCACAAACATTGCCAGCCCCCCTCCTTTCCTCTTACCGCTCTCCCTTGTCCTGTCTGCCCGAAGGAGTTTAAAACCATCCAAGGAGACCAGAGAGTCAGGAGTAACTTCAGTGAGCCAAGTCTCTGTAAGTAGCATCATGCTGCACACCCGAAACTCCTGATGATGCCTGGTGAGCGCTGTCAGTTCATCCATCTTGTTTGCAAGAGATCTCACATTGCCCATAATGATGGAGGGAACAGTTGGTCGGTAACGCCTCTTATGGGGCCACTGCTGGGGTTAACCACTTTAGTACCGGGCCAATTTGTGGTTCAGGACCAGACACATTTTCGGTTGTTTGTATGTGCGGTTTTGAGGGCTATAACATTTTTATCATTTGGGTTATTCAACTAATTTCTGTGTCCCTTTTCAGTGACACATAGGGCTTTATTTTTATACTATTTTTATTTTATTTAAATTTAGTTTTTTTACTTTTCTATTAATTTTTTAATTTTCTTTTTTACATTGTGTCCCCATAAGGTCATAATAGACCTTTGGGGATATCTGATCACTTTTTTTTGTGGGGGGAGGTTGATTTCCCCTGTAACTGAGGCCAGTACATTTAACCCCAGTTGCAGGAGGAATACAGCCTCCTGCACGTCAGTATAGAGCTGACCTGCGTCCTGTAGGACCCAGCAGCTTTAACAGACTCTGATCTCGGCGGTTCACATGACCGCCGGGGTCAGAGGGGAGCCGCAAAATGGCGGCACCCATAGCTGAGTATACAGAGCTCATTGAACGCTGTGTACACAACGATCTGGGAAGGCAGGGATGTTAATAAACTGTCCCTGCCTTCTCTAGGGAACCTCCGGCTGTAGTTACAGCTGGCTCCCCATTTCAGTAGCTGCACTATTTCGTGCAGCTGCTGAAAAATGCAAGGACGTACCGGTACGTCCTTGCAGAACAAGGCAACCACTTCCGAATGTATATAGTCTATGGGCAGTACAGAAGTGGTTAACAATATATATGAATTGTATCTAATTTGTAAGTAATGCGGCCCATCAACTGCAAATTTTGTTTCTACAGGTGCATCTCAATAAATTAGAATATCTTTGAAACGTTCGTCCATTTCAGTAATTCAGTAATACAATCCATAATCAGCGTCTTCCATGATTGTGTGTCCTACTGAACCAGACTGAGGGACCATTTAAAGGCTTAGGAAACCTTGGCAGGTGACACTGAATTTACAATACTGAACTTTTTTACAATATTCTAATTTTCCTAGATTTGGGTTTTCATTACCTGTAATCCATAATCAACATTTACAAAAATAAAACACTTGAAATAGAACACTCTGTGTGTAAAGAATCTAGAAAATATAGGAGGTCACTTTTTTACTTCAATTACTGAAATAAATAAATGTTTCAAGGATATTCTAATTTATTGAGATGCACCTGTATGTGCGGCCCATTTGACTGACCGAGATTGACACTCCTGAGCTAGTGCGGCTAGACTCCTACATCAGACAAGAATAGGACAACATTGCTCTTCCCAAACTCTAGCAATTGGTCTTCTCAAGGGTTTCACAGATGTTGTAAAAAGATGAGATGCTACACAATGGTAGACATGGCCATGCCCCAACCTCATGAGATGTGTTGCTGCCATCATTTTCTAAATGAGTTAATTTTTTCAAGTGAAATGGAGAACTGTCTACCCTTCACCTTCTGATCTGTGTTCTATGTTCTATTGTGAATAAAATACGGTTATATGAGATTTCAAAATCATTGCATTCTTGTTTTCTTTCTATTTTACACTCCTGATCTAGTTTTTATTACCCGAGCAGCAGAGAACTGACAATTATATAATGAAAACCAACATATGTAAGAAAAAGAGGTTATTAAAAAGTTAATGACACTTGTTCAAGTGGTGAAAGCGTCCTGTATTCACATATACATAGTCAATGACGCAGCGCCGCATCCAATCAATAAACCACATTCACCTCCAGGGAACAGCTTGATCCGTTCACTTCTGCTAAAATTCCTCTAATTTTCTCTTTTCTCTCTGAATGTGCCAAACGTACAGAGTCACAATCACCTTGACTTTTTTTTTTTTTTTTGTCTGTCTTTTATAATATTCATGTGACATTGTTTGTCTGACAGATGTCAGAATTTTTTTCCTGCACTTAAATGGAAGCAGATATTTAAGTACCTACCGAGGCTGACAATGGAATAGGCGGCTCGCGTGTGACAGCTAGAATCGTCTGAAAGAGTTTGGCGTTTCAGCATGTAAAAGGCTTGGAAAATTCTTCATAAACAAAAAATAATTATGCAGAGTGGCGGTGGCGGCGTCTTCAATTTTATCTGCTTTTTTGCTTGCGGAATAAAAAGCAGCGGTAGCTGCTGAATACTTGATTGTGGCTAGGAAATAATATCAGCTTTTACAGAACATTCCCTATGGGAACAGCAGGCTACGCTGGGGGTTAAGTCATGAGATAGAGGATTAATTACATTATATGAGAAGAACAATTATCAGACAGAATGTACAAAAATGGTAAAAATGTTTCTACTTAGCGGAACGAAAGATTTCTTTTAAGAAGTACCAAAGGAGTAACGTCTGGGTCCCAATGTAAAATCTGTAATGGGGCCCCTACCTACCTTTAGAATAGTGGTATATTTGATATGGCAGATGGACTTTTGGGGCTCACTCAGGGTCCAGGGCTGAGTGGCAACTGCTACTGCTGCACCCCCTATAGCTACACCCCTAAGAATTGCAATTCAGAGGATAGTATCATACTGACAATGCTGAACCTGGTTTCTTATGGGCATAATACAGTCACATTTCGTAGCCCTTATTATGGCCCCATTGTGAAAATAATGTAATGAAAATACTCAGATCACAAGGGTAAATTACAAATGTGCCTCACTGTACCTTTCCTCTTGGCTGGACACACCCAAATATCTGTGCCATTACCAGCTTATCAAAACAATATGATTTTGTGATACTCTGTCACAAGATGTCTATGCTACATATATCTTCGTATGTGTGGCCACCTAGTGCTTGTGTCATGAATTGCAGCCTGTCAACAGCTAGCATATTACAATATTGAATTAAATTGGTTTTATAAGAAATTCGTAGAGTCGTAACCAAGTCTTTGAGTGCACAACATTTGGAAGGCTTGGCAATGCTAGAGCTGGTTTCTTATGGGCATAATACAGACAAATTTTAAAGCCCTTATTATGGGCCCACTGTGGTTCTAATGAAAACAATTAGATCCCCATAGGGTTCCATGGTGAACTACAGACGTTATCCCTTGTAGCATTCCTCTTGGCTGAACATGTCCAAATATGTGTGTTATGACCAGCTTACCAAAACAATATCATGTTACGATACTCTGTCACAAGATGTCTATGCTACATGTATCTATGTGTGACCACCTAGTGGTTGTGTTGTAAATTGCAGCCTGTCAACAGTTTAGCTAAAATACTACAATATTGAGTTAAGTTGACTTCATGAGAAATTTGAGTCTTAACCAAATCCATGAATTTTTCTAAAATTGATCATTTCCTCTCCTTGTATAGTACTTAGTACGTCTCTGCCTTATACAACCAGTCTACAATACTACTGTCTGCCTGAAGAAAAGTGCCCATCTCTAATTAACATTATTAAAGGGGCACCCAGCTGATATCTCTAAAGCACTGAATGAGCCATGGTTTAAGATCCTTATGTTTAACTAGCCCAACAATTAGAGTTTGGGAGTTCTACATTTTTTGCATTGTTTCTGTCTATCAATGGCTCTCAGCAAATATTCTCCAAAATGCTGCAGCAAAAATGTTCCAAACATACAACTAGATGTAGCCTCATATGACACTAGCGTCAGGTAGGTATTTCATCTAGACCATGCCCCAGGAGATCCTCATTTGTATTGAATGGTAAATTGCAAAGTGTAGCAGCCCAGGTAGAAGTGCACAGCTCACAGGTATCATCTATACACATTGATATATGCATATATAGAGAGTATTACATTCATACAACAGCACAGAAGTGTTATCTGAACAGTATCCAGACATCCGCACCCAATACACAACAGCGATTCCCAACTGCAAATCTGAAAGGCTACAAAATGTTAAAAAAAAAATCTGTAAGCAGTAAATACTGGAATACTAAGACCTCCAGCAAAGGTAAAGTCGCTATTTTGTCAGGAGTGAAAACGTGTCTACAAAGAAGGAAAAATGCTATACAGAATATCAGAGAAAGCTATAAACCCCAACAAGTAAACTGTGGGGGTGAAACGCGTTGAGAGTGGAGCAGTGGCGTAAGTAAACTTTTGTGGGCCCCGGTACAAACATTTACCAGGGCATCCTCCCTACAACGTATTCTTTATAGCGATGGTTATGGATGCTGCAGTGGTATGTCAGAGACTTAAAAGGGATAATACTATAGTTGTTATCAAGAATACAGTGAGTGAGCAGCGCAGCACCTTATGCAAAAAATACTGGGAGCTTTGTGTTCTGATAAACATCTCATCTGTGGGGTTCTAACAGTCTAAGGGATCTAAGAGATCAGTGGGGGTCTAACACCCAGGGCCCCTGCTGATCAACTGTTTGAAGGGACCGTGGTGCTTTTGTGAGTGCTGTGACTCCTTCACTATTTACATTGCACAGTATCTGTGTGAAAGATCCTCAGTGCGCCAACACCGCGCTGGCCCACACCTGAGTCTTCTTTCATATAAAACCACACTCACCGCCAATGAGTGCCGGGTTCACAAGATAAATACAAGACAAGCTTTCTAAATTTTATATATTTATTAACCCCTAAATGGGTCGGTATTAACATCTAACACATGCAGTTCAGAACAGATATGCAGATATATGCAAGCATTAACAGTTACTAGTTACAAGATACAGTGCAATAAAATAAAAAGGCATAAAAGTGAAATGATTACTTTACCACACATCTCCTTGATGTGGTTCTGTAGTCCAACACTCACACATGCTCTGGTATGTGTGAATAACCAGTGGAGGCAGCGGCATTAACTCCAGCATCTCAGCAGCCTCTCCTCATAGTAGCATCTTCATAGTAATCTCCCAGTGGTAGTCTGTGATGGACTGTAATAATAACTCTCTCACTGGCCTCTTACCTCATCTTTTATACCCTTGATGACACCATCCAGAATGAGGTCATCAACAACAGCAAGTCTGATTGATTAACGCACTCAAGTCAAGACTTTTTGTAAGGAGCTGAGACCAAGTGAAATGATACAATGTTATCAGCCATGTCTGATCTACCTGTGCAGGCTGGACAATGCATGTTTATTTGATCAGCCAGGACTGTGTAGGAATTCAATGGAGCCTCGCTGGGATGGATACAAAGCCCTATTGTTCCAGTCCGGCCACTATTGGCAATATACCTATGATTATGGCTGCGCACCTTATGAGTAAAGAGAAGTAAGAGAGAGGTACGCTACCCAGAGATCAAAATACAGCTTTGAGTTATAGCCATATTTAAGTGGAATCATCACACCTCCCCCTTTAGATGGGGCTTGTAGGAAGTAGGGACCTGTGTCTCTCTTCTGAAAGCACCTCCGCCTCCAGCTTCTCAGGCTCTGGCCCCAAGGCTCCCTCACCTTCCCCGGGGTCCCAGCAGACTCAGGCCTTGTCAGACTCCGAGGGTGGTTGAGCGCCACGCGCCTTCAATATGTTCAGACTAGGGTCAGCTTGGACAGCACCTCTGAACTCTTGGCTGGAGTGAGACAAAAGAGAGGTGCATGTTACATAGCTGCCGGACCCTTCTGGCTCTCTAGTCTGACTAGGGACGCTTCTAAGGCCTAGGCTCTGAGCCACATACACTTGGCTACCTCCTGCCTGTTCTGGGTCCGCTTTCTGAGTGCGGGCATCCCGTAGCTTTACACTCATGACCTCAGGCCCTTGGGATACCATTCCAGAGATCCCATCCCGGCAATCTCTGCTCTCCTGGCTACCCTTGGCCTGCTCTCTCAGGGTCTTCCCCACACTAGCTGCTAGTTGGGAGAGTTCTAGGGGGTTCTGCACCTCCCTCTTTGCTTCCAAACCTACATCCTGTTCCTCCTGTACTTGGGTGGGTGATGGTGATACCTTGGGCAAATGACTGAGATCATGCTTCCCCAAAACATCCCCCCACAATACATTGACAGGTAATACAGTTGACATACCCCCTTCTTGGATCACACCTCCAGTACCCCATGCCATCTGCACTTGGGCCATGGGCACTCCTGGAATAGAACTGGACAGAAGAGACGTGTATGTCTCATACCGGCCGGACTCCTCCGGCTTCAAGGGATTGAGGCTAGTCATGGCGGTCTCAGCACCGACTCCAGGTGGTGTAGGCAACGGTTCAAGGGTCGGATCGCCCTCCACCCTTGTAGCACTCTGGCTGCGGGCTAACACCGCACTACCAGCAGTCTGTCCCTCACCTGGATCGGCCATGAGATCCCCATAGCCTACCTGACCACCTGGCACATGGTCAGCAGTTGGGTGCTTATCGGATGCACTGGGCGAAATAGTAGAAGTCGCTTCCAGTGACTCAGAAGAGCTACCCTGTACACTTTCACAACAAGCATTGGCAATTACATTGACAGTACATTCATTAGCAATTGTTAATTCACACCGGGTCTCAGTAATGCGTCTGAGCGACGGAGGGACTGGTGCAGAGGCTGGAAGGCTTTCCACCCCTTTGGCACTTTGACTGCGGGTAACCACCGCAATACCAGCAGTCCGTCCTACATCCGCACCGTCACTGAGAGCCCAGAGAGACACCGAACCCCCTGGTACAACATCCACAGTTTCATGGCAGACATTTGCAATATCATTAACAGCATCCTGATCAGCATTGGTTCTATCACACTGAGCTGGAGGGAGGACTGGCGGACATAGAGACACAGACTGGGGGGGTGAGGCCCCCGCAGATGTGGGCGGGTCTACAGCCCAGTCCTCACTCAGCTCCTTTACATCTACATTAATCCCAGAGACAGTAGAATTAGCATTTTCACAGAATGTATGAGGAGACATTTCAGAGGGAGGGTTACCAGCCCCCTCTGCAGGTAGTCCCACAGGTACAATATCAGACATATCAGCATGGACAGACAGCTGATCACAGGGAGTTGGGGTGGTCCCCACCCCATATTGGCACATCATAGGCCCCAAATCTGTCCCCAACAGTACATTGGCAGGCAACTCAGACATCACTCCCACATCCCGCATTCCTTTCCAAGCACCCCAGTCTAAATGAACACAAGCCATGGGTACAGTAAAAAGTTCCAATCCAATACCCCGTAGGGTCAGAGTTTTCCCGGGAATAATACTGTCTGGGGGGACCAAATCTGGTTGTACCAGCGTAACATTTGCCCCAGTGTCCCGGAATCCCATCACCACTTTGTCCCCCACAGTGACCTGTTGACGGTTAGCATTAAGCTGGGGCCCCTCCCTCACAACCAGATACACAGATGGGCCGGTCGCTGTAGTTTGGGGAGCAGAGGGGCTCCTAGGGCGGTTGGGGCAGTCTCGTTGTAAATGTCCCATTTGATTACAGGCGTGGCACCGCCTGATCTCTCCCTGGGGTATGAGAGAGGTCGTCGGGGAACTCAGAGCTCGAGGGGCAGGGGACGTATAGGAACCACCTGGGACAGAGTTTGGCCTACCCCACCTGGAAGCAGAGGGCTGTGGTGACCTCCGGCCTGGCATCTCCTTCCAACTTGAGGGTCTCTGCAGGGTTGTTGGAGTTTGCACCTGCTGGGAGAGCTCCATCCTTTTGAGCTCAAGCTGATACTGCCGTTCTCGTTCTGCTGCCTCACGATCAGCCTGCCGTTCTGCTGCCTTCCTCTCTCTCTCTGCCTGTCGCTCAGCAGCCTTCCTCTCTCTCTCTGCCTGCCGTTCTGCTGCCTGCCGTTCTTGTTCTACAGCTTCCAGAAAACGGCACAACACTTGCAGGTATGTGTTAGGGTCACTGGTGCCTACTTGCTGTAGGGCCATTTGCCAGTATGAAGCCATTCCCCCGACAATGCTGGGGCTACTGGTCCCTCCTGGTGAAGTAATCCTTGGGCCCGGGCTGCTTGCCGCACTTCCTGGCCTAGCCCCAAAATCAGGACTCTGCTCGCTTCTCTGCATGGCTGTGGCTGCCTCCATTTCAGCCATACGCTCAGGATCTCCAAAAGTCTGGTTCTGCAGTTCTGGGCTCTGCTTCTGAGCCCACTAGCCATCCACTGCAAATAAAAGATAGGATAGCATACAAAGAGTAAGGGAGGGGAACAGCACTGTATCAAACTTTCACTGTATCTTAATGCTTGCTTTAATACCGAGCTTGTCTCATAGGATTACTACAATCCCCAGCATGTGAGTGATAAAGGTCACCAACACACGCTGTTTATCCTAAGATCCCACTACGCTGCCACCAATGTGAAAGATCCTCAGTGCGCCAACAACGCGCTGGCCCACACCTGAGTCTTCTTTCATACAGTGCTGGCCAAAAGTATTGGCACCCCTGCAATTCTGTCAGATAATACTCAATTTCTTCCAGAAAATGATTGCAATCACAAATGTTTTGGTAATAATATCTTCATTTAATTTGTCGTCAATGGAAAACCACAAAAAGAATTGTCAAAAAGCCAAATTGGATATAATTCCACACCAAACATAAAAAAGGAGGTGGACAAAAGTATTGGCACCCTTTGAAAAATCATGTGATGCTTCTCTAATTTGTGTAATTAACAGCACCTGTTACTTACCTGTGGCACATAACAGGTGGTGGCAATAACTAAATCACACTTGCAGCCAGTTGAAATGGATTAAAGTTGACTCAACCTCTGTCCTGTGTCCTTGTGTGTACCACATTGAGCATGGAGAAAAGAAAGAAGACCAAAGAACTGTCTGAGAACTTGAGAAGCAAAATTGTGAGGAAGCATGAGCAATCTCAAGGCTACAAGTCCATCTCCAAAGACCTGAATGTTCCTGTGTCTACCGTGCGCAGTGTCATCAAGAAGTTTAAAGCCCATGGCACTGTGGCTAACCTCCCTAGATGTGGATGGAAAAGAAAAATTGATGAGAGATTTCAACGAAAGATTGTGCGGATGGTGGCTAAAGAGCCTCGACTAACATCCAAACAAGTTCTAGCTGCCCTGCAGTCCGAGGGTACAACAGTGTCAACCCGTACTATTTGTCGGCGTCTGAATGAAAAGGGATTCTATGGTAGGATACCCAGGAAAACCCCACTTCTGACCCAGAGACATAAAAAAGCCAGGCTGGAGTTTGCCAAAACTTACCTGAGAAAGCCAAAAACTTTTTGGAAGAATGTTCTCTGGTCAGATGAGACAAAAGTAGAGCTTTTTGGGAAAAGGCATCAACATAGAGTTTACAGGAAAAAAAAAAAAGGCCTTCAAAGAAAAGAACACGGTCCCTACAGTCAAACATGGCGGAGGTTCCCTGATGTTTTGGGGTTGCTTTGCTGCCTCTGGCACTGGACTGCTTGACCGTGTGCATGGCATTATGAAGTCTGAAGACTACCAACAAATTTTGCAGCATAATGTAGGGCCCAGTGTGAGAAAGCTGGGTCTCCCTCAGAGGTCATGGGTCTTCCAGCAGGACAATGACCCAAAACACACTTCAAAAAGCACTAGAAAATGGTTTGAGAGAAAGCACTGAAGACTTCTAAAGTGGCCAGCAATGAGTCCAGACCTGAATCCCATAGAACACCTGTGGAGAGATCTCAAAATGGCAGTTTGGAGAAGGCACCCTTCAAATCTCAGGGACCTGGAGAAATTTGCCAAAGAAGAATGGTCTAAAATTCTAGCAGAGCATTGTAAGAAACTCATTGATGGTTACCGGAAGCGGTTGTTCGCAGTTATTTTTGTCTAAAGGTTGTGCTACCAAGTATTAGGCTGAGGGTGCCAATACTTTTGTCTGGCCCATTTTTGGAGTTTTGTGTAAAATGATCAATGATTTGACTTTTTTTTTCATTCTCTCTTTGTGTTTTTTCATTGCAAGCAAAATAAATGAAGATATTATTACCAAAGCATTTGTGATTGCAATCATTTTCTGGAAGAAATTGAGTATTATCTGACAGAATTGCAGGGGTGCCAATACTTTTGGCCAGCACTGTATAAAACCACACTCACCGCCAGTGAGTGTTGGGTCCACAAGATAAATACAAGACAAGCTTTCTAAATTTTATATATTTATTAACCCCTAAATGGGTCGGTATTAACATCTAACACATGCAGTTCAGAACAGATATGCAGATATATGCAAGCATTAACAGTTACTAGTTACAAGATACAGTGCAATAAAATAAAAGGGCATAAAAGTGAAATGATTACTTTACCACACATCTCCTTGATGTGGTTCTGTAGTCCAACACTCACATATGCTCTGGTATGTGTGAATAACCAGTGGAGGCAGCGGCATTAACTCCAGCATCTCAGCAGCCTCTCCTCATAGTAGCATCTTCATAGTAATCTCCCAGTGGTAGTCTGTGATGGACTGTAATAATAACTCTCTCACTGGCCTCTTACCTCACCTTTTATACCCTTGATGACACCACCCAGAATGAGGTCTTCAACAACAGCAAGTCTGATTGATTAACGCACTCAAGTCAAGACTTTTTGTAAGGAGCTGAGACCAAGTGAAATGATACAATGTTATCAGCCATGTCTGATCTACCAGTGCAGGCTGGACAATGCATGTTTATTTGATCAGCCAGGACTGTGTAGGAATTCAATGGAGCCTCGCTGGGATGGATACAAAGCCCTATTGCTCCAGTCTGGCCACTATTGGCAATATACCTATGATTATGGCTGCGCACCTTATGAGTAAAGAGAAGTAAGAGAGAGGTACGCTACCCAGAGATCAAAATACAGCTTTGAGTTATAGCCATATTTAAGTGGAATCATCACAATCTGTTTTATAGTGACCGTGCAATGTAATTACAGCCTTCAATAATATCACATGTCAGATGGCTTGTGATGTGAATAATGAAGGGGTCCCACACAGTGTAATATGTTCCCCAGAGCCCCCCTACAGTATAATGCTCATAATGCTCCACAGTGGCCCCCACTCAGTATAATATTCTGCACAGCGGCCCCCACACAGTATAATATGCTCCACAGTCATCCCACACAGTATTAAATGCCTCCAAGAGTCCTCCTTCAGCCACTTCAGCTGAACCCCATGAAATTCGACAAATGCTTGTGAGGTTTCGGTGCTATTATTATACACTGGGGTCAGCTCAGACCCCAAAGTATAACAATCAGAGAGGTGAAGGCCCAGGAAAAAGCCCCGAAGAGGAGAATATAAGTATTTGTTATTTTTAATCTCCTCCCCTGGGCAAGCTACTATTGAAGCGGCCACTTTTCATTAAGGAGATGAATAGCGGTCAATGGAACCAGGCTTTCCCGACTGCTTCAGGACCCCAACCATCTCCGGCTGGCTACGGGCCCTGTACCACTCTGGGCTTGGTCACAGTCACACCCCCTGCAAATTGTTACGCCCCTGGAGTGGAGTAAAGGGGATAAGGCTCGACTTTCTGCTTGTATAGCCCATCCCAACCTATAGGCACCTGTATATATGGGGGAAGAACCATATATCACCACCCATGCAGCAGGAGGCTTTGAATTAAGGTCTGCAATGTATAAGGTGCCCCTGTATGTAGTGACCTAGCATGGGTTTATGAATGGATATTCATGCTATCTTTATTTTATGCCATCATATGACCAGTTTTAATGCATATCTACTAAAAGTGATATTTTACAGAGATACCATGTCCTTCGTATGGCATATGGTAAGCCTCGCCACCACATTTTGTGTCTATTCATACAGAATCCTACAGAAAAACTGTTAAAATAAGACAAATTCAGACATATTGTAACTTCTTTACAAAATCTGAAATCTTTGTAAGTCTTGTTATTTAATCACAGAATTTTAATTAACCAAATTCCTTCTTCTGGGAAGACAAGAGACTTAAGAATCTATTTGCATTCACCTAACAAATGTCTTAGTAAGGACATATACAGTCCTATTTAAAATAACAATAGTGGAATGTATATGGATAGCGGCGTCCTTGTATATAATTAGCGTCAAGACTCATCACATGTTCCAGACAGCACATAGCAGGCTCTAATTATAATCATTACAGGGTCAGTCACTGTGAACCAGGAGACAAGAGACTGCACGGCCAGCTTGCCTGTGTCTTTAGAATGTAATGGGATGGTAGCAATTTTAACACATTCTGTGCAAAACTAATATTTGCTTAAAAAAAGATTATTCCAAATTTAATTATCAGAATCTCAGCATAATCATGCCTTGTTCTGTGAAAAAGACCTCAAAAGATGTGAGCCATATCTAATTATAAGGTTAATGGTTAATGTGGCGCATATACCCTAGAACTAATAATCTGCCTTTAAGATGTTTTGTACTTGTTTTGCACTCGTATGTTTAATACTGGGCTTTGTAGAGTTGAATTTGAATGTGCAGAGTTCATCTACAGAGCTATGACAAGGGGAAGAGATTGGCCCCGGGTGGACTGTCCGATCACTCTCACGTGGGGTAGCCATATAGAGGGGAGGAGATCAGCCCCAGGTTGACTGGCCAGCCACACTCATGTGGGGTAGCCATGTAGAGTTTGGCTACAGAGCTATGGCATAAACATAGGACAAGGGGGAATAGGTCTTGTTTGGCTTATGGCCACATCACGGGAATAGCAAAAAAAATATAAGGATAGTATTCCCCCCACAAAGTCATCAGTCTATCCAGAAGTACAATTGCATGAGCAAAACTGCAAGGAGGAAAAGACTGGTGTAGTTGGTCATGTTTAGTTTAGCAGTCAGGATGGAGTGCCATTGTTAGAGGCACAGCAGAGTAAAAACCAGTACAACCCAGAACAGCGGGTGGAAGATATCAGTACAGCACTCGAGCTGCCAGGAGAGGCCTGAGAGACTGCCAGACAGAAATGGTGAGAAGTAGTTCCAGGGTACAGACCAGCTCAGGACCACCGGCAAATTCAAAGCCAGAAGTTGTGAGGAGGCTGCTGTACAGAGTCAGGACTCAGGAGACACAGACTAGAGAGACAGAGTCGAGTACCAGCAGCCGGAGCCTGCCAACATAGCATTGAAATTCAAGTTAAGGGACTGTAACTGTTTACCAGCTGGAAACCTCTTTGTGTTAAAGAAGAGAAGGAGTGCATTGAGCTGGGAGGAACTATTCATCATATTTGTGAGACTGTCATTTGCCAGTAAAGTACTGTTACCTTGCAAAAGTGAAATAACTTTTCCTGCTTACAACCACCTGGTTCCTGTGAGACCTTGCCTGCGCCTTGCCCCTGACCCTTAAAAAAGGGGCATCTCTGGGTGGTTGTGGGCTTTTCTATTTAGATTTAGTTAAGTTAAAATTCCAATAAGTCACGTATTGTGATGGTTGATACATTGTATAAGGTCAATAGGAGCCTGGATACGTTACTTTAAAGTAAAAAAAATATCACAAGTTATGGAAACTAGATTTTAGAGATGGGTGTTAATTCAGGGATTTTTTTGTGATTGCCATACTTGGGGTTAAGAGGGAATTTTTGCCCCTATAAAGGGGTAATTGTCATCCACCTCAATATGGTAGGATTATAGGTTGGACTTGATGGACCTGTTATCTAGCTAGAAGTATCTGGATGGTGAATGGGAAGAAGAAAGGCGCTTTACTCGCAGTGATTGATTGCCAGAAGGTTCTAGGAGAGGAAGGAAGACCCTCTGGGTGACCATGGGACACTATGGCTGGCAGTCTCAGAAACTGAGGGCAGAGAATGGATCACAAACAGCTGAACTTACTGTAGATACGGTAGTAGGAAAGACTGCACACAGTTGGTGCACATGACATAAGGATCCATGAGTACAGTCATGTTGTATATGGTTAGAGGCATATTTCTGGAGATCTTATGAAAGAAATCACCTTATACCTTGTGCACCTCAATTCCTGCTTCTTCCTTCCAGAAGGCAATGTCAGCAGGTCTCATGGTTCTGATATAATTTATGGAATTGTGTATGCTAAATGCATTTCTCTAGACACGCATTTTAACAAGTGACTGAAAGTGTTCTGTCCCTGATACTGTTACCATGCAAACCTCTACTGATGCCTCCTTCCTCACTACAAGATTCATAGAACTTCTGTAAGGGTGAAAAATCAGGTCACTGTCTAATCTATTCAATGTCAGCTTTCACTTCAGCAACTGGGCCACACAGAGTGTGCAACCATTCATCGGAGTGTCCTGCGCCAACATCCAAAAATTGAAAGTCATATGGTCTGCAGCTGAGGCACACATTTCCTTTATTACTAATTGACATAGGACACAATGGATCACAAGTATACATTATACACACATAATATTGTAATGTCTATTGTAATATAATCCTTTTAATACACGGGATAACTTCCCCACTTCTTCAGATTGTAAACTTGTGGCCAGGATCTTTATATCCTTTGGTGTACCAATGACAATCGGTGAAGCATAAACTACAGTTAGGTCCATATATATTTGGACACTGACACTAATTTTGTTTTTTTACCTGTTTACTAAAACATATTCAAGCTATAATTATATAATGGACATAAAGTCCAGACTTTCAGCTTTCATTTGAGGGTATCCATAAAATTGAATGAAGGGTTTAGGAGTTTCAGCTCCTTAACATGTGCCATGCTGTTTTTAAAGGGACCAAAAGTAACTGGACAATTGACTCAAAGGCTGTTTCATGGGCAGGTGTGGGCAATTCCTTCCTTATGTCATTCTCAATTAAGAAGATAAAAGGCCTGGAGTTGATTTGAGGTGTGGTGCTTGCATTTGGAAGATTTTGCTGTAAAGAAAACATGCGGTCAAAGGAGCTCTCCATGCAGGTGAAACAAGCCATCCTTAAGCTGCAAAAACAGAAAAAAAACCATCCGAGAAATTGCTACAATATTAGGAGTGGCAAAATCTACAGTTTGATACATCCTGAGAAAGAAAGAAAGCACTGGTAAACTCATCAATGCAAAAAGACCTGGAAGACAACAGTGGTGGATGATCAGGCGTATCAATATCCAAATCTACCATAAAGAGAAGACTGCATGAAAGTAAATACAGAGAGTTCACTGCACTCGGCAAGCCGCTCATAAGCTTTGAGAATAAGAAGGCTAGATTGGACTTTGCTAAAAAAAAAAATCTAAAAAAGCCAGCACAGTTCTGGAAGAACATTCTTTGGACAGATCAAACCAAGATCAACCTCTACCAGAATAATGTAAAGAAAAAAGTATGGCGAAGGCGTGGTACAGCTCATGATCCAAAGCATACCACATCATCTGTAAAACACAAGCCGCAACCCAGATGGAGGAGACCGGAGGATGAGAGTAGTAGTGGCGGATGCTGTGCCACCTAGCAGGCCGAGCACACTCACCAACCATTCCAGTCCCACTCCTAGGCCGGACAAAGTTGAGGGGGGTCCTGCAGCACTACCGGATGGTGGTGGTAGTAGTTCTTTCCCCCTGGGCACTTCTAGTTGAAGGGGGGACCTCTACTCTCTGAGCCGGTGTGATTGAAGTCGGAAGGGCCCTGATGGTGATGCAGGCACGACTCAGGAGTCAGCGGTGCAGGTAAACCAAAACAGCCTTTTATTTGGCAACAGGAACAGCAAGGCAACGGCAGCATCTAAATGGGGGTAGTAGTCCTACAGTGTCCAACCCCCAGCCTTGGTTCCAGGAGGGTGCCCAGGAATGTTATAGGCTCCACAGGATGGTTTTCCTCTACTCCTCCTCTCTGGTTCTCCCAGCCAGGTACACTAGGGATGGAGTTACAGGGAGTCCTGACAGGGATCTGGTTACCTGTATGCTAGGCCCGAATGAGTTTCTCCTGTCAGGGTCCTCTCCTGCTCCTCCTGGTACCGCACCGAATAAATCCAATAGTTCTGACAGCACTACTCCCTTGCTCTGGGCTGTCTGTAGATGAGTCTGGGGCTGGTGATATCCCTCCTGGGGCTGCAGAGGCGACCGTTGGCCTTCAGTCCTGAGGCTGGTGGCAGGTCAGCTCTGCACACCTTAACTTGTCAACTGCAGGCACTGAACTGAAGACCAACCATTGCCGGGGAGATAAGACCTCCCTACAACCCCGCCCAGTGGCCTGTGATAGGCCAGGGTTGAACCAAGGCAAGGTTTTGAACACTACAGGGGGAAAAATGCTGAGGGAAAAGCTGCATAACATATAACATAAAACACTTAACATGGAAGACGGAACATACCAACATAGCCCAGAGGCACAGTAACAAACACATAAAAAACAGCAGCCTCTGGGATGCTGCACATGGCGGAGACAGTGTGATGGCTTGGGTATGCATGGCTGCCAGTGGCACTGTGTCACTAGTGTTTATTGATGATGTGACACAGGACAGAAGCAGCCGGATGAATTCTGAGGTATTCAGAGACATACTATGTGCTCAAAGCCAGCCAAATGCAGCCAAACTGATTGGTCGGCGTTTCATAATACAGATGGACAATGACCCAAAACATAAAGCCAAAGCAACCCAGGAGTTTATTAAAGCAAAGAAGTGGAATATTCTTGAATGGCCAAGTCAGTCGCCTGATCTCAACCCAACTGAGCAGCATTTCACTTGTTACAGACTAAACTTCACACAGAAAGGCCCAAAAACAAACAGCAACTGGAAACAGCTGCAGTAAAGGTCTGGCAGAGCATTAAAAAGGAGGAAACACAGCGGCGTCTGGTGATGTCCATGAGGTCAAGACTTCAGGCAGTCATTGCCAACAAAGGGTGAACAACCAAGTATTAGAAATTAACATTTTATTTACAATTATTTCATTTGTCCAATTACTTTGAGCCCCTGAGATGAAGGGATTGTGTGTAATAAATGCTTTATAGTCCTCACATTTTTATGCAATAATTTTTTTTCAACCCACTGAATTAAAGCTGAAAGTCTGAACTTCAACTGCATTGTGGTAATATACAAAACCAAAACTAGAAAAATATTGTCTCTGTCCAAATATTTATGGACCTGACTGTATGTACATAACAAGATGAGTAACCTTGTAAATACATTGCATTACCTAACCTGTTCTCATCCTGAGTTACAGCTTGTGTTACACTTTGGCAGGGGTGCAGGAAGGGATATCGCAGGGAAGAGGGCCCATATCATAGGGGTAGTGTATCACAGGGGGGCCCCTTTGTGCCTCCTCCATAATGCCCCCCCCCATATATTACTATGCTCTCCTTAGTGACCCCACACAGTGTATTGTCCCCTAAGTGCCCCCACACAGTATAATGTCACCTTGTCCCATACATATAGAATGACAGAATGCCTGGGTGATGCAAGAGTATATAGCTGGGCCCGGGAGATTTGCCATCTTGTCCGAGAGGTCACACCTTATTTTATATTTACCAACTCTTCCAGGCGTTCTAGGAGAGTTGTCAAGTATACTGGCATCCCAGATCCCACACTTTATGTACAAACATACTGCATTTGTATTACTGTTTATACAATTTACTGCCAATGTTATCCAGCTTCCAAAAATTATCCGCAAATACATCCACAGCACTGCTAAATACTCACTGTTCTTTTGTGTAGCCTTTGCTTGGCTTTATTTAACTTTCTGCTCCTTTTATTACTAACATATAACACTATGTTATTTACATGCAGGAAAACTGTGGACAAACTACATTTCCCATGATTCATCTGCCTGCTCTCACTCTCTGTGTACCCCTCCCTTCTCCATTCTCCCCTGCAATGAAATCACAGGTAAAAAATCACTCCCACATCTGAGGTCACATGCTGCTGTGATGTTTCGTTTGCAAGTTCACTTCCCCCTGTGAGCAGCAGACACAGAAAGTGAGAGCAGGAAGATGAATTGTCGGAAATGTAGTTTGTTCACATATACATGGGAACAGTGAGGATTTAGCATTGCTGTGGATGCATTTTCAGATAATCTTTGGAAGCTGGATAACTGTTAAAATACCAACACACTCCTTGATTTATGACACAGAGTGCACTTGGGTGACACCAGAGAACAGCAGGAGTCCCTTGAATGGATCAAAGCAAAAACAAGGTTTAATCAAAGCAAATAGTTAGGTTACAGAAAAATCTATTCCTAAAACATAGGTTAAAGTTTAAACAGAAGATCAAGAATTAGAACAAATAGAATGAGAGCTGTTGTGAAAAGGTGTTAGTGCTCTGCCCCCATACTCCTAAAGCCTGCTTATAAAGGCTGAGAGAGCCTCACCCCTGTCCATCATAATTCCTCATATGGATAAGTTTTTTTTGTATGATCCTTCCATGGATACTGGATCCTTCCCTATATGAACATAGCCCTAAATTTGGTTCCTATGACGTGTTGTGTGTTATACTGAGACCTTCCTTTTTCCATCTACTCAGCACAGAGCCACTTTAACCATAGTCTGTCAAGAATGACATGCCACACAAATGTTACTTCATGACCTTTTCCATTCTTAGGTTCTAACTTTAGACTATAAGATTTAACAATAACCCCTTTAAATGGGCACCCTTTGGCAATGGTATATTTATGATTGTATTATTTGGGCACTATATAATACACCATAAAGGGCCGTTAATAGAAGGCATTACAGAAACCTAAAGTCATCACTGCACTAGATTATCAGGAGATGGTATGAAGGGTGTACCATAAAGGAAGACCATGCAGTTACTATGTGTCCAAGGCTGGTTGGTCCTGTCCTCTATATTTCTGGATATCGAGAACATGTGCAGTACTCCTTTCTTTCAGGAAACTGCATTGTAAACAAAGAGGGAGGCAAATTGTCCCAAGTGCATGAAAATATCATTTAGGGAGAAGCAAATACCAGGTCCTTCTGTCCAGGATGGTAAAAATGTTCACCAATGGGTTTCCATTTTGAACATGCTATTGTGCCCCTCTCTTTTATGATTGCCACTAGTAGAATAGAAAACTCTGACTATACAAAGACAACCGTATGTCAGGCCAGTACAGAAGACAATAGAGGTCACACAGTACATAGTCATATATCTTCAAATACCGGGCTACCTTATCTTAAAGACATTTTATTGTGCATACCAGATCTAAATAGCGAGATATTTATAGTCAGCCATATACAAGCTGTTATCACAGTTGCTGTTTTGCAATGCATAAGTAATATTACCTCTATGGAAATCCATGTAGCCTGCAGAGATGAAAGGTTGCATAATATATTTTCCTGTGATCTTTTAGTGAAAATTCTGCGCAACACCCCCAGGCCAAAATAAGAGACACAACCGAGTGAAGTGCTCGGAGGCTTCCAGAAGGACATTGTTACTATTTACATCAGGAATGTATATTCTGCAATGCATGACAAGGAGCTGGAATGTAAATGGCATCAGTAACAGATTGCTTACAGCATATTGTATTGTAGTGTACTCCACAGGGTGTACTATTAAAAGCTGCATTTACATTTTCCAAAGTTTTATGTCTAATATGTTTTATATAGTCATATAAGAAAATAAGCAAGCTCCATGTAAAGCTTTTTATAGCTCCTGGGTATTCTATATGAAGGTGTATTGGCAGACGCAGGTTAAAATGAATGGATCACTCATTTATTTATTTATTAAAACCAGATATTAAAATATATGTTTTTTTTCTATTCTGTTTTTATTTTATATTGTAGATTTTTTGTATTCTATTTTTTGTACATGATTATGGGAGCTGCCATCTTGCCTGGGCTTCTCCTCTGCTCTGTTAACAGCATTTAGTGACATGCTTTACAGCAGTTTTGTGTCCATAGGCAGCAATAGACTGGGGTCGCTCATTGAGAGAGTTTTCTAGATATGCTCTGTGCAGGGAGAGAGAGTAGATAAGCTGTGACATTTTCTATTCTCTGTAGTAGATGCAAAATAATGGGTCAGTGGTGTTATCAATAAGGGGTGTTTTCTTCTATTGTAATCCTGTTTGCGATGTAAAAATGAGGTGACTCCTGTAAAGAAAATCCCTACAGTATTGGCAGAGGAATAACTTGAAGTTCCTGGGCCCCAGTGCAAAATGGTGCCCCCCCCCCCCACCTTGTGCCATTTAGAATAGCGGTATATTTTATGTGGCAGAGGGAGCTTTGGGGCTCCCTCAGGGTGAAGGGTCTTGTGGCAAAGGCTACCACTGCACCCCCTGCTTAGTGACCAGAGTGAAAATTGCTGGAAATATATATATATATTTTTAAAAAATAGATAGACGTGGAAAATTAAAAAAATATATATGAATATAGCACATTGTGGCACCAAACAAGCATGTGCAAGTAGACAGGCTATAACTAAGGAGCCATGCGCTCTGAAACATGTAAGTCGTCGTGTCTGTACAGGATGGTTGTTATGCCATCTTTGTCCTTTTTTTAACATGTGAATAAAGGTTACATTTTATTTATACGAATATTTGCCAAGAGACATTTTTTTACCTTTTGGAAATCATGTGCAAGTAGACCCTTAGATGCCAGATACGGCAAACACATTGCATAATTTCATTCATAAAAACCACTAAACAATATAATGACCACTTATAGCCGCCACTCAGTATAGTAAAATTGCTTGTGGCCCATGAACACTATAATAATGTCCCATTGTGGCCCCCAAACAGTATTATGTCCCCTTAATGGCCTCCACACATTATAATGGATTACATAGTTTATCTACAGGACAGAGCAGCCCCGGGTCTTCATTACTTATATGTCTTCCGCTGTCTGAAAGTAATGCAGGTGTCCAGTGGTTTGTGCAGAGTAGCTGCTCACCAACAGGATTTTTATGCCTCTTCAACAGAGGCAACATCCCTAAGCTTAAGGAGGGTTCTAGCTATATGGGAGATTTGTCAGCTTCCCCCACAAGTCCAGGAGGTCTTCCTTCTTTTCAGGAGCATCACAAACATTCCAGGAGAGTTGGCAAGTTTGCATACAATTCTTGTACTTATAAGGTGTTTTAGGCTAAGGTCTCACGTTGCGGAAACGCAGCTTTTTTTGTTGCAGATTTTGCAGGCCTCACAGCACTCGTGTACCCTGCACACCACTAAGCAGGTCATGGCTGCTTAGCATTTTTGTTGCAGGCCTTGTCCAATGTATTTGGTAGCACATGTTGACTCAGTTCTGATTTATTGCCCCCATCGGGGAGACTGAACCCCATAACACTTGTATTGTTCTTTGTGACGGTGTTGACGTTATGACACCACAATGGGTGGACTTATGTGTGATCTGGCCTCAGTATGGTCCTATGGTCTAGGGTCCTGCAGCAGCTGCTGCCATGTAATGCTGGATAAGCAGCCGAGTCTAGTTCTAGTTCTGGACCTTATAGAGGCAGCGATCATTCTGATCACAGTCACTGTGTAAGGAGCAATCCAGACAAATGCAACAATAGAGATATTGTTTTATATTTTTTTGTAATAAAAATGTTACTGACCCTTTAAAGTAGTCAATGGTAATCAATGACTCTAAGGTCAGGCCTGGTGGAAACCACAGAACTCACTGCATTTGCACCAATCCACCATTGTCCTGAGATGAGACCCCATAATGTACTACACATGACCCTCACAAAGTAGAATACCCCATTGTGACCCCCACACAATATAATGCCCCATTGTAATCCTTACACAGTATAATACCCCATAGTGACTCTCACACAGTATAATGCCCCATGGTAACTCCCACGCAGCATAATGACCCTGTAGTGTCTGGACAAATTCAGGGGACATAAGGTGGGGGCATATTCTAGTGGACGCTATAAGGTTGCACATATTTAAGGGGACATTATAAGTTGTGGGCATATTCAGGGGACATAAGGTGGGGGGCATATTTAGGGGGACACTATAAAGTCACACATCTTCAAGGGGACATTATAAACTTGGAGCATATGCAGAGCAACACTATAATGTGGAGGCATATTCAGGGGGATAGTATGAGGTAGGGGGAATTTCAACAGAACATTATAACAGGGGTCATTATAATATATATGAGGACCACAGTGAGGGTAACATTATACCATAGTGATTTCAAGGGGATATTACACCATGTCAGGCCTCATAAACACGACTGTAGTAGATTTACGGTCCGCAAATACTGATCTGCATATAAACATGTCCACATTGCATCAGTAAAGTCATCCACAATCACGGATCCTGTATGATTCTCTACACTGGCTATTCCTCAAATGCGGACAAATATAGGACACTCTTCATAATTTGCGGATCACTCCTACGGCCGGGACACACTACCGCAAAAATTGCAGACGTGTTTATGGACCCATAGAAATTGGGTCCACAATTGCAGATAAAAATACGATTGTGTACACGGGGCCTAAGGGCTACTGTAGAGGGCGTTATAGTGTGGGGGGGTACAAAGGGACATGGATGGGAATGGGTGAAGACGAAGGGGGGCTTACTATACAAAAATCGCCGGGGAGCACCATGTGTGCCGCACATTTTTTTCTCTCTTTCAATCCTTGTGTTTGTGTTTGCCTGTTTTGCTTGTGTGTGCTGTGGGCGACTGGTCCCATTTCCTTCTTTAGTTGTCATAAAATTCCCCACTGGGCCTAATTTATCAAACAAGAAAACGGGTGTTGTTACCCATAGCAACCAATCACAGCTTTCTTTTTCAACAACAGCTTAACAAAATATAAATAATCTCTGATTGGTTGCCACATGACAAATTTCCCCCTTTTGATAAATATGGCCTATCTGACTTCCCTCTATAAGATACGTTCATATAGCAGAGCGCTGTGTATTTGATTTTCTACATACATTGCCACCCACGTTTAATATTCATCGTTCGCAGCGTATAAAGTGATTAATGCCAACACTCGCTCATTTGAAAATGGGTGGCCTAATTATTTAATCAAAGCTGCTGCCGCTGCCGTGCCCTTGATGTTTCACAAAGTTTTTCCACTCTGTGCCTATGGGGGATGTGCTATGATGCCAGCAAACATACAGTTTTTTTTTTTCTATATTTTCAAGCAACAATTCATTATTCATATGTTCCAACTTTGAAAGCATTTGGCTGAAATAATTGAAATTAACTTTTAATGAGAATGCGTTTGAACTGAAATCTCATAAGACAACCCAAATTGGCCTTTCACGTACTGTAGTTACACAGGATGTTAAATATGCAGCGAACACAGGGAAGATGTGTTTAGTAATAATATATATCTGTCTCGGGAATGCTAGAATAAGCATAAGCCAGTAATAGCTCCATTTACATGCGGCGGCTATATTCATTTATCATCTAATTAAATTGTTTCAGATATTTCCCAGATTCCAATGTGTTAATGACCGATATAAGGAGAAGCCATTTATACAGCAGAGACTGCAGAGTTCTAGTCATTTCTTTCATATTTCTAATCCCAATGCTCATTATTCATTTCTTTTACAAATTGCAATTTTTATACTATATTAGGGAGTTTTGTAAAAGGCTGGGCTACGCTAGGCTGTTTTTTCACATAGACTTAAAGGGGTTGTACAGGATATATTTTTTTTTATTTTAGACTGGGAAAGGTGTAAAAAAATTTAAAAAAAACATACTCACCTGTCCACGGTGCTCCGCTGCCTCCCAGCGTGGTCTGGTCCTGCTGCTCCGCTGTTTTCTTCCGGCGGAAGTCCGCACCATACATGACTGCTGAGGCCAACCAGGGGCCTCAGTGAAGGACACGGGACGTCACTACCTGTGGCGTACGGTGTACCTCCCTTAGGCCGATGAGGTCACTGATTGGTCTCCGCAGTCATATGACCACGGAGGCAAATCAGCAGCCTAAGGAAAAGGACATGGCACGTCACAGCCAGTGAGGAGTTCCTGCAAATGAAGACAGCAGAGCAGCAGGACCGAACTGCGCTGGGGGTCACCTGAGCATCCCATGGGGCCCCATAACAAAAGTCAGACTTGAGCCCCTCCTTTCCAAAGATAATAAACAAAGCAGGGTAAGGTTATCTTCACATCTGCATCGGAATCTCCGGTTGGAGACTTCATCGCAGTGTCTGCCTAAAATCATTGGACTCACTTTATCGTTCACCACTTTAAGTTAAAAACAATGGACACCCAATGGACCCCATTATAACTCTGTATGTATCCGCTATTTTAGTGGTTCATTTGCACGTTGTTGTGGTCCTCCAATGGACTAGAACAACGGTCATCCCGACACAGGTGTGAACATATCGTAGAGAAGAAGATAGCTTGAAAAATTAAAAGAAAAACCTCTGCCACAATTACAACCAGTCCAGCGAGTGCAGCTGACAGGCAGAATACAATACCATAGCCCTTTCAACTGCATGTTTTTCTAGTGCCTCCCTTATTTGACTACTTACTAACCTATTGCTATGTTTATAATTAAAGGGTTAATGATTTCCTGACAGGGTAAGGGGTATTTCTGACAGACTTTCTCACAAATATCACTAAAGGGGCGAGGGGGTGTATTTTTGATACTTGACATGGCAGACATCAAAAGAGATCAAAGTGATCTGAAAGAAATCTCATGCCCCCTCCCTCCACAGGACCCATAGCAATTGCCTATCCTGCCTCCATGGTAGGAAAGCCATTGGATTTTTGTCATTGTTACATCATTGTTGGTTCTAAAATTAAATTGAAAATTAAACTGTCTTTTTTTTTTTAAATATTTCCTTCTATTTTGTGTATGTCACTCCTATGCAGAACTCCGTGTCTCCATGGAAACAGACTACAACAAACCATGTGTAGTCTGGTCCCGCAGTCATACTCCCAGTCTTCTGCTACTTACTAACCTATTAAATATATGTCAGCAAGCTTCTGATTCAGTGACATATGACAATATATAATACTATTATTCAGTGTCTGTGCTATATAGAAATATTATTTGGTCACTCTATGGTGATCTTATTCAATCACTGTATAGCTGTCAGTTTATTGTGGTATTATATAGTCACCATATAGCAATACAAATGATATGATTTGGTCACTGTTGAATGTATTAAAGTAGTTTTCCCCTGCTGCTGGTAATTTACCCCTTAGATCCCCCATCTGATGCCTCCACCCCCTAGCTGATAATGACTTCATGTGCCTATACATGTAATAGACAGTAAATTGATGGTCACCTGTTGTAGTATTTCCAATACAGACCCCTGGGCGGCTCATGACAAGTCAATCACTGTATATTGTCACACACATCTACACAGTGTCGGATGTAGGTTCCTTGTGCCCACCAGATAAAATGACTCAGGGGGCCTACCATCAAACAACCCCTAGGAAATATACCATTGTACCCTTCAAATCTGGATGTCTAAGACTTTAACATTATTGTGTTATTATTGGAGGATCCTCTGGTGGGCCAATCCCTCACTACATATCCAGTATTCCAGGCATAGTAGTAGCTGGCATTGCATTCTAGTATAAATTCTCCTTCATATGAATTCTGTATTATACAGCTCCCTGGACACAGATTATGTAACACCGCACAACAACCATAAGATTACTTAACTCTCTAGTTTAATGTACAATGTGCGAAAAGCCTCTTAAAAACCAGTGCGGATGCCAATCCTCCAGGAGTCACTTAACAAAGACAAGGATCCCTCCGGCAAGATGTGAAGACTGGTACACAAGGCCGTTGGTCACCTCCCAAATTAGATCTAATGTTATATACCGCCATATAAATGTATTCATATCAACACATTCCTTTCTATTGGAACTCATCCACATTGACTCGATCATGATCTATTGTGGGTTGAAAAGAAGGAGAAAGTTAAATTATTTTCAATGATGCATTCCAAGCGCTGTATATTAGCGGCCTCAGCATAGCGGAACATCATCTATATGTCACATAATCCTTCATTGTTTTAGCTGGAAGATAGTTCAAGATCAGTTACTGTCACATGTCAGTAACTATATCTGTAGCATACATTGATATAATAGTTAGTAGCAGGTTCCGATTACAGGGAGGACACAAGGATGGTATGCTTGAGGCTTCCATTATCTTGGGGACCTATCCTATATCTTTTCTATGTACAGTGAGTCTGTCATCAGGGCCCCGGATATCAACCCAGCTTGCAGATAGATAGCTTAAGGTCAACTGAATGAATGGTGTTTTCCCCTTGGGGTGGGTGCTTCTGGTGCCAAGATATCACTGTTTTGCCAATATGCAAATTAGATCTTTGGAGCAATGAGGGCATTGCCACTTTGGAGCAATCTGAAAAAGACAAATGCATGCATGGCCACCTACGATTGACGGTCAGGTTGGCTCGTAGTGCCAGAAATGGTATAAGGGGCCTCACAAATTTTTTTGCCCTGGGGTACCTTCATCATGGCTTTAAGTCTGTCACTTTTTCCTTCACTCCACATGGCAGATTTTGTTACCGTGTTGCCTGACTGTTAAGGCTAATTTTGTTTTGTCGTTTTTTTGTAAAATAAATGCACAGGGTAAAACCTGTTTACACCAGAATTTTTGTGTCTGTCTCTAAGTGACTGGGTCCGCTGCTGCTACCACTGAGCCTATCCTCCCACAAGCCCCATATACAGGCCCACTGACTGATTACAAGATTGTAGACACCTGTGATGCTAATTAGTGGACACACCTTGATTTAACATGTCCCTTTGGTCACATTATTTTCAGGGATCCCATCATTTCCGTCCAGGCCTGTTTCATGAGTTTTCTTTTTTTAAAAATTCTGTTGAAGCATGGTTGAAAAGCAATGTCTGACTTTCATTTGTTCATTTTCATAGAATTTTTATATATTATTACTTTTGTCAGATTCAAGTTATTTCTGTGACCATTGTTTGTTTTTTCTTTCATTAAACGAGGGGTACCAACTATTTTGTCCATGTGTGTATATGGGGCATTAATTATTTGGCGGGGGCAACATGGAGCACATGAAAAAGCCTTTCCCTTTATAACATCTGCTTGTTGTATATGACAAAAATACAGTTGGCCTGGTTACTGTACCTTTATACCTGATGTTTATGGTGGTATTATTGCTGCGGTGGTTAGTTCTGTTGTATAAGAAGTTCAGGATTACAATGTCTAGTTTTTATGTATATTTGGCCCTTTAAATTACAGGAGATGGAAATAAATTAAAAAATATTAGCACATAGATATCATAATCTCACTATATTCTCCTACTGTACCTCTAGTGCTAGTGCATGTAAAGCAAAAGTTTGGTTAATGGAAAGGCCAATAGTGGCCAGTAAACACTCAATCTTCAGCCCACCTCTTCAGTTGGTGCAGTGCAGAGGGGGCCTGCAGGGTACCTGATGGTGATGGTAGTAGTTCCCCTGGAGTTCTTCCTGATGGTGGTAGTCTTTGGCCTCACTGAGCCATGTGATGGTGGTTGGAAGGGCCTTTCATGGTAGGTGCAGGAATTGACTCTGGAGACAACTTTACAGAGGAAGATGCTACAGCAATACAAACAGCTTCCAGACATGCAGCAGTGCAATGTGATTTCCACTGTGGGAAAAGAATCACTCTGTTACTAACGTATCTCACCCTCTCTCTAGGGCCCTTATTATCCTGTGAATAGCTGGGTCAATTGTCTGAGACTCTGCCAGACCTCGAATTCTCCTCCAAAATGGCCATTTCTCTCTCTCCTCTTTGTAGGCTGACAGCATATACTTTTTCCCTGTCTCAGGGCTGCAGAAATCATAGGATGGGACAGGCTGTCTCTCTCCTTCTAGCAGTGCTTAAACCAGGCATCTGCCTGTTTCTGTCTGTGGCTGTGTGAAGACTGCCAAGAGGTGACTTTCCTCCCCTCATCCCAGCCAAACATGGGTTGTGCTGGACCATGGCTCAGTGAAAGGCAGGGGTGTTCCTCCATCCCCAGCGAAACAGCCCTAACAAGGGAAAATCTACACATTGAAGCACAAAACTATATACAGGTGCATCTCAATAAATTAGAATATCTTTGAACCGTTTATTTCTTTCAGTATTTAAAATAAAAAAGTGACCTCCTATATTTTCTAGATTCTTTACACACAGAGTGTTCTATTTCAAGTGTTTTATTTCTGTAAATGTTGATTATGGATTACAGCTAATGAAAACCCAAATCTAAAAAAATTAGAATATTGTGAAAAACTTCAGTATTGTAAATTCAGTGTGTCACCTGCCAAGGTTTTCTAAGCCTTTAAATGGTCCCTCAGTCTGGTTCAGTAGGACACACAATCATGGAAGACGCTGACTATGAATTGTATTACTGAATTACTGAAATGAATGAACGTTTCAAAGATATTCTAATTTATTGAGATGCACCTGTACAAGTGGCACAGACATAATGTGTAGCAGATGTTTAGCAGTGTCCACTGGGATGCTACACTACTAAACCAAACCTTTATGTTCACCTATATGCCATGCAAAAGTTTTAGGCAAGTGAAAAAAAAAAAGTAAGAATGCTTTCCAAAATAGAAGTGTTAATAGTTTATTTATGTCAATCAACAAAATGAAGAGAAATCTAAATCTCATCAATATTTGGTGTGACCTTTGCCCTTTGGAGGAGGAGTCCTGGAAGTGATGATATGACCCCACAGAGCCCTGATCTCAACATCACCCAGTCTGTCTGGGATTACATGAAGACACAGAAGGATTGGAGCAAGCTTACATTCACAGAAGATCTGTGCTTAGTTCTCCAAGATGGCGGGAACAACCTCCCTGCCGAGTTCCTTCAAAAACTGTCTGCAAGTACCGAGAAGAACTGATGGAAGGCAAAGGGCAAAGGTCACACCAAATATTGATGGGATTTACATTTTTCTTTTCATTCACTTCATTTTGTTAATTAATAAACATAAACTATTAACCCTTCTATATTTAAAGCATTTACATTGCAGCATTTTGCAGCATAAAACTTTTTCACAGTATTGTATGTCTGAGACCATAATACGGATACTAAAATGCACCTTTTTCCAAATTTTAGATTGCTAAACGTATTGTTGACAAACTTGTGGTTTTCTTTCTGCTTTGACTGTCGCACCACAGTTTTCATGTGCCATGTACAGTATCTACAATATTAGACGGAGTGAAGGTTTTGTTAGCGGCTCATGTGAGACTGTATCAGTGATGTGTTTTTGTCTTATTGTCAATGCTTTTGGGCTTTTCTAATAGAATTAGTCCTAATAGGCAGTTCAATGTATGACTGTGATTCGATGCTACAGGCTGAGGTTCTATAAATAATGAGAGTGCCTCAGGACTCTGTACACACACAGGTGGCAGCCGCTTTAAATGTCTTTATTTATGCCGCCTGTGGTGAAGCCGCAAACGTCACATCTGTCAAGAGGAATCCTGCCATCTGTTTAGTGTTATCTTCAGTAAGTACCAATGGATGTCGGGTATTTGCTTCATAATGTTTGCTGTGAGATTACAAGAGTAAATTCCTTTACACAATAAATACATATAGTCCCTCTTGTTTTCCGTGCACAACAAACAGGCCACATCAAGGCAATGCTCCTGTAATGAAAAAAGTCTGATAAAAGGCGAGTAAAAATGTGGGTTTCCTTGCTGGAGACTTCTGCTGATAAAGTAAGTTGAATCGTTCATATTTGTCCTTGAACCTGGAACACAGAAACGGGGTTAGGTATAGGGGCATAAGTGGTCTGGAAGTTTAGGGCCTGGCACACTGATGCTGACCATTGTCAAGGTGTTTCGTGCATTGGTGCATACAAGGTCATGATCAGGACTAGACTGGCCTACCAGAATACTCGTGGATCCTCCAGTGGGTCCTTGTTCTGACATAAAACTAGGCCCCAAAAGGGGGGAGAGTGCAACCCTTTTTGGGTTCACTATAAATATCCTATTATACCTTATGGATATATCATGTGTATGTCATTAAATGGATATGACATGATCTGAATATGGAAAAGTGGGCCCTTAGAATGATTTCCTGTGGGCCAAATGAAACTGTATTACCTGGTCCTGTTTTCATTGGTTTTTCCCTTTCAATATTTCTTGTGGCTCAATACCTCCTGTCGTATTTAATAGTTACTTGTGACCCACAAAAAGTTAGGGACTTATGACGTATTGGTACACTTCTCAAATGGTAACAAGATCTTTCTGGATATAATTTTTCAATATTCCATAGCTTTATATACCACAAACTGATATTATCTTACAATGTTAGGCCATTGAACTAGCACTTTCGTTGCAGTGGTATTGGATGATTATGCGCATGTCCAGGTCCATGAGAAAACGTGGTACATGGATAATATCCATTCCCTCCATGGTCCCATACATTTCCATGAATTAGACCACAGAAAAGACAACTTTTGCTGCTGGGCTCATGGCTCCTGAGTCCCCACATGGACCCATGATAATACATAGTCATGTGCTTGGGGCCATAAGAAAAGAATGCGTCAGTCTGCTATCTAAACACAGAAGGCACAATGACACAGTACACATCATGTAACGTCTCTGCCTGTTCGGGTCTCTGCGCCACCTTCCGATCGCACACTGTGGCGCAGGAGGCGAGTCAGTTTTGATTCTTATTGCTCTGTCTGAACACTGCACTGTTATCTCTGTAATTGATTTTCTACCACACCCATTTCCTACACCTATGTTTCCCTCCGCTCCTCAAATAGTTAATCTTAGCCTTACCTGTGTGATTGACAGCCTATCTACCACTCAAGTCTGGGGCAATTCTGGACTTCCTATAACTGGTCATCTGTCCACACATGTTTGCTGGCTATTGAGACTTGTCCCTTGCTAAGCGCTTCTCTTTCTGTTTTGTTACCTGTATTCATATTCCTGACCTCTGGCTTATCCTTTGACTATTCTCTCGGATTTCGATTTGGTACAGATCTCTAAGGGAATTGCCAGTTGAGCAATTCCCCAGTGCTGCTGCTGAAACAAGGAAGAAGGGAAAGACAGAGACAGTGAGTCCTAAACTCGACCCAGCCCCTGTCCCTGCCTAATTGCCACAACTGTCCTAATGACAGGGACAACTGGGCGGCAATCCCTTTTCTGAATAAGTGTACACAGAACAGAGTCAGGAAGCCGAGGTCAAACCAGATAGACAAACAGTACCAAATCGAAATCTGAGAGAATAGTCAAAGGGTAAGCCAAAGGTCAGGAATATGAATACAGGTAACAAAACAGCAAGAGAAGCGCTTAGCAAGGGACAAGTCTCAATAGCCAGCAAACATGTGTGGGCTGATGACCTGTTATAGGAAGTCCAGAACTGCCCCAGACTTGATTGGTAGATAGGCTGTCAATCACACAGGTAAAGCTAAGATTAACTATTTGAGGAGCGGAGGGAAACAAAGGTGTAGGAGATGGGTGTGGTAGAAAATCAATTGCAGAGAAGAGGTAATAGAGCAGTGTTCAGACAGAGCAACAAGAACCCTAAGCAAGGAATCAAAACTGACGTGCCTCCTGCACCGCAGCGTGCAAGCGGAAGTTGGCACAGAGACCCGAACAGGCAGAGACGTTTCACGTCATGGACTCATGTGCCCACAGGTATGTTTACGATTGAACAAGAGGCAAATAGGGCAGTTGCCCTTGAGCACCTTCATTTCTAGAGATGGGCAAACCCCTCAAGATTCATTTCGGGTTCAGGTGGCTTGGGTCCAAGATTCATTTCGGATTGAAGTTTGGATAGAACCAGAAGTGAAATTATAATACTCTTGGGTCTCTTCATACCCCAGAGTATAATAGGTGGAATCCCAGGGGAGGTGTAAAAATAAAAAAAACACTTATACTCACCTTACCTCACCTCTTTTAGGTCTCCTTGTGGCGTAAGGTGCTCTCTCTCAGTCTCCACGGGGACGTCATGTACCCAAGTTCACCACTGATGCCTGTGATTGGGTCTCAGTGGTTCATGGGCATGCCTAGCGTTATGACGTAATATTACCGCTGTGGCCCAATGATGCTCGCCATGTCCATGTCATGGGCCTGTGATTAGGCCTCAGCGATGACACCTGGCGCATGATGTCCCCAAGAGATTCCTGGATGGGATGAGGAGGCCCAAAACAGGTGAAGGAAGGTGAATATAAATGTTTTTTTATTTTTTACCTCCCCTGGGCCTACACCTATTATACTCTGGGTCTGAAGAGTCCCCAGAGTACAATAATTTACTGCAGTGCATCACGGTGACCATTTTAGTGACAAGACAAATCCCCAATTGCTCAGTTTCGTTAAAAAACAAAAATTTAGGATATTCAGGTCGAACCAGGCTCATGTCGAAGTGGTTCACCCATCTCTATTCTTCCTGTCTCCTCTATGAATGCACCCATGTATAAAAAAGAGTGTCTACGGTTATAGCAGTATATTATGATTTTTTTATTTCAGAATTTAAGTTTTATTTGGGTTTGTCAAAATTGTGGAAATTGACCTGGCAATGAAAGCATTATGGATATTTGCAAATGAATTACACTGATTCTATCCAAGGTAGTTTTTTTTTTCTACCTCTATTTATAAAATTATTTTTTTCAGAAAAGTATTTCTTATGAGACTCGTATATAGAGCTACAATGGCAAGCTTTCTGTATAAATGAGTTGTACGAGCATGTACATCACCGTATAATGTACGGTATAACACAGATCATTAACAATGAGAATTGTCGGCTGAGTTTTAAGTGGTGAATGATAGATCCTTCCCCGAGGGAAGGAATTTTAACTACATAGAAAGGAAAGGGTCAGATCCATTAGATAAACAGAGCAGAAAGTATTAATTAGCTTCATTGCTTTTACTTTAATGTGTAGGCCGCTATGTAGGTCTCAAGCTCCATCTTTTAGGTACACAGCCATGAAATGTTTTAATTTTTTTTATATATGGTTATATGTTTCGTTAGCTTGGCCGTCATGGGTATCTAATGAATTGGCCTCTATTGCTCATGAATATTACTATACCCTTTGCCATTGCTGATGTTGTTCTGCATTGATTAATACAAAGGACAATTATCAATTTTTCCATGTAGCCGTATCTCACATGACCATGGTCAGAATTACATCCACTGGGAGTAAGCAGAATGAATGACAGCAAGCAGGAACTATAAAACCATGAGGAGTTGATACAGAAATTATATTGGAAAATTGTACAACTTTTTATTGTACAAACAATACTATTTGTCTCTCAATATTGGTCTGAAAGTGACCAACCCCTTTAATTAATTATTCATGACTAGAGATGGATGAATCGGCTCATACCAAGCCGGGTTCTTCCCAAATATTCAAAATTGTTCATTTTTTTACAAAACCAAACAAATGGAGAATCGTCTTGGGCGAACTAAAGTGGCCACTGCATTATACTCTAGTATAAAAGACGGAGGCCCAAGGGAGGTGAGAAAAATAAAAAAAACACTCATACTCACCTTCCATTACCTCTCTTGGGCCTCATTATGGTGTCGGACGCTCTTCTGTGAAGTCTTCGGCCCGGACTCAGCACTGAGGCCTATGATTGGGCCTCAGCAGTGACCTGGGCACGCCGAACGTCAAGATGTCATGACACTCAGCATGTCCATGTGACCACTGGTGGCCCAGTCACAGGCCTCAGCCGTGGCCCCCAGGCAAATGACGTCATAGAAGAGTGCCAGACATCACAAGGAAAGTTTCAAGCGTTACAAGGAGGCCCAAGAGAGGTAACGGAAGGTGAGTATAAATGTTTATTTTATTTTTTACACCTCCCCTGGGTCTCCACCTATTATACTCTGGGGTCTGAAGAGACCCCAGAGTATAATAATTTCACCTTCACTTTGACATAACTTGGCTGTGTTTGTCTTCAAGAGCTAGAAATTGGATAGCTAAGTTCCTAGGAGTCCTGAGAGTATTCTACACTATGTTTTATAGATAGGTTCCTAGGAGCCCTGACAGTGTTCTACACTATGTTTTATAGATAGGTTCCTAGGAGTCCTGAGAGTATTCTACACTATGTTTTATAGATAGGTTCCTAGGAGCCCTAAGAGTGTTCTACACTATGTGTTATAGATAGGTTCCTAGGAGCCCTGAGAGTGTTCTACACTATGTTTTATAGATAGGTTCCTAGGAGCCCTGACAGTGTTCTACACTATGTTTTATAGATAGGTTCCTAAGAAGCCTAACAGTGTGCTACACTATGTTTTATAGAGAGGTTCCTAGGAGTCCTGAGAGTATTCTACACTATGTTTTATAGATAGGTTCCTAGGAGTCCTGAGAGTATTCTGCACTATGTTTTATAGATAGGTTCCTAGGAGCCCTGACAGTGTTCTACACTATGTTTTATAGATAGGTTCCTAGGAGCCCTGAGAGTGTTCTACACTATGTTTTATAGATAGGTTCCTAGGAGTCCTGAGAGTATTCTACACTATGTTTTATAGATAGGTTCCTAGGAGCCCTAAGAGTGTTCTACACTATGTGTTATAGATAGGTTCCTAGGAGCCCTGAAAGTGTTCTACACTATGTTTTATAGATAGGTTCCTAGGAGCCCTGACAGTGTTCTACACTATGTTTTATAGATAGGTTCCTAAGAAGCCTAACAGTGCGCTACACTATGTTTTATAGAGAGGTTCCTAGGAGTCCTGAGAGTATTCTACACTATGTTTTATAGATAGGTTCCTAGGAGTCCTGAGAGTATTCTACACTATGTTTTATAGATAGGTTCCTAGGAGCCCTGACAGTGTTCTACACTATGTTTTATAGATAGGTTCCTAGGAGTCCTGAGAGTATTCTACACTATGTTTTATAGATAGGTTCTTAGGAGAATGTACTTGGTACTATAAGTAACTGCTTCATTTTTCCTTGCCACTAGCTGTGGTTCTTCAGTACAGTCATTTATAATGCACTTGTTCTATAGTATAAAACACAAAATATATATTTATTTATGTAATAAGTACATGATGAAAATGTGGATAGACGTTCCCGTTGATGTGGCTGGATTATGTACTCAATGAATGCGGAATTAGAAATGATGGGGAACATGTTGAGAAATAACAGTTTAATAACTCAATTTGTTATAAATTGTGGCACTTATGACCTTTCCGTCTGCAAATGCAGATAAATGAGCGTCATAATTCATGGACGGAGTCAGAAATGTCTATTGGAAGATAATGTATATTTTCAAAATCCAGTATGAATTAATGAGCCTTAGGAAATGTTTAATGCCGCTCTTCACCTAGACAGCTTGCTCATGATCTACCCATTTGTTGAAGTGATTCTAGACGAACATTTCCACCAAATGCTGAGAGCTAAATAGGGTATTCCATTTCAAGCTCCCTCTATCTACTACATAGGGGATATCTTACTGATTGGCAGAAGTTTGATCACTGGGGCCCTAACTGATCATGAGTATGAAGGGCCTATCCAGAAGATAGGTTAGCAGTGACCAATCAGTGAGCATGTGACTGCTGGGACCCCACAATCATGATGGAGTGGCAGGTCACACATGTGCACAGCTACTCCATTCCTCTCTATGGGACAGCCAAAGAGAAGTTGAGTACAGTGCTCGACTATCTCCAGCAGTCCCATAGAATTAAATGGTGCAGAAGCTCACATGTGCAACCTGTCCATCCATTCATACAGGGAACCCAAGCCCCCCATGAGACAAATACAGGGAGAGATGAGCGAACTGATTCATAACAAGCCGGGTTTGCTAAGAATTTTCCAAAAAATTCAGGTTCAGCCAAAATTCTCAAGGTTCAACCAAAAGGCTCAATCACAGGCCTCAGGTGACCCCTCCACCGATCAGACAGTTTTCCCTATCCTGTGGAGTATTTACTGGGATACCCTCTTAAGGGAGCCTGTCTCCAGGGTGAAGCATATTAAACCAGCAGTACAGTTAGATAGGTCAGACACATCTGAATGTAAAGTCTTTCCCCTTGAAAATTCACTCTTCAGTCATTGAGATATTAATTTATTTCACAATATGCAAGCTAACAGTCTGGAGCACCGATGGCGGCTCCATTGCTCCAAACTGCTTCACCACACACTGTTCTAATATGCCAGTGAGAACACAGGGCCAGGAGAGATTTCAGCATAGCTCTCTGGACCTGTCACTCAAAAAAGGGAGGGAGGAAGGAGGGCGTATTAGAGCAGTGTGGGGTGTAGAAGTTTTGAGCAATGGAGCCGCCCTCAGTGCTCCAGATTTCTCATTTGCATATTGTGAAATAGATGAATATCTCCGCAATGGATGTACAAATTTACATGGGAAACAGAAACTACATCCAGGTGAGCCTGACCTAAACCTAAGTAATTGTGTTGCAATTTTAATATGCCTTACCCTGGTGACAAACTCCCTGTAAAAAGGATAGCAAACGATCTTAATCTGCATCTTGTTTATAGGGATTGGGCCAATTGCATAACCTCATCTGTGTGGCCTCGGAACAGTTGGGTCCCTTATCCTGGACCCATCTCAATAAGCCATATTTACAAAGGGTACCTATAGCTTTGAATGCAGCATCACAGCCATGTATCAGATACCCCTCAATTCATCTGAGTGGGTACCAAGTAGTATAACATTTTCCCTACAGCAATAGAATAACCCTGCAGTCATACTATTACTACCTCTTTGCTAACCTACCTAAAATGGACAGAATTTTGTATTAAATCTCCAGTACCCGATATATGCGTTACCATTGTTAGAACATAATGGTGCTATGCACTAACTCTCCTGATCTTACAAAGTCCATTTATGGTGATAATATAATAGAAAATTGCTCTAAAATTCCACTTGTTAGTTCTTTATGTTTTTTAACTGTGTGTCCATGAGTCTTCTCTGTCAATAAAATGCTTTTTCTTGCATTACTCTTGATCTCCCCCTCCCCATTCACCAGATATAAAATGCCCTTATCTAAAGGTTCAGATTAAAGGGTAAATCAATTTATCAAACGCGGGTCTTTTTTGTCATATGAAAGTCATAGCACAATATAACAAAATAAGATCAAGAAACCATTATCTGTCCTCACTGCTAAGGGCATATCATACAGCTATATATATGTGGACCTTAGAAAGAGGGGCCCATGGGTGCAGGGCTCTCATCTTCAGAGGAACTGCATTGTTAGCAAACAAGGGAGTCGATAATTGTACCAAAACTCATGTACAGGTAGGGATGAGCAAACCAATTCATAACAAGTTGGGTTTACTACAAATTTTCCAAAAAATTCACATTCTGCCAAAATTTCAGCAAGCCACACCTGACCACTGAGGCTCAATATAGGCTTCATATTTCACCTGGGCCAATGACATCAATGGAAAAGGACATTGACCTGCATCAGATGCTGTAACAGTGCCCGGGAGGGGTGAGTAAGATTGTTTTGTTTACGCACCTCCCCTAGACCGCTTATTACAGTATACTCAGGGGTCTGAAAATACCCCAAAGTAAAATAATAGCAGTTCCAGTTTGGACCAAACAAATTTGGCCAGAAACAAAACTGCTGGACATGGATGGGAAAACAAACACTAGGGGGTGATTTATTAAGACTGGATCAGTCTTAATCCATTTTTTTGCTGGCAGGAAATGGACCAGAATTATTAGGCTCTAGCTTCTTAATAATTATGATGCATCTCAGGAGGTCCTGTGCACCAGTATTGAAATCTACGTCAGCCAAAGACAGGAATAGATTTCAGCTATAACTCATGACGGTTTTCTGGTGCAAGTTATAGTAAATATGTTGCAGATGGCAGTAGTAATTGGTCACCATTGGGCTCCCAGTGCCTATAGTTGTATTCTAAACATCTGGAACTCCTTAGGGGCTGGTGCAGTGAAAAGGGGGGCCTGCAATGTGATGGTGGTATTAGTAGCCCCCCCCCCAGGGCACTCCCTGCAGTAAGCCTCCCTGATCCTGATGGTGGTTGGGGTGCCCTTCATGGTAGTGCAGAATAGAGGACTGGAGACAATGTTGAATGGTGCAAAAACTCACGGTTTGCTAAAGTAATACAGATGAACAACTGAACAACAACTTTTCCACAAAATGGAGGCGCAACCTTGATAACCTTTGGGCAGGAGCTGAGGCCTGGTAATGACCTTCCCTGTGGTCAGTCCTCAAAAAAGTGTGTCCAACAAAAAGGCATCCAACCAAAAGTTGTATTATGTGTTTGCGCAGTTTTTCTTTGGTCTATGTGATGTCATATTAAAGTGCAGAAACCAATCAGTGGGACGAGTATAGAATAATAGAGGACATCTGTAGGGGGGCAAACATTTGTTTCACAGCGCTGCTTTACAGACATTCACACAACAAAAAAGAGGAGGTGGTAATGGGCGATTAAATTGCCTTGAAAATAACAGAAGCGCTCCACAATGTGTTTGTGATTGCGGAATATTCTGAAGTATATCATTATTTGTGGAGAACTGCATTAAAAGGCTGAAAAAGAAAAAAAAAAATGTATTCCCAGACTTAATTGGTAAGTTAATGCATTAAGACAGTGATGTGTATTATTTGGCGGAAGCGTAAAGTAAGTTATTATCTTAGGGGCGGATTTCACTTGTTGGTTGCTGCATTTACTAAAAGGCAATTTGACCTTAGAAAAAAAAGAAATGGCAGCGGGACAATGTGATTATTGTTGGCAGCATAAAAGTCAAGTAATAAAGGGGGAAATTCGGCCATAGATGGTAAATTTTACCAGGTAAATCTGGCCAGATTCCATTGTCCAATGTGTGATTGGGGAACACAGGCTTGTAATACATGAATAAACATGGTCTATGCTTATTAATTCATGGGTTAGGTACAATAGACAGGGGCCCATTCTGACTCGTATACATTGAGACAGTTCTGACATTTTGCCGCCCCCCAATCTGACCAGCCCTCTTTTGCCCCTCTTTTCTGTCGTTTCATAATATGTTTCATAACATGTGCAATTTTTAAGAGAAGTAGGGAAATGCAGATGGCTGCCTAGCTTCACTATGTGGGTTTCGGTGCTATCACAAAAAATTTAAAGGAGAGCCTATACATGTCCTGATCCATGGAACTACTTTGTATCAGCTCTTTTAGTGTCATAGACATAACAGAAGCTATAGACAGTTCTTACTTGTTAGAAGAACTCTTCACAATATGCTGATCACAAAGTGTCTCCTTCCTGGGACCCCCACTAATCTGAAATCTGTGGAGAAACCTGACAGTATGACAGATTTTGGTTCAGGAACCGCCATGCAAATTCCACCCTGGAAATCACTCTCAAAGATCAAGCAGGAAATTCAGTTAGTGGAAAATGAAGCGTCTTCCTCCCATTGAAAAAAGTGAATGGTAGTGAATTCAGCTGCAAAAATTCTGCCATGTGAACCTGTCCTTAGTGTTCAAATCCCCTGCAGCACCACCACAGGAGAAATCAAAAATTACACCATGTCCATTGAAATCAGTGTGTTATCTGTGTAATGTAGGACAGGGCAAGAGACATTCCATGTAACCACTTTCGGAATATCAGAACTCTCTAGGATAGACTATAAATAGCTGATCAGTGAGGGTCTGACCACTGAGATCCCCACCGATACTGAGAATGGGGGGTGTTTTAGCTCTGTTGATATACTTCAACTATCTTCGGTACTCCCATTGAAGTAAATGTAAGCACAAATGTATCTGGTCCAGCAGGGGACACCCCCGTTCTCTAGATCAGTGGGGGGTCTCAGTGTTTAGACAATTTATCCTTTATCCTATGGACATAACATAATCCCTTTAATTTGGAATTTTGTAATTGAGCCTTGATAAAAAAAAAAATCTAAACTGGACAACCTGTTTTAACAGTTTTTGCTTTATGACCAATTTCACTTGGCATGCTGTACCAATAGAAGTTACAATGATGTCTCTACTAAAAGAATAAAAAATGGGATTCTAGAACTGCCAAAACAAATTTTCTTATTTCTGGTGGTAAACTCCCTTTATATATTCCGTTTATCTTGCAGGGAATGCAGAGATAACAGGTGCTTCCAGGCCCCATGCCACTTACTATATAGAGACACAAGTATTATAAATGGCCCATGGTGGGTATGGGCCCCTGTTATACACTTTCCATTGTGGCCCAGACACTTAAAGGGAGTCTGTCACCAGAACCCAGCATATCAACCCAGCCCTGCAGATAGATAGGTTATTGTCACCAGAACCCAGCATATCAACCCAGCCCTGTAGATAGATAGGTTAGTGTCACCAGAACCCAGCATATCAACCCAGCCCTGCAGATAGATAGGCTAGGATCACCTGAATCAAATTTTGTTTTCCCCTTGCGGATTGCTGCCTCCATTGCTGAGATGTTGCCATTTTTGTCAATATGCAAATGACTGCTTTGGAGCAATGAGGGTGTCGCTGTTGCTCCAAAAAGGTTAGCGGCAACGGATGCCTAGATTCTAAAGGGGAGAACACTGTTTGATTCAGGTGATCCTAACCTATCTATCTCCAGGGCTGGGTTAAAGTGCTTGGTTTTGGTGACAGACTCCCTTTAAAGTTACATACCTGTGTTACATTATAATCTATTATGCCCCATACTCAACCATGTTATAATTTCCAATAACAAATAAGGAAAGATTGTTATTCACAAAACAACAAAATCCCATTAAACAGAGCCTGACAATGAAAAAAGTCCAATATTTGTCTAATAGCAAAACTCCTCGCTAAAATATAATAGTGTTCATACTTACAAGAATAGCACGAATACAGAGGGCATCCTTAAAACAACACAAAAATTATAAGCCCAACAGCTGACATTCTACACAAAGCTGGGTGGCTGAATTAGTCCCTTCCCGAAATAAGGCCATCGCTCATTTATCTTATCTTTTCCCTTTGTGTGTTTTACAACCTTCAAGACTGATGCATGTTTATGTTTCATTTGGACTTCCTCCAGACTCGCTGACTCTGGTTTTGCTCACTGTTGTTAACATTACCACTTTTTCTTCTTTTGTGTCTTTCAGTGGATGCCTTGTAACTTTCTATGTATGAAGAAAAGGCTCTAAGAACTTGTGTTGAGCCTATGTTTGTACAGGTAAACAGGCAAGCGACAAAGAGTTCATCCTTAATATTTATGACATACATTAGTACGCACCTTCGATACCCTCATGGGGAGAATGGAGTTTCTGGGTATTCATGATGGCCATGATCTCTAATGAACTCAATGAAGACATAGGTACACTTTTCCTGAAGTCTATTAGAGATATGGAAAGAGCTGAGCATTTTTCACTTGACTTTTTTGGTAACAGTCATAGACCAGCATAAAGTGATTGGCCTGAATCTGAAAACTATGGCACTCTCATTTTCCTAGCAGGTGCATTCTCCCATGTGTGTATCCCCTACCAGTCCTCTATTGCCAGCTCTGCCACCACAAAACATATTATAGCATGCCTCACACAAGTACATAAGTATTGAACTTCCTGGAAGGAACTCATCCTTATCAACCCAGCCCCACAGATATACAGTGCTGGCCAAAAGTATTGACACCCCTGCAATTCTGTCAGATAATACTCAATTTCTTCCAGAAAATGATTGCAATCACAAATGCTTTGGTAATAATATCTTCATTTATTTTGCTTGCAATGAAAAAACACAAAGGAGAATGAAAAAAAACTCAAATCATTGATCATTTTACACAAAACTCCAAAAATGGGCCGGACAAAAGTATTGGCACCCTCAGCCTAATACTTGGTAGCACAACCTTTAGACAAAATAACTGCGAACAACCGCTTCCGGTAACCATCAATGAGTTTCTTACAATGCTCTGCTGGAATTTTAGACCATTCTTCTTTGGCAAATTTCTCCAGGTCCCTGAGATTTGAAGGGTGCCTTCTCCAAACTGCCATTTTGAGATCTCTCCACAGGTGTTCTATGGGATTCAGGCCTGGACTCATTGCTGGCCACTTTAGAAGTCTCCAGTGCTTTCTCTCAAACCATTTTCTAGTGTTTTTTGAAGTGTGTTTTGGGTCATTGTCCTGCTGGAAGACCCATGACCTCTGAGGGAGACCCAGCTTTCTCACACTGGGCCCTACATTATGCTGCAAAATTTGTTGGTAGTCTTCAGACTTCATAATGCCATGCACACGGTCAAGCATTCCAGTGCCAGAGGCAGCAAAGCAACCCCAAAACATCAGGGAACCTCCGCCATGTTTGACTGTAGGGACCGTGTTCTTTTCTTTGAAGGCCTCTTTTTTTTCCTGTAAACTCTATGTTGATGCCTTTTCCCAAAAAGCTCTACTTTTGTCTCATCTGACCAGAGAACATTCTTCCAAAAAGATTTTGGCTTTCTCAGGTAAGTTTTGGCAAACTCCAGCCTGGCTTTTTTATGTCTCTGGGTCAGAAGTGGGGTCTTCCTGGGTATCCTACCATAGAGTCCCTTTTCATTCAGACGCCGACGGATAGTACGGGTTGACACTGTTGTACCCTCGGACTGCAGGGCAGCTAGAACTTGTTTGGATGTTAGTCGAGGCTCTTTAGCCACCATCCGCACAATCTTTCGTTGAAATCTCTCGTCAATTTTTCTTTTCCGTCCACATCTAGGGAGGTTAGCCACAGTGCCATGGGCTTTAAACTTCTTGATGACACTGCGCACGGTAGACACAGGAACATTCAGGTCTTTGGAGATGGACTTGTAGCCTTGAGATTGCTCATGCTTCCTCACAATTTTGCTTCTCAAGTCCTCAGACAGTTCTTTGGTCTTCTTTCTTTTCTCCATGCTCAATGTGGTACACACAAGGACACAGGACAGAGGTTGAGTCAACTTTAATCCATTTCAACTGGCTGCAAGTGTGATTTAGTTATTGCCATCACCTGTTATGTGCCACAGGTAAGTAACAGGTGCTGTTAATTACACAAATTAGAGAAGCATCACCTGATTTTTCAAAGGGTGCCAATACTATTGTCCACCCCCTTTTTTATGTTTGGTGTGGAATTATATCCAATTTAGCTTTTTGACAATTCTTTTTGTGGTTTTCCATTGAAGACAAATTAAATGAAGATATTATTACCAAAGCATTTGTGATTGCAATCATTTTCTGGAAGAAACTGAGTATTATCTGACAGAATTGCAGGGGTGCCAATACTTTTGGCCAGCACTGTATAGGTTAGGGTCACCTGAATCAAACTGTGTTTTCCCCTTGTAAATCAGTGTCTCCGATGCAGAGATATTGCTTTTTTTGTCAATATGCAAATGAGCTCTTTGGAGCAATGAGAATATCTTCATTGCTTCAAAGAGCTTGCATTGACAACAAAGTCCATATTCTGGCAAAAGAAACCACCATTTGAGTCAGGTGACCCTAACCTGTCAGCAGGGCTAGGTTGACATTCTAGATTCAGACTCCCTTTAAATAGAACCAGTCATCTTCCCTGACATATATGTTAGTAAAAACCTCTAGTAAAGAAAATCTTTTTGCTGCATCATTTCTGCATAATTTTTTTTTGTCAAAAAAAGCAAAAAGCTGACAGAAGAGACCTTCTTTTTTTTTTTTAATATTTCCATCAGTGATAATTGATACAGATTAAAATCTCCTATTTGTATTTGTCAATCTGTTGTCCATTGTTCTCATCTGATGGATCAGAAAGACGGACTAGTAACTAGAGATAAATCTAATTCCCATCAATATTTGGGGTGACCTTTGCCCTTTTCCTTCCATCAATTCTTCTCGGTACTTGCAGACAGTTTTTGAAGGAGCTAAGCCCAGATCTTGTAGGCTTGGCCCAATCTTTCTGTCTCTTCATGTAATCTCAGACAGACTGGATGATGTTGAGATCAAGGATCTGTGGGTGCCGTATCATCACTTCCAGGACTCCTCTTCCAAAGGGCAAAGGTCACACCAAATATTGATAGGATTTAGATTTTTCTTTTCTTCATTCACTTCATTTTGTTAATTGATAAATTAAAATATTAACACTTTTATTTCTGAAAGCATTCTTACTTTACAGCATTATTCCACATATGCCTAAAACTTTTGCACATAGCGGTATGTATGCATGTATGCTGTATGTCTTCTCTCAATTACATCGGTGGATTAGAATGGTGAAGCAGGAAGCTATTCTTGCTCTATAACTCAGGCATCTGCTAGTGATGCCTGGCAAATACCCAATGCATCGAACTGCTGACGAGAGCAACAAAGCTCCCTCGGAATGAGGATTGGTAAGCGATCATTGTTTTTTTTTTTTTAATTCACATGCCACAACTACAATGTGGGGGCAACTGGGGGACATTACCATTTGTCTGGGGAAGGTGGGCATTACCATTTGCTTCGGGGCCACTGGGAGCACTATCATTTGCCTGGGGGCACTGGGGAGCATTACCATTTGCCTGGGGCCACTGCAGAGCATTTTTTAGGTGTCTGGGGGCCACTGGGACCATTATATGTTGTGGGTCACTGAGGTGTATTATACTGTGTTGGGCCAATGGGGAACCATATACTGTATGTTGGGCCACTAGGGAGCATGATATTATGTGGGGGCCACTAAGGGAGCCTGGTGACGGTAAAAGGTGAATTTTTATATGTACTAGATGGAAAGTATAGGATGGTGTAACTTTAACCACTTCCATACCAGATGCTTCATCCCCCTTCCAGACCAGACTCATTTTTGGGTTTTTTTTGTATGTGTGGTTTTGAGGGCTGTAACATTTTTATAATATGCATTATTCAACTAATTTCTGCGTCTTTTTTCGGTGACACATAGGGCTTTATTTTTAAGTTGTTTTTATTTTTGCATGTGTTTTTTATTTATTTATTTTTTATATCCGGAAAAATCTAAGCAAAAGAGGAGGGAAAACATGTCTGTTTTTCACTTTTCATTTTTTTTTTTCAATAACACAAAGTGCTACTAAAAAACTTTTTAAAATAGTTTTTACTCTCCATTACAGTAATTTTTATTTTGTATGGTGTCGTCAGGGGTGGGACTATAACCTTTAATAAGGGCGTGTTATTGGCGTATTATTTTATTTATTTATTTAATTATTTTATTTACTTTTTTTTAACTTTTCTTTTAATTTTCTGATGACTTTTTTTTTTTTTGTGGGAGAGGCTGATTTCCCCTGTAACTGGGGCTGGTACATTTAGCCCCAGTGGCAGGAGGAATACAGCCTCCTTCACGTTACTATAGAGCTGATCTGGGTCCTGTAGGACCCAGCAGCTCTAACACATGCTGATCCCAGTGGATCACGTGACCGCCGGGTCAGAGGGCAGCCGCAAGATGGCGGCGCCCATAGCGCTGTATACAGTTCTCATTCAGCGCTGTATACACAGCGATCGGGATGGCAGGGAAGGCTTCCCTGTCTTCTCTCTGGGAGCTCCGGCTGAAGTTACAGCCGGCTCCTCGTTTCAGCAGCTGCACGATTTTGTGCAGCTTCTGAATTCTGCTTGGACGTACCGGTACGTCCTTTCAGAAATAGACAACCACCCCTTGGACGTATATAATCTATGGGCGGTATGGAAGTGGTTAAAGGGGGTTTTCCAGGCAAAAAATGTTTTTTTTTAAAAGGACTGTTAGTGCTATTAATGGGTTAATAAGTGCACCCATTTACCTTTAGCAGTGTTTTGAGTGATATCTGGGTTTCTCTGGGAGCTCCTGGCATCCTCTGCATTTGTTTACATGGTATAGCTTCCTGCTGTGTAGCTTCCTGTGTAGCTTCCACACAAGTTCCCACTCACTCAGTCCCCCTCCTCTCTCACTCCCTTACACACCCTCCCTGTCTCCCTAGCTATCCCGCCCACTTCTAGCCCTTCCCAACTAACCAACTTAGCCCCCCCCCCCACATCATACTTACCTGTCTTCCTCTTTAGACTTCCCTTCTGAAACGGCTCCTCCTTTTCTCTCACTGTCCTGGCTGTGCGCAGCAGAGAGGAGGAGTCATTCCCAGGGAGGAAGACATGTAAGTATGATGGGGTGCAGGGGGAGGGGGGAGTAATGATGACATTATCAGAAAGTGTGTCTGGGGCGGTCACATGTTACAGCCGGATTTTCTAAATTTACAAGTGAGTTTGAAAAGGTTGGGGAACCCTAGTGTAGTGAATATTAGACTCACATTGGCACCAACCAGCGATTAAGAATTGTGCTTAGTCCTGTTAGTGCAAAAAGTTCTAATGTCTTCTACTGCGGTGTTTGTATAATGGTGGGATCTGCAGACATGCTGACCTTTTATATATCTTGTGGTCATAGTATAGGGCTGGGAGAACATGAAGAACTGATCAGAAAAATAGTGCAGTGCTCCTGAGATTTCAAGAACATAACACCTACCCCTTCTGGATCTAAGCTTAAAAAAGTTGAGAACGGGAGACGCAGGTGGGAAAACCGCTGAAAACATCTCATTTTGTGCAGAGATTGTTGTAGACATAATTGCCGTTAACAATGACGTGACCTACTTTACACAATGCATTGTATTCTGTTAGTTTCTTCATTTGCTAGTTCTTTATGTACGGTATTAAGGCAGAAGTCGGTTCTGGATTACAGCCAAGGACACTCCAGGAGAGTAACACATGCACATTAAAAGTTTTGAAGTAAGTAAAAAGTGTTCTGAGGCAACGCTTGACTGTCTGGATATTTTCCTCTTCTTCCTTTCAGTGTAGCAGTTCCATGTGACCATCTGTGGATTTCACTTATTGTCTGAGATGCCTCCTGCGGCGGCTGGCATTTCAGCGTAATAGTGTGGAGGGCTCTGGGCTTGAATAGGTGCGGGGCTTGTATTCAGTGTATGGTTTGATTTTTCCATCACTCTCATTCTGAAGTTCAGTCAGTGACCTGCTATTAATTGCGCAGTGTGGGGCTCCGGCTTTTTGTGTCAGAATTTTACAATAGATACTTAAGGCTATTATTTGCTGTCATAATTGTCCTGCTATTTTTTTTTTTTCTGAGTCGCTTCCAACATAGTCAATAAATGCTCTAATAGCATCTAAAATGGATCTTTTGAAAATGGTTTTATATTTTTTTCCATTAATGTGTAGCTGTCTTGTACAATTATGATGTGGGTATATGCGGCGGAATAATTACTAGTTGTGAACTATTAATACTAGCGAGGCGTGCGGCACACTGTGCGTTATGTCTCAGATATGAGCGTCCATGTTAATTGCTTCTTTAATCGTATACTTATTGGATTTAAAGAGGTTGTCATAAAAATACTACCTGTCCTATTTGGGCATATAGACATCACACAGGGTTATTTCGGATCCCTTTCTATGAGCAAGAATGGAGTCTAGGACTATTGGTATAAGGCTAAAGCCCCACGTAGCAGGCGGCAGCGAAAGAGCACAGCGGGAAAAGACGCAGTGGAAACAGATAGCCACAGCACTTTTCACAGAAAGGAAACCTTTGCGGACTTTCTGCTTCAATTATACCTATAGGGAAACCACCCGCTTTTTTCCGTAGGTATAGTTGACATGCTGCGATTTCCAAAACCGAAAAGGTTTTTGGAAAATTGCAGCATTTCCGCTGTGCGTATTTTTCTGCAATGTGGGAATGGGATTCACTAGGATCCCACCCACCTTGCAGGGATTGTAAAACGCCGAGGTTTTTGCCAAACCGCAGCGTTTATGCCATGTGGGGCCCCGGCCTTAAACTGGAATGCTGCATAAAACTGTCCACATGGGGAAGGTGCTAAAGAGTAACTGCCAGCATTGTGTCACAACTGTAACTGTTAATGACAATCTGATTGTCTCTAGTAATAGTAATTCAACCATGACGCCAACTGTCTAATCTGAGAACTGAGTAACTGACAAGCTCTTTGCCTCCTTCTGCCTAATACCACTTTCATACAACCAAGTTTCTGCCATGAAACTTGGTCCATGCGTGTGTCATATTTACCAACCTGAACATTATGCGTGGAGATGGACTCTTAGCATTATAGTTAACTATAATGGTAGTCTCTACCTCCCCGTGGAATACTGTCCTTACTGTATGGAACAATATTTCACGGGTGGCAGGGACTTCGAGTATCATTATGCTAGGAATCCGTCTTCCAGCAGGGTGTTCATGCCGGTAAATCCAGCAAACATATGGGCTGAGTTTCACAGCCAACACTTGGTCACATGAAAGAGGCCGATTTAACAGTTGCGTCCATGTCCACCTGCATCTTTCCACCATCCCTGAATGGGGAACCACTCCAACACCAAAGAGCTACAGAATCCTAATAAAACAAGTACACCAATCTGTTATACAGTATTTGTTATATATATCACTGAAAGAAATGCTAAGAATGGGAAAGCTGTTTCTGTGCCCTAATAACCGTCAGAGATGAAGGTAGTAGTAAAAAAAAATATATATAAAGCTGCAAATACTGACCTGACCTCACCCCTGACATACACAAGCCATAAACACCAGGTGCTGAGCATAAAGCAGTCATCCAGATCTGCTCTCACGTACAGTATATCACCTCGCCTGGCCTTTGCTTGCAAAAATAAATGTATGGAAATATTTTTCTGTGTGTTTAAAGACAATACACATGAACATTTCATACACTTGGCCTCATGCACACAGCCGAGACTCTGCACAGTGCCATATAATGAGGTTATTCTACCATAGAAGCAATGGTTTCATAATAGGATATCCACATCAACCATAACAATAAAACTACTGATGGATGATGTGAATAATCTGCATTATCTCATGACAATGGCACCTGTCAATGAGAGGGATGTATTAAGCAGTAAGTGAACAGTTAGTTAAAGTTTATGTGTTGGAAGCAGGAAAAATAGGCAAGCATAAGGATCTGAGTAACTTTGAAAAAGGCCAAATTGTGATGCCTTAGTCAACTGAATCAGAGCATCTCCAAAATATCAGGTGCTGTGGGGTGTTCCCTGTGTGTGGTGTTCGGTACCTATCAAAAGTGAAATACAAATGATAACTAGAGAACCAACATAGTCATAGGTGTCCAATGCTCATTGATGTAGGGAGCAAAAGCTAGGACACTCCGTGTGGTCAGTGCCATAAAATGTAGCTCCTGGACCCCAATGCAATGGGGCCCATACCTACCTTGTGCCATTTAGAATAGTAGTATATTCTGTGTGGCAGGGGAACCTTTGGGGGGCAATATAAGCTGTAATTAGCTAACCTGAATGGAAGAGCAGGAGCTAACAGCTCTGAAAGTAATCCAGAGAACTCAGCCCCCCCACTACTACGTTCTAGTAGTGCACTCTAGAAATCGCTTGAGTGAATGCTCTCTGAATCCTATAAATTTTGTTGCCAATGTTGAGCCTTTTCTACTATTTATGTGCCTTAATTTTTGTTTTTTTATGTCTTTAATCTACAATTAATAAAGATTCAATTTTTTTATACGTCCTGAATACTAGAGAGTGACCCTCCTATATTTAGTTATATAGCAGGTAAACAAAGCAGCATTACTAAAGCAACGTATTTAGGAAAACTCTTGAATTTACATAAGTTAGCAGTTTAGACAGACACCCTCAGCTCTCCAGTTAATGGTAGTTAGGCCAAGGCAGGCTTCCCCATGCCATCAGGCCCCATAGTTTACAGAATAAAATTTTATAGCTAAGAGAACATCTCCATGACCCATTAGGGAGGAAACCTGGAATCCATAGTAGAAATTAGCTCTGTATTTCCCCAGTAGTGGCTGAAACTGAAGACCGAGTTCAGGGCTCGCCCCAGTTTTGCCATAGTCGATTGGGACATAGGACTAGAAGAGGGAGCAAAGATCAGACACCATTTACATCCATGTTTGTAGAGTGCCAGGTGGGTGGATACTTTATATACTGCTTTTTTAAAGAAACTGTTACTCCATGTTACTTGAGACTAGAAGATTTTACTAAGTAAACTGTACCATGAACATCGCCTGATCAACGCACCCAACATCAAGGGTACCCCCAAAACACCACTAGTCAGGTGCTGTTGGGTGCTAGCGTAAAAGAGAGAAGTGCCCCAGGGGAACTATCAATAAACTGGGATGAACCAGAGCCAAGCCCTCTTGTCAAACATCAGTGTATGGCCTCACAAATGCTCTTCTGAATGAATGAGCATGAATTCTCACAAACACACTCCAAACTCGGGAAAACCTTCCCAAAATACTAGAAGCTTTTTTACCTGAAAGGGTGGACCAACTCTTTATTAATGCCCAGGGATTTACAATGGGATGTTATGTGTAGGTGTCCTAATATGCTTGCCCATATAGTATATTATTACATTTTAGTATAATATTTTTTCAGTTAATATTGATGATGATGTTACATTTTATGCCTTGCTCCCATATTTCTATATATAGACAGAAAATCTGTAGGTGTAAACAATGAAGCGTCTTTTGTTTTTCGCCATTATCCAGCAGGAAGTATAAAAATCTATCATATTGATAACAGTTTCATTCCCACCAGCAGAAAGTCAATAGTTGTCTCGTACTGTTAATGTAGAAATCCATGGCAATTTTATTTGCTTTATTGTATAATCAATAGCGTTCTCATTCTGTTAATCATAAAATGTGTATTGATCACATGTGGCTGCTTCGTCTCTCCCATATTGGGCCTTTGTGTCACTTGGGACTTGATATTAATGAGATAAGAAGAAGACAAGATCATAATGAGTCTATTTCTACAGACCAATGCCAATGATGTTTGCAGTCTGTCTATTTTGTATGTGTGAATTCAATACTTTTGATGACATTTAATGATAATGCAATCGGAAAATTAAAAACTTGGAATAAACCACTAATCACTAGGTGGAGCTCATTTATACATACAGCACTTTCCTTCCTATTGTGCCTGATTTTGGTTTTGATAGTAAATGACATGATGGATATATCAATCTCCATTGATCTCTTACACTATGTTCACATCTGGGCCTACTGTAGAATCCGTCTAAAAAACAACAGATTCAACAACAAAGACGGACACAAATAATTACACATGGCATACCATAATCCATCTTTTTTAACGGATCCGGGAATGGGTATCCATCAAAAAGTTGACCATTGTGTCCATTTTTTACATACCCGTTTTTTTTTACCCTCGCCTTCATTCCGAGCATGCGCAGAGAAGAATGAAGAGGGAAAAACAGATTGCAAAACGAACACAAATAATTACACAGGTCATACCATAATCCGTCTTTTTTGGCGGATCTGTCAATGGGTATCCATCAAAAAGCTGACCATTTGTGTCTGTTTTTCCCCTCTCGTCTCCATTCTGAGCATGCGCAAAGAAGAATAAAGAGGGAAAAACGGATTGCAAAACGGACACAAATGGATTACTTTCCACAGGTAATCCGTTTGTGTCCGCCTTTCATAGATCTCAATGTTAAAAAAAAAAAAACTGATTTGTTGCTGTCTGTCGTGCATCTTTATTTTTTGGACGGAGCAAAAGTGCCGCAAGTCCAGAGGCATAATTACCGGGGTAGCAGCGGTAGCAGCTGCCACAGGGCTCAGGACATTAAGGGGCCCGGAGCCCTGTGGCAGCCGCTACCGCGAACCCCACAAACACTGCAATCATTGTACTCTGGGGTCTTCTCAGACCTCTGTATATAACGATCGGGGGCCCAGGGGAGGTGAGCGAACATAAAAAACACTGTAACTTACCTCTCCTATGCTCCGACAGGCTTCGGGCCTGTTTGGTGACGTCCCAAATGTCAGCCGACATCATTATGTGTTGCGACACCTGTCTGGACCATGCGAGATCTGGTCCAACATTGTAGATGGCCGAAGTAGCGCACAGGAGTTCATTGGAGCCTTGGAGCCAGGGAGAGGTAAGTAGCATTGTTTTTTATGTTTGTTTCCCCCCTGGGTCTCCAATCATTATACTCTGGGGTCTTTTTATACCAAGCAATAAACTCGAAAATTACTGCTTCTATCAAGCAACAGGTGGGAATGTAATCTGCAGGAGCTTCATTATAATTATAATTATTATTTATGGCACCAACATATTTTGCAGCAGTTTACAAAACCAAATTACTGGATATGGGCGAACCTTGCCGGATTAATTTTCAACTATTTGTGAGGTTTCTCTACCTGTTTCATTTCTTTGGTCCGAGCTGCTATTATTACACACTGGGGTCTCTTCAGACAATAGAGTATAATAAGTGGATGCCCATGAGATATGTGGAAACTTAATAAAGACTGATACTCACCTTCCCTCACCTCTCCTGGGCTTCCTCATGGTGTCCAGTGCTCCATTGTAGTCCTCTTTGGTAATCTTCTGCCCTCTTCCAGCCTCATGGGTAACATCACAGGCCCCAGCGGACCCTACTGAGGTCTGTGATTACATGGGGCGCAATGATGCTTTGATGACATGACGTCACCCAGGAGGCTCGAAGAGACTGGTAGGCGACCAGAAAGGATTGCAAGAGCGCTCAAAAGAGTTGAAGGAAGAGTATGACTGTTAATTATTTTTCTGCACTTCCCCATGGTCTCTGTTTATTATACTCCAAAAATTTCAGGTTCGGTAAAACCTCATTACAAACTCATATTCAGGGGATTATTCTAATACCCTCTGTTGCTTAAAAGGATCACAAAAATTACAGGGGCTGCGAGGCCGGTTAAGGAGAAATTTACAATCCCTGAAAACCTCTTTAGGCTAAGCTCCATAGTGTTTTTCACAGAAAGTCCGCAGAGTTTTCCCCAGTGGACTTTCTTCCCCAATTATACCTATACAGAAAACGCAGCATTTCCGTAGGTATAATTGACATGCTGTGTTTTTGAAAACACCAGCTTTTCCACTGCTATTTTTTTCTGCAATGTTTGGATGGGATTAGCCAGAATCCACTTTGCGGGTAATGTAAAACACAGCGTTTTTACCACTGTGTCTTTGTAACATTGGGCCTTGGCCTTAGGCTAGTTCAGTCTGGGTTACTCAGCCTGTGTATCAGCTAGATTTACAAGTTTGAACCCAGCTCAGCTGAATTGAACCAGCATGCTCTCTGACCAGTAATTCTGGCCAATACATAGCCCAAATTTCCCACTGCAAACTCGGAACATGGCCTTAATATTAAAAAATAGAACACAAGTTCTAGAATGCAAGGGCATGGGTGGAGCATTACTCAGGAACTTAGATACCACTAAGGATTGATGCCCTATGCCCTGAAAATTTTTTGGTGTTTTGTTTATCCTTATCTGTTCAGCTATTCCAAAGATATAAGCCCTTTTAGTGTTGATACAAATTAGCCAAGTGCAGTAACACTAGGGTCTACTAGTCATGCAGTAACACTAGGGTCTACTAGTCATGAAGTAACACTAGGGCTACAAAAAAACAAAAGAAAAAATGCACTAAAACCTAACTTTTAATAGTAATTCTAAAAGTAGCATTAGAAACAAAAAGGCCAGAGGCCTAAAGTCTGAATTGTACCAATAGACGAGCACCCTGGAGTCCTAAAGATATATGTATATGTAGTATAACAGAGATGCCGAGTCCCAAAATAAGGGCTCAATATCTATGAGCACTGGTATTAGGTGGTTCTATAACCCACATAAGTAGCCAACTGTGGAATCCCAAGATGCCCCACCTCATCAAAATAAAGTATAGCTCCCCCAGTAGTGCAATGAAAAACTGCTCCTAATAGAAGAGTGAAAAGCAGGGTAGGTATAGTTCAATTGCTAGTCACTCCTAGCCACTATAGGCGGCCAGAGATCATGGCCGGCCGGCCGGCGGGCAGAAACGCTCTATGTCTGAATTCTTTTCGTTTTTAAACCTTCAATGGGGGTTTCTTCTCTGCCCTAGTTTTTTGACTGCCTCTGATGAACTGGTTTCTTTTCACCAACGCGTCAGGATGGTTTATGGGCTGTTATGGATGTATGCTGTTTGTGTTACTAGCTAGCTTTGGGAGAGTGTAATGTAAGCTCTCCAGTTAGTGGATAGTCAGCACCTGGGTCGGTCTTTTACTGACCCTCTAGTTAGTGTGTGTGTGATTACTGTGTCTTCTATATGTACATGCCGCTATAGTGTCTAGGAGTGACTAGCAATTGAACTATGCCTACCCTGCTTTTCACTCTTCTATTAGGAGCAGTTTTGCATTGCACTACTGGGGGAGCTATACTTTATTTTGATGAGGTGGGGCATCTTATGATCCCACAGTTGGCTACTTATGTGGGTTATAGAACCACCTAATACCAGTGCTCATAGATATTGAGCCCTTATTTTGGGACTCGGCATCTATGTTATATATACAGTACAGACCAAAAGTTTGGACACACCTTCTCATTCCAAGAGTTTTCTGTATTTTCATGACTATAAAAATTGTAGATTCACACTGAAGGCATCAAAACTATGAATTAACACATGTGGAATTATATACTTAACAAAAAAGTGTGAAACAACTGAAAATATGTCTTATATTCTAGGTTCTTCAAAGTAGTCACCTTTTGCTTTGATTACTGCTTTGCACACTCTTGGCATTCTCTTGATGAGCTTCAAGAGGTAGTCACCTGAAATGCTTTTCACTTCACAGGTGTGCCCTGTCAGGTTTAATAAGTGGGATTTCTTGCCTTATAAATGGGGTTGGGACCATCAGTTGTGTTGTTCAGAAGTCAGGTGGATACACAGCTGATAGTCCTACTGAATGGAGTGTTAGAATTTGTATTATGGCAAGAAAAAAGCAGCTAAGTAAAGAAAAACGAGTGGCCATCATTACTTTAAGAAATGAAGGTCAGTCAGTCCAAAAAATTGGGAAAACTTTGAAAATGTCTCCAAGTGCAGTGGCCAAAACCATCAAGCGCTACAAAGAAACTGGCTCTCATGAGGACCGCCCTAGGAAAGTAAGACCAAGAGTCACCTCTGCTGCGGAGGATAAGTTCATCCGAGTCACCAGCCTCAGAAATCGCAGGTTAACAGCAGCTCAGATTAGAGACCAGGTCAATGCTACACAGAGTTCTAGCAGCAGACACATCTCTACAACAACTGTTAAGAGGAGACTGTGTGCAGTAGGCCTTCATGGTAAAATAGCTGCTAGGAAACCACTGCTAAGGACAGGCAACAAGCAGAAGAGACTTGTTTGGGCTAAAGAACACAAGGAATGGACATTAGACCTGTGGAAAGCTGTGCTTTGGTCTGATGAGTCCAAATTTGAGATCTTTGGTTCCAACCACCGTGTCTTTGTGCGACGCAGAAAAGATGAACGAATGGACTCTACATGCCTGGTTCCCACCGTGAAGCATGGAGGAGGAGGTGTGATGGTGTGGGGGTGCTTTGCTGGTGACACTGTTGGTGATTTATTCAAAATTGAAGGAATAATGAACCAGCATGGTTACCACAGCATCTTGCAGCGGCATGCTATTCCATCCGGTTTGCGTTTAGTTGGACCATTATTTATTTTTCAACAGGACAACGACCCCAAACACACCTCCAGACTGTGTAAGGGCTATTTGACCAAGAAGGAGAGTGATGGGTGCTACGACAGATGACCTGGCCTCCACAGTCACCAGACCTGAACCCAATCGAGATGGTTTGGGGTGAGTTGGACCGCAGAGTGAAGGCAAAAGGGCCAACAAGTGCTAAGCATCTCTGGGAACTCCTTCAAGACTGTTGGAAGACCATTTCAGGTGACTACCTCTTGAAGCTCATCGAGAGAATGCCAAGAGTGTGCAAAGCAGTAATCAAAGCAAAAGGTGGCTACTTTGAAGAACCTAGAATATAAGACATATTTTCAGTTGTTTCACACTTTTTTGTTAAGTATATAATTCCACATGTGTTAATTCATAGTTTTGATGCCTTCAGTGTGAATCTACAATTTTTATAGTCATGAAAATACAGAAAACTCTTGGAATGAGAAGGTGTGTCCAAACTTTTGGTCTGTACTGTACATATATCTTTTGGCCTCCTGGTTGCTCGTCTATTGGTACAATTCAGACTTTAGGCCTCTGGCCTTTTTGATTGTAATGCTACTTTTAGAATTACTATTAAAAGTTAGGTTTTAGTGCATTTTTTCTTTTGTTTTTTGGGGACTTTCTAATTTGATGCACGTATATTATTATCTTCTAGTTTTTTGAACACTAGGGTCTACTAGTCAAGTGCAGTAACACTAGGGTCTACTAGTCATGAAGTAACACTGCATGACATACAGCACACAGTGACCCCGCTCCTGTTATACCGTTATACCACCTATCTGTTGATGTATTTCATTGGGCTTTTCAGACATATTGACAGGTACTTTTTAAGTTTTTATGCAGATTGTATGTAAAATGGTTATGAAAGTTTGGCTTACATTACATGATGAGAAATCTTATTTTTTCCAGTTTTGCCAGAGAATACTTTATCACGTGAGGCAGTCGTACTGTACTGTACACAAAGGATTAGCTGAAGAGTTATAAGGATTTGGATGATCCGACTGCCAGTTGGGTAAAAGTCACACAATGCACTTTGACAAATGCAGCAAAAATAAAAATAGATCGCCCTGTTGTCATTCTGCTGCATTAGACCAGCCATGTGTGAAAAGGGAATTACAAGGTGAGAAGCTGGAAGAAAATGCATTGTATATACTCATGTGGACCACTAATCCGCTCAACACCCTGGGTCAGATGGTTAAACAGATACTAACCTGGAAATCTCAAATTCACAATGAAATAAAAATAGTAAGAAATCTAGTATGTGTTATTTATAGGGAAATGGTCAAGTTACATTATCTTCAACTTTGCTTTCCTGGGCCATTGTAACTTAAAGGTGACGTTAATCTTCAAAACCATTTCTATTTCTCCAATGCATCTGAATTTAATCACATTATAGAACAGTGCCCAAATAACAATGCTATATATATATATATATATATATATATATATATATATATATATGTCATTTACAATTACTTAAATAACAATGTACTATACATCTCTAAATACTAACATATACTGCAAAAACAATATACTGTATGGTGTCATAATAATAATAATAATAGTAATAGTAATAATAATAATAATAATAGTATAACAGTGTATAATGACTAAGTATATACAGCCATATAGTGTTCAAATAATAACCAATAACCAAATACCATCTCCATACTTACAGGTGCATCTCAATAAATTAGAATATCTTTGAAACGTTCATTCATTTCAGTAATTCAGTAGTACAATCCATAATCAGCATCTTCCATGATTGTGTGTCCTACTGAACCAGACTGAGGGACCATGTAAAGGCTTAGGAAACCTTGGCAGGTGACACTGAATTTACAATACTGAACTGAACTTACAATATTCTAATTTTCTTAGATTTAGGTTTTCATTAGCTGTAATCCATAATCAACATTTACAGAAATATAACACTTGAAATAGAACACTCTGTGTGTAAAGAATCTAGAAAATATAGGAGGTCACTTTTTTAATTTAATTACTGAAAGAAATAAACGTTTCAAAGATATTCTAACTTATTGAGATGCACCTGTAAAATTACCTAATACCAGTGCTGTATAACAGTGTTTCTCAACCTTTTCAAGCGAAGTACCTCCTATTGAGGAAAAGTCCCAACTGAGTACTGCTAAAGTAGCGATCACTTATAAATATTAAAAGGATTCTAGCATTAGATTTAGGCAAATTTGCTTAACAATATGTTGGAATAGCCTTTAGAAAGGCTATTCTATCCCTACTTTTCTTTAGCTTTTATCCGACACCGTTTTTGAAATAAATACTTTATTGTTATATGCTAATTCTGTGCACATTCCCCGTTCTCCTGTGCTCCAAGCACGGCACAGTCATATCCTCTTTTCCACCTCCTCTTGCTGCTGCACGCCCCTTCATATGAAGATATCCTTCACATGTAGGGGCATGCATCAGCAAGAGGATGTGGAATAGTGGATATGACGGTGCTGTGCTCAGAATTAGCATATAAGAATAAAGTATTTATTTCAAAAATGGCGTCGGATAAAAACTAACGAAAGGTAGGGATAGAATAGCCTTTCTAAAGGCTATTCCAACATGTTGTTAGGCAAATTTACCTAAATCTAATGATAGAATCCCTTTAAGAAAATAAGCATGAATCAGCAGTTATGTAATGGCCTCCTCAGTGCCCCCACATGTAGTATAATGGTCCCCTCAGTGCCCCCACATGTAGTGTAATGGTCCATTCAGTAATGGTCCCCTCATGTAATATAATGGCTCCCACACCCAGTGATGCCTAAGGAACTGCATTCAGTACTCACCTCTTTGCTCTATACATACTCTCTGCTTCTAGGCCTGATGTGATGTCAGCACTCGGAACCCAGAGCAGAGAGGAAATGGGGAGCAGAGAGGTCGCTGGTAACTGCAATGAGTGCCTCTGTCAGTACAGATGGAAGCAGTCATTCACTTATAAAGTAAGGTTGGAGACAGCGGGTGTGCGCGGGTGCTCATCCTGCGCAGGAGGGAAGACTGGCCCCAGTCGTGGCACATACCCCCATGGATTGAGAGATGCACCCCCTGTGATACGTGTACTGCAGCTTAAGAACCACTGCTGTATAATATATAAATAACACTGACACACAATCCTTGGGTATCAGGTCTTCTGTGGCCCCCCATCAGCAGGGCTCTCTGATTCTCCCTGTGTTACTATCCACCCCAAAAACCATACTTGTATAGAGTCTATATTCCCTGATAACATCTATAGACTACTGTTTCCATATATTTCCTACTCTAGTTTGACAAATTGAATCCAGCTCCAACCATTCATGAATAAAAGTCACTTTCTCGATTCATTCAATTGGAGAAGCTTTTTAATTTTCTGTTGGCGGTGTACAGAATTGTCTGCAACCTTTTATACAAAACACTTGCAAGGATGCTGGGACGAATGAATACAAAATATCTAAATCCTCCCTTTAATTTCCTCCACGGTAATTATTTTGGTAAGAGGCTGAGGTGAAGCTTCGTAAAATCCAAATTACATTTTAGGTACGCTTGGAAAAACATGGACGGAGAAATAAAAGTTTAAAAACAAGACATGGAAAAATAAATCACATACAGGGAAAACTGAGTAAAATTCGTGTCATGTAACCCTCATCTATCAGTGTTATCCACCAGTATCATGGTGGGAATCCAAATTTGCATTCTGGAAGTGGGAAGGGGGGGGGATCAATGGATTGGTGTTAAATGGCTATAAAATGGATTGATGTCAGAATTACGAAAGAAAGACCAATGAAATTAAATTATTCATTAAAAATGGAAGCAATAAGATGACACTTGGCCATCAAAAATTGAAAACCAGACATGGAATGGATGCAGTTAAAAATGGACGTGAACAGTACATCCATTATTCCCAGACAAAAATGTCAAAAATGGAATGGTTATGTGAATAAGGCCTAAGAGCCCATGTACATGAACAAGTATGATTCTGAAGTGGGGCCAAGTTTGCAGCGGAATGCACTCGGAAGACACTTAACGTGACATCCAAATTTTATCCAAGTGCATTCCGTAATGCATTCATGTCAATCGGGGCTTCCAGTTCCTCCTATTCCGATGACCTTCGTGTTCATTCTGTTCCGATGTCAGGTCAGAAAAGCCCAATGATATACATCATCTGATCCATTCAGCCATTGCAAAGATATAAGCCCTTTTAGTAATAATGCAAATTACAGTCTACTAGCCAAGTGGTGGTTTCTCTTGAGGGCAGGGTCACAGCGTGCTGTATGTCATTCAGTGTTGCCATCCACTTGGTCAGCATAGTCTAATTTATATAAATACTAAAAGGGCTTATTATTTTGGAATGGCAGGATAGATTTGGATAAACAAACCACCAAATTGCTCAAGGTAATATGCAGGTTTCCGCGGGTAACCGCTTTTTTAAGCATATTAGGTTTCTGTTCGGGGGGGTCCCCAAGCGGACCTCCCGAACGGAAACCCGAACGCAGGTGTGAACCTAACGTCAGAGGTCCTTATGGATAGAGAAGAAAAGGGAAAGTGAACGACTATAATCAGTGATAAAGTCAAAATCTTTCCCATTAATAAAAAAAATTGTTCAGCTAAATAGATATAATTGTTTTCATGATGTATGTGTATCCAGGGCCGGTTTTAGACAAAGTGGGGCCCTGGGCAAAATTAAAAGCAGGGCCCCCAAATGCAGATATGCAAACAACACCATCGTCTTGCAGTGGCAGCCCCTATAATAACGCCTCCTTTCTGCCAACAAAAAAGTAATAACAAGCCCCATTTTGCCACACACAATTCAAATGAGCACCTTTTGTACCACCTAATAGATTTTCACACTCAGTCATCAATTATTATAGCGCCTCCTTATAAATAATAGTCTCTGCTTATAAATAATATTACACCCTTAACAGTAATATTGCCCTTATAAATGATAAATAGTGCCCTGTATCAGTAATACTCCCCCTTATCAGTAACAGTCACCCCGTAAAAATAATACTGCTCCCTTATTAATAATATCCCCAGAGTATAATTATCGAAGGCCCGGGGGAGGTAAGGGAAAATAACAAACAGTTATACTCACCTTGCCTTATCTCTCCTGGGCCTCCTCGCGCTGCTCCACTGTCCCCGTTGCCGGCTTCTTCTCTGCGGCTGACATCACGCGTTGTGGACGTCACCGTTGAAACCTGTGATTGGGCCTCAGCAGTTACGTGAGCACGCCCCACGTGATCGCTAAGGTTGACGCCTAGCCTCAGTGGTGATGTCCGGAACGCCAGAATATGACGTTGGACGCAAGGACAGGTGAGCAAAAATGTTTGTTATTTTTACTCACCTCTGAAAGGGGACCTGTGGCACATGATGCTGGGTCCCTTTCTGTTATCGAAATGGCCAGTCCTGACTCCAGGATCCGGAGTCATCAGGCTCCAGCCCGGGGACCCCTTTGGGGTCGGGGCCCTGGGTAATTGCCGAGTTTGCCCCCTTCCCTAACGCCGGCCCTGTGTGTATCTGTGTGTATATATAGTAAGACAATTACCAATTCTGCCACAAAAAGGCAGACGAGGTTTTTATGAGGTGCCAGTCACAATGAATTACGTCTAGACTTTTTTGCTACCTGGCAATGCTTCTTAGTTATAACAGCCTTCACTTTATTATGTCACGTTGTTTGCAGGAGATGTCACAAACTCTTTCATATAAATTGACAATCAAGTTTCATCTTGTTTCAATGTAATAATCGTTGATTGTAATGTCAATCTGTATTCCCTTAGTCCAGACAGCAGCACAATATGGGGTATCTCTGCCCCTGTGTGTTTAGGACAGGTGGAACCTTTAATTAGCACCAAAAAGGTGCCTCCTACTAGCCCTATAAGAGGGCACAAGAGACCTCCCTCCACTGTGTAAATTATAAAGTAACAGGAAACAAGCTTCTAGGGAGGGAAGCCTTGTGCTGCTGTCTGGACTAAGGGAATACAGATTGACATTACAATCAACGATTCCCCTTACGTCCGACAGCAGCACAATATGGGGAGATAGCAAGTAATTCCCCTAGGGAGGGTTTCCTCGCCTTACAACGTCAAGGACTGACTGACCAAAGGCAGTTGTCTGGAAACTGCGGATGTCCAATGATAATGTTTAACAAAAGGTCAACTGAGATGACTATGATGCAGCCGCACAAATCTGGTCCAATGGTAAGGACCGATACTCAGCCAAAGAAGTCGACAACCCAGGTCGAGTGGCCGTAGAAAGACTGGAGGGAATAACTCCTGAATAAGAAAGGAAGACTTAATTGTCTCCTTGATCCATGTGGATAGAGTAGGCTTGGAAGCCTTGAGGCCTCTGTTTTTACACTGCATCTCAATTAGTAGGCTTTCGGCCTTCTTAAGCGGTTGAGTGTGGAATAGGTAAATCCACAGACACCTTACCACATCTAAGGTGTTGAGCTTTTCTTCCTCCTCAGAGGTTGGAGAGGGGAAAAACACAGGTAACGAAATTAGCTGATTGCTATTATAGTATGAGGGGACCTTAGGGATAAACCCAGGCAAACCTAAGGTGCACCCTATCTGCAAAAATAAAATGTACCCCTACTCTTTGGCAGATATAATAGCCAACAAAAAAGTGGTTTTGTAGGCTAAATATTTTATCCCCGTAGTCTCCAAGGGTCCAAATGGAGGACCGCACAGGCCTGTAATGACTACCGCAAGGTCCCACTGGGGATGATACTGAGGGCTTTAGCCTTATTGCCCCTTTAAGGAACCTTGCAACCAGAGGATCCTGAGACAGACGTCTGTTCATATGAGCGGAGAGGGCCGCAATCTGCACTTTCAAAGTGGCAGGGGCAAGGCCCTTATCCAAACCGTCCTGAAGAAAATATCAGCCGTTGAAGGTTCTAGATTATTAATACCCTTCTAGGCATCTTTTATATCCAAAGTCACAAAAAACATCGCCTTAGAGGAGAAAGGTGGTGACAGACTTTATGGTTTTCCTATGGAAGCGCTTCTTTTTGATGAAGCGGTTGAAGTACCTTAAGTCTATGATCATTCTCCACTTGTCTGCCGGTTTTGGCATCAGGAAGACGGGAGAATAGACACTGGATCCTTCTTCTAGAGAAGGGACTTCCACCAGGGCTCCCTTGTGAATGTACTCTCGGATGAAGCATTCCAGGGAGGCTGCGAGTTAACACAAACCGATCCTGAGGAGGACGGAGGAACTTCATTGTATAACCTCTTTGGATTACCTACCGGACCCATGGGTCTCGAATTTTTTCCTGCCCGCAGTTGAAAAAGTGGGAGACACGACCTCCGACAGGAATCTCGGCCACAGGAAAACTGCTTCTGATGTCAAAAGCTAGGCTTGACTTTTTTATCATCAGACTTCGGAATCTCCGGCAGGCGCCTCTAGAGGAATAACTAGAGCCTCTCTGGACTGCCTTCCACGACGAGGCGGATAGCCTCTACCACGGCCAGAGCCAGACCTACCTCTGAAGGCCTGGGGTAAAGTTTTACCCTTCTTGTCGGCCAAGCCCTCTAGGATCTCGTCTAGGGCACAGCCAAAGACTCTACCCGGCTCAAAGGGTAATGCGCACAAATTATACTTTGAGGGGAACACAGCTCTCCAAGGTTTTAACCATAGAGGTCTTCCTGCTGCAGTGTTCTTGGTAAGTGCCAGGGATTTGGCCGCCAGCCTTAATTGATGGTGGGAGGCTTCCGTTAAATATTCAGCTGCTAGGGAAACTGAGCCTAGAAACCCTAGCAGCTCGTCTCTGGAGACTCCAGAGTCGGTCACTTTCGAGGTGGACCAGGTCAGTACATAATTTGGCTGACACTTCACAGGACGCAACCGCCACAGCGGTCTTGGGCGAGGCAGCTGAATAAGCCTTCTTGAAGGTATTGTCGAAGCGCCTGCCATGGCGTCGTGCAGATTTGCTCCATCATCTGATGGTACCTTAGTGCGGCAGGACAGTTTAGCCACCGCCATATCCACCTTGTGAGGAGGACCCCATTGATCCCATTGAGCAACTGGGAATAAAGCGCTGAACCTCCTAGGAACCACAAGAGGTTTTTCAGGACTTCTCCACTCTGAGGACATTAATTTTTGTAATGTCTGGTCCACTTGGAAGACCCTAGGCCCTCTATAGGTGGACGCGGAGGCTTCCCCGTCAACATCATGATCCTTAGACCGGATGGACTTCAGCAGCCGGCTTAATTTTTCGAGTGGAAGCACGACCTGCTGGGATATTCAGTGGAATCGTCAGATGAGAGTATCTCGTCCACTATCTGATAATCTTCATCAGAGATCCGTAAGGAAGATTGTGTCTCAATCTGCGGTCTCTTGGCAATCTGGGCGATGGAAGAACGAATCTCCTTTAAGAGACTCCTCATATAGTCCTTTACCCAAGTAACAACCTCTTATAGAAGGTACTTCCGGCAGGGTCCGCGACACTGGTGACAGCGGGTAAAATCATAGCCGTCAGGTAAAGGGGTATTGCAATCCAAACACATTAGGTGTTTCAAGTTTAGAGGAATTTTTCCTCCTAAGCGCATCGCCATTGCGTGCTGCAGAAGATGACATCTGAAACATCAAACAGCCACGTGACACTGAAACAGGGAAGCCAAGCATCGCATAAAAACCCAAGGGGTACCTCTTTTTTTTTTTTTTTTTTTTGAATCGGTCACTTGAAGAGAGAAAAAAACCGTCAGAAAAAAACCAGCCACTGCAACCTGCAGCAGAGGAGCTAGAAACCACTCACTCAACAAATAAAGGACTGCATTCAGACCTTTTAAATGTAATCCAGCAGCGAGGGGAGGAAGCCAACAAAGAAACATTTATACAGCACCAAAACAAGTCAAACGCCATAATGGAACATAGAGGAGCATAAGCCTAAGCCAGAGGCTCAAAATACAAGCAGCAAAAATCAATTCTATATTTTGCCTTTAAATTTTAAATTTCCAAACTTACCGCACTTTTTCCGAGAAAACCGGAAGTAGGGTGCGGTGGTGCGCAAAGGCTTCATTCCCCTGGGAACACGAGACCGGAGAAAAGTTCCGGCCGAGGAGGTTCCCCGCTTACTTCCGGGATCGCGCTGCCTGCAGATGGATGCCGGATAACGCTGCGCTGCGGTGCGAAGGCCCGAAGGACCGGAGGTTTTTTCTTTGGGACCGAGGTACCCCAAAAAGGTAAGCCAGGAGTAACTAAAACCCCTAGCAACGGGAAGTCACAAGAGACCTCTGTCCACCTGTTCCACACAGGACAGAAAAAAACACAGTGGAGGGAGGTCTCTTGTGCCCTCTTATAGGGCTAGTAGGAGGCACCTTTTTGGTGCTAATTAAAGGTTCCACCTGTCCTAAACAACACACAGGGGCAGAGATACCCCATATTGTGCTGCTGTCGGACGTAAGGGGAATTTCAATTTAAGATTCAAAACAAAATAAATGATTTCCTTAAAAGTGAGCTCTGCTGTGATAGAAAAGTGACACCGAGTAATTGTGAAATGAATATGATTCAATTTGTGCGGCAGGTCAATGGGAAAATCTGGGCTGTTAATTAAGCCGAGCGTATATCTATAATGAGAGTCACAAAATGTGACTGACAGGAGTAAATGTGAGAGGATTAATGTGCTCTTATCTGAATCTAATTAGCAAAAGTCACCGCACCCTGTAATAGAGCAAGGAGAAGTTATCTGTGCAGAGAACTCTTCTCTTCAGTCATGATGAGTTGTATTCCTTCCTGTGTCAGCTAGTTATACTCCTGAGCTTTCCTCCTCTTCTAGATGGATCTAAGCTAAAAGTTATGTCTATCTTCATACCATGTATATATTGTTTTACTGCGTCTAACAGAAAAAGAAAGAGAACTGCAAATAGTCTTGATTCTTATTTTGTGGCTACAGTTCCTATACAGGCTTGTACATTTCTATGGTAACAGAATGGTATGAGGCATATACAGTACAGACCAAAAGTTTGGACACACCTTCTCATTCCAAGAGTTTTCTGTATTTTCATGACTATAAAAATTGTAGATTCACACTGAAGGCATCAAAACTATGAATTAACACATGTGAAATTATATACTTAACAAAAAAGTGTGAAACAACTGAAAATATGTCTTATATTCTAGGTTCTTCAAAGTAGCCACCTTTTGCTTTGATTACTGTTTTGCACACTCTTGGCATTCTCTTGATGAGCTTCAAGAGGTAGTCACCTAAAATGGTCTTCCAACAGTCTTGAAGGAGTTCCCAGAGATGCTTAGCACTTGTTTGCCCTTTTGCCTTCACTCTGCGGTCCAGCTCACCTCAAACCATCTCAATTGGGTTCAGGTCTGGTGACTGTGGAGGCCAGGTCATCTGGCGTAGCACCCCATCACTCTCCTTCTTGGTCAAATAGCCCTTACACAGTCTGGAGGTGTGTTTGGGGTCATTGTCCTGTTGAAAAATAAATGATGGTCCAACTAAACGCAAACCGGATGGAATAGCATGTCGCTGCAAGATGCTGTGGTAACCATGCTGGTTCAGTATTCCTTCAATTTTGAATAAATCCCCAACAGTGTCACCAGCAAAGCACCCCCACACCATCACACCTCCTCCTCCATGCTTCACGGTGGGAACCAGGCATGTAGAGTCCATTCGTTCACCTTTTCTGCGTCGCACAATGACACGGTGGTTGGAACCAAAGATCTCAAATTTGGACTCATCAGACCAAAGCACAGATTTCCACAGGTCTAATGTCCATTCCTTGTGTTCTTTAGCCCAAACAAGTCTCTTCTGCTTGTTGCCTGTCCTTAGCAGTGGTTTCCTAGCAGCTATTTTACCATGAAGGCCTGCTGCACACAGTCTCCTCTTAACAGTTGTTGTAGACATGTGTCTGCTGCTAGAACTCTGTGTGGCATTGACCTGGTCTCTAATCTGAGCTGCTGTTAACATGCGATTTCTGAGGCTGGTGACTCGGATGAACTTATCCTCCGCAGCAGAGGTGACTCTTGGTCTTCCTTTCCTGGGGCGCTCCTCATGTGAGCCAGTTTCTTTGTAGCGCTTGATGGTTTTGGCCACTGCACTTGGGGACACTTTCAAAGTTTTCCCAATTTTTCGGACTGACTGACCTTTATTTCTTAAAGTAATGATGGCCACTCATTTTTCTTTACTTAGCTGCTTTTTTCTTGCCATAATACAAATTCTAACACTCCATTCAGTAGGACTATCAGCTGTGTATCCACCTGACTTCTGAACAACACAACTGATGGTCCCAACCCCATTTACTGTATAAGGCAAGAAATCCCACTTATTAAACCTGACAGGGCACACCTGTGAAGTGAAAACCATTTCAGGTGACTACCTCTTGAAGCTCATCAAGAGAATGCCAACAGTGTGCAAAGCAGTAATCAACGCAAAAGGTGGCTACTTTGAAGAACCTAGAATATAAGACATATTTTCAGTTGTTTCACACTTTTTTGTTAAGTATATAATTCCACATGTGTTAATTCATAGTTTTGATGCCTTCAGTGTGAATCTACAATTTTTATAGTCATGAAAATACAGAAAACTCTTGGAATGAGAAGGTGTGTCCAAACTTTTGGTCTGTACTGTACACACGTGGTACCCCTCGTTTAATGAAAGAAAAAACCCACAATTAGAGATGAGCGAAGTTTTCAAAAATTCGATTCGGCAACTTCGCCGAATTTTCCGATATGATTCTATTCGATCCGAATTAATTTGCGGCGAATAAACAGCTACACTACTGTTCAAAAGTTTAGGGTCACTTAGAAATTTCCTTATTTTTGAAAGAAAAGCACAGTTTTTTTCAATGAACATAACATTAAATGAATCAGAAATACACTCTATACATTGTTAATGTGGTAAATGACTATTCTAGCTGCAAACGTCTGGTTTTTAATGCAATATCTACATAGGTGTATAGAGGCCATTTCCAGCAACCATCACTCCAGTGTTCTAATTGTACATTGCGTTTCCTAACTGTGTAAGAAGGATAATGGATGTTTAGAAAACCCTTGAAAACCCTTGTGCAAGTATGTTATCACAGCTGAAAACAGTTTTGCTGGTTAGAGAAGCTATAAAACTGACCTTCCTTTGAGCTAGTTGAGAATCTGGAGCATTACATTTGTTGGTTCGATTAAGCTCTCAAAATGTCCAGAAAAAGAGAACTTTCATGTGAAACTCGACAGTCTATTCTTGTTCTTAGAAATGAAGGCTATTCCATGCGAGAAATTGCCAAGAAACTGAAGATTTCCTACAATGGTGTGTACTACTCCCTTCAGAGGACAGCACAAACAGGCTCTAACTAGAGTAGAAAGAGGAGTGGGAGGCCCCGCTGCACAACTGAGCAACAAGACAAGTACATTAGAGTCTCTAGTTTGAGAAATCGACGCCTCACAGGTCCTCAACTGGCAGCTTCATTAAATAGTACCCGCAAAACGCCAGTGCTAACGTCTACAGTGAAGAGGCGACTCAGGGATGCTGGCCTTCAGGGCAGAGTGGCCAAGAAAAAGCCATATCTGAGACTGGCTAATAAAAGGAAAAGATTAATATGGGCAAAAGAACACAGACATTGGACAGAGGAAGATTGGATAAAAGTGTTATGGACAGACGAATCGAAGTTTGAGGTGTTTGGATCACACAGAAGAACATTTGTGAGACGCAGAACAACTGAAAAGATGCTGGAAGAGTGCCTGACGCCATCTGTCAAGCATGGTGGAGGTAATGTGATGGTCTGGGGTTGCTTTGGTGCTGGTAAAGTGGGAGATTTGTACAAGGTAAAAGGGATTTTGAATAAGGAAGGCTATCACTTCATTTTGCAACGCCATGCCATTCCCTGTGGACAGCGCTTGATTGGAGCCAATTTCATCCTATAACAGGACAATGACCCAAAGCACACCTCCAAATTATACGAGAACTATTTAGGGAAGAAGCAGGCAGCTGGTATTCTATCTGTTATGGAGTGGCCAGCGCAGTCACCAGATCTCAACCCCATTGAGCTGTTGTGGGACCAGCTTGACCGTATGGTACGCAAAAAGTGCCCATCAAGCCAATCCAACTTGTGGAGGGGCTTCTGGAAGTATGTGGTGAAATTTCTCCAGATTACCTCACCAAATTAACAGCTAGAATGCCAAAGCTAGAGCATTCTTTGACGAAAGCAAAGTTTGAAGGAGAAAATTATTATTTCAAATAAAAATCATTATTTCTAACCTTGTCAATGTCTTGACTATATTTTCTATTCATTTTGCAACTCATTTGATAAATAAAAGTGTGAGTTTTCATGGAAAACACAAAATTGTCTGGGTGACCCCAAACTTTTGAACGGTAGTGTATTTCCTGTCTGCAGAGAGCCGGTGTGGGCGGCAAAATGGCAGAAGCCCTTGGATGCCATGGTCATGTCTCTCTCTCTCTCTCTCTAGCACGGACAAGTTTTATTCATGTGGAAGGATCTGCTAACAAGCAAAGACACGCCTACCCAATCACATCACTAGAGAATATCTTGTGACAGTTTGATGTCACAAAGGTCCTTACTAAATATTCGTTACTGCGAAGCATCAGGAAATCCGGATTCCATGCGAATCGAAGATTTCCTGAAATTCGGATTGAATTCCACTTCTGCAGCTTTGATTCGCTCATCTCTACCCACAATGGTCACAGAAATAACTTGAATATGACAAAAGTAATAATATATACAAATTCTATGAAAATGAACAAATGAAAGTCAGACATTGCTTTTCAACCATGCTTCAACAGAATTTTTTCAAAAAGAAAACTCCTGAAACAGGCCTGGACAGAAATGATGGTTCCCTTAACTTAATATTTTGTTGCACAACCTTTTGAGGCAATCACTGCAATCAAACGATTTCTGTAACTGTCAATGAGACTTCTGCACCTCTCAGCAGGTATTTTGGCCACTCCTCATGAGCAAACTGCTCCAGATGTCTCGGGTTTGAAGGGTGCCTTTTCCAGACGGCATGTTTCAGCTCCTTCCAAAGATGCTCAGTAGGATTTAGGTCAGGGTTCATAGAAGGCCACTTCAGAATAGTCCAATGTTTTCCTCTTAGCCATTCTTGGGTGTTTTTAGCTGTGTCTTTTGGGTCATTATCCTGTTGCAAGACCCATGACCTGCGACTGAGACCAAGCTTTCTGACACTGGGCAGCACATTTCTCTCTAGGATGCCTTGATAGTCTTGAGATTTCATTGTACCCTGCACAGATTCAAGACACCCTGTGCCAGATGCAGCAACGCAGCCCCAGAACATAACAGAGCCTCCTCCATGTTTCACAGTAGGGACAGTGTTCTTTTCAAGATATGCTTCATTTTTCCGTCTGTGAACATAGAGCTGATGTGCCTTGCCAAAAAATTTAATTTTTGTCTCATCTGTCCATAGGACATTCTCAAAGAAGCTTTGTGACTTGTCAACATGTAGTTTGACAAATTAGTTTTGTCAGATTCAAGTTATTTCTGTGACCACTGATGGTGGTCCCAACCCCATTTATAAGGCAAGAAATCCCACTTATTAAACCTGACAGGGCACACCTGTGAAATGAAAACCATTTCAGGTGACTACCTCTTGAAGCTCATCAAGAGAATGCCAAGAGTGTGCAAAGCAGTAATCAACGCAAAAGGTGGCTACTTTGAAGAACCTAGAATATAAGACATATTTTCAGTTGTTTCACACTTTTTTGTTAAGTATATAATTCCACATGTGATAATTCATAGTTTTGATGCCTTCAGTGTGAATCTACAATTTTTATAGTCATCAAAATACAGAAAACTCTTGGAATGAGAAGGTGTGTCCAAACTTTTGGTCTGTACTGTATATATATATATCCTGATCCTTCATAGGGTGCCAGTACTGGTTTAATAGCTAACCAATTTCCTAATATCCCTATTTGACTGTCAGGCTTATAGTGAATGGGAGCCAAGCTCCAGTAACCTGGTCTGGCCAATACACATAGAAGAACAAAGCTGTCTGTTTCCTGCTCCATTCTCCACTGATCTACAATTAATTACCTATCCTGTCATCAATAATTTCCGCCCAGAAAACACCCTTAAGGAGTTATCCAAGGAATTGCAATTTACTTATATGGTCCAGAGCATCTTGATGATGGACCTGCGGGGTTCCAGCCACCTCACAACCCCCGGGTCATGTGATTCCACACCCTGGGTTACTCTGCCCCCTCCAACTTCCCCCGATCTCACAGGTAATTAATTACCTGTGTTATGGGGGCTGACTGACTATAGTAAGGCCAGCCTCCATAGAACAGTTAATTAATTACCTGTGAGATCGGAGAAGGTGGAGGGGGCGGAGCAACCCGGGGACGAAATGCTACTTTGAATCACACGATCATGATCCAGTGATCATCAGCAAATCCTAGTATGTAAATTACAACTCCCCGGAGAACCCCTTTTTAAAGAATGAACACCAGGAACTGATTGTGACATTTAGGTATTGAATTGTATTATAATGTATAAATGAATCGGATGCTGCATATAGTTTATGTGGTTATATTATGCAACATCATTTTGGTGTTGAACAGCAGTATTTGTCAATACTGGATGGAAGTTTTGTTTGGGCATTTTGTGAAAATATCTAGCAGTATTAAGCAGTTCTATTATGTGGGCTGTATAGTGCAGCATCATTTTGACACTGAATGCAAGGTGGTGAAAGGTTTTTAACACTAAATGCAAGTTTAAAATAATTATGTGGATATGGTAGTATTATTTGGATAATCGATAGAAGTGTCATTTTACATTGTATTGCAGTATTATATAGGCTATGAGTGAGCAGTATTTGGAGGTACATGTATTATTTGCCATTATATGGCAGCATGTATAAAGTGCTTAAGTCTATATGTTTATTAATTATACTATACTCTTGAAATATTGGCTAATCCCAGCCACACATTGGAGAAAAATATCTGTAGTGGAAATCCTGTGATTTCAAAACCCGCTGCGTTTTTGTAAATCACAGCATGTCAGTTATACCTATGGAAACACTGGCATTTTCCATATAGGTATAATAGGGAAATAAAGTCCACAGAGGAAAACTCTGCAGACTTTCCCTGAAAAGCTCTATGGAAAAAAATGTGATGCGTTTCCGTCACGGTCTTTTCCGCAGCGCTTTTTGGCTGCGGCTCACTATGTGGGGCCTTAGGCTAAATGATGCTTGAAATCTATGCCAGCTATGAGCACCGCCAATTGGAGGGTCTGCCTAATTTATGAGGAGGCTTGCGTCTTCTCATTAATGAGGTTCTCCTTCTGCCTATGCAGAGGATATAAAGACTGGTACTGAATATGCCAGTCTTCATAAATCTCCCCCAACAAGTGTAGGTCCTGATTTGCTTCTTTCCCATGGTATAATGACCCCGCTTGTGCACAATACTGCAAAGCCGCACTTCACCTATAGCAGTCGCCTTTCCAATATCCAAGCTGTGGATCAAGATACTCAGACACACACAAGACTTATCAATAAGGAGGAATTGCACAACAATAAGCAGGCAGTCCGAAACCACATTTATGAATAATGAATCAATACTGGCAGAAAACAAAACACTTAAACTCACCGGTGGATGACAGGAACTGAATGCTGAGGGTTATAGAAGGAGCAGATGATACAGCAATGGCATAGACGGCAGATGGATGGTATTTCAACATGTAGGCTGCAGCCACAGAGAATGGTGAGAGTTTGGATTCCCTTTTACATAGCATGCTTATATTTGACTTTTTTCAGTAGAATTTTCCAATCAAATGTGTATGGCAAGTTATCAGACGTCCTTGACTGCCAGTTCTCAGGGAAAATGAAATTGGACTAGTTGGAATTTTCCTATCCAATTTTATTCTTTTTACCCAAAATAATAGGCACCAGAGGGGTCTGGCAGCCGATCACCCCTCCCTGCCTCCTTCGAAACACATGGACATCCGGCCAAACATGGAAACGTACAGTAACTGTGAGAATTACTTTTTATGGGCCTATTAAAGAAAATTCATTATGTGTAAACTAAGAATTTTAGAAATTGGTAATAAAAATTAATATTTTTACTATTCCCCCTCTCCCTTGGTTCCAATATTAAAAAACTAAATGTTGCTGCTTCTACTTCACCCAACAAAGTAGGTGCAGAATGTGGACCAATAAGTGGTCTGAGAAGACATGTCTGCTTCTTGCTCACTAGCTTAAACATAGGAAAAAGGAGATAAAAGATAGCAATAGAATGTTTTAAAAATCAAAAAAGGTGGCTGGTTTTGGGACCCCATGGAATGTCATTGTAAAGACAGGGTTGGTCATAGAAAGTATAATAATTATTTAAAGGCTTGTCCCCCAATTATAAGCTGCTAGAATGCCTAGTGATCAGTTCTAGCTGGTGGGATAACCAGGCAGTAAATGTACAATTTCCCTGAAGCGCCACCACTGGAGAAATAGAACATTACACAGCACTTATTTAAATCAATAGGCTTTCCAGTAGGCTTGCCTGGTCCTCCATGTGGCTACTCTCAGCTCAGGCTTATAGATGAGGGCCTAGAAAATGAGAATCACTTTTTAACTCAGAATTCCCTGACAGAAACTTGAAGAATCACGTTTCATCTCAACCAAATGGTCAAAAACAAGGCTAGGACCACCCTACTGTTCTTTGCAGTTTACACCAGTCTCGGTTACTGTATATCTCTAATACACAATGCATTTTGCTATGCAGCCTTGGATAGGCTTACCTGTGAATCACTGTGAATCATTTACATATTGGATTAATGGCCATTTTTTGAAAAGATAGGCCATCAGTATCTGATTGGTGGGGGTCCAACACCCAGACCCTGCACCGATCAGCTATACAGGGTTATGGCTTTACTGAATCCGGGAATGGCTTAGCTCATCTGCTGAACAATCAAGTCTTCTATCCATAGGATAGGTCATCAGTATTTTATCAGTGTGGGGGCAACACCTGGCTCCCGCAGAAATCAGCCGATTCGGCCGCTACTGGGTACTAGAAGCAGTTCTACTCCTATTCACCACTACTGTATAATGGACGTGCCAGGATATCTGAATAAGAGCCGAACTGCTTACAACATCTTCCATCTTTATAACTTCCGGTGCCCTGAGGCTGCCAGATCAGCTGTTCAGATTGGAGACTGGGTGTTAGACCTCCACCATTCAGATATTATTATTATTATTATTGTTTATTTATATAGCACCATTAATTCCATGGTGCTTTACATTTGAGGGTTTACATACGGTACACAAAATATACAAGAGAAGCATAATACTAACAGTGACCAACTGGCACAGTGGGATAGAGGGCCCTGCCCGCAAGGGCTTACAATCTATGAGGGAAGAGGGATAGAGACAGGAGGTGAGGGGAGAGGCTGTTCAGGTGGTGGTGTGGTGACAGTAGTGTTATTAGAGGTTGTAGGCCTTCCTGAATAGGTGAGTCTTCAGGGCCTTCTTGAAGCATGTGATTGAGGGGGACAGTCTTATATGTATTGGTAATGAGTTCCAGAGTATGGGGGATGCAGAAATCTTGGAGATGGTTGTGTGAAGCGCGGATAAGAGCAGAGCGGAGTAGGAGGTCTTTGGAGGATCGGAGGTTACGTGCGGGCAGGTAGCGGGAGATTAGGTCGGAGATTAGGTCGGAGATATATGGAGGGGACAGGTTGTGGATGGCTTTGTATGTCAGCGTTAGTAATTTGAACTCTATTCGCTGGGTGATGGGTAGCCAATGAAGGGATTGGCAGAGGGGAGCAACCGATGAAGAACGGGGGGATTAGGTGTATTAAGCGAGCAGCACAGTTTAAGGTGGACTGGAGGGGGGTTAGAGTATTTACTGGGAGGCCATGGAGAAGGGTGTTACAGTAGTCTAAGCGGGAGATTATGAGGGCATGGACTAGCATCTTTGTAGTTTCAGTGCTGAGATACTGATGCCTATCTTCTCGAAAAATGGCCATTTATCCAGCATGAAAAAATTTCCTGTCCAAAACCTCCGACGGCTCCTTCTTTTGCATACTGCTACAGCCTTTTTGTGTGACGTGGCCACTAAATGTGCTGTTTAGACCCCTTTTCTGGATGTGCCCAAGTCTCATATAAAGTGATTGATGGCAACTGGGAGGTATATCTGCTCTTTCTGGGCACCCGGGGATTTTATGGGAGAGTTGGCAAGTATGATCTTAATAAATTCCCCTCACAGTGCCTATAGTTCCCTTATATGGACCCATAAGGACTCTGTACAGGCTCTGTACACATGGCCTTGCAGTGTGCACAAGGTCTAATGATGCCTTCTCGTTCTAGCACCGTTTTATTACTACAATATGGCAACTTCAGCTGTCATTGCAGACACTGGGAGATGTCCAAAACCAGCTCTGTTTTGCACATTGTCACCGGTCTGAGACAAACTCGAGTACATGGCAAGGCTTGGACTAAATAAACATGTTGGCTCGAGGAGCACAGGTTATCGTTTGCCTGCAAAGTCTTTATTGACAGAAGTCAGCGGGACTCTCCCAGGCACCTACTTGGCGAACAACAAATAATTATAACATCCCATGTGGTTTGCAGGAGTTTGCTAGATAAATCAATGAGAACAAAAGCCTGCTGGATTTTCTGCGCGCTGTTTCTCTGGTTACCGGTTCAAGCAAAACAGTTAAGCTGTAGTCAGATCACGCACTATGCTATGACAGCAGCGGATAATTGCTCGCCTCTCCCACAGGAAAGCTGTCTTTGTGAAACCCTGTCAGGTGTTCGGTTATAGATTACCATATGCTTCCAGCAAAGTGCTTGATGGAGAGAAGGTAGGAACCCCTGAAACTCTTCTTGGAATTAAAAATACATATACACATGTGGTGCTAGAGCCTTGAAAATCGTTCTTCGTGATCCAACAGAGAAACTTGAATGAATGGAAAGAAAAATGCAAACTATGCGGAGTCTCTACGAGAAAGTTAAAGGAAACTAAAAAGAAGAGAGAGAAAAAAACTCATGCATATATGTTAATCTGCTAGCACCTGAAAAATCAAGAAAGTGCTGAACAAGCAGAATAATTGATCTCAGTTAGAACAGTGGGACAAGCTTTCTTTTGAAGTAAGCTTCCTCTCAGCTGATAAGAGAGTAGCTGAAGCCCAGTCCTTTTCCTAAAATTATATAAAACTGGTTCATGTATAGTGCTAGCATAGAACACTAGGAAAATGAAGGCATATTAGATGCCTCCTGGGAAACATATATAGGACTTTTTTCTTCATAGTTTTGATCATGATTTCAAATCCAATGTGACAAGTATAATGTAGGAAAATTCTCATTCCTTTCCATATCTACAGTTTTAGGCAGGTGTACAAAAAATGTTGCAAAATAAAAGGGTCAATAGTTTATTTTTGTCAATTATCAAAATGAAGTGAATGAAGAAAAGAGAAATCTAAACCCCTCAATATTTGGTGTGACCTTTGATCTTTGGAGGAGGAGTCCTGGAAATGATGATATGGCCCCCCACAGAGCCCTGATCTCATCATCATCCAGTCTGTCTGGGATTACATGAAGGAATGGAGCAAGTCTACATTAATAGTGTCACAGGTAATAGTGCCCCTTCACATAAGTAATGCTACTACTTATGTGAGTGGGAGGTGTTTTACTTGTACTATTACTTTTCTGGGGGCAATGTTAACTTGTGGGAGCCACCGACTATGGGCTTTAGGTTCTTGAATGGGCTCATTGATGGTCTAAAGAGGAGTGGAGTGCTGAGCAAGGAGCCAGAGTTTGTGGCTACGGAGTTGACACAAGAGGAAACCTCTGTGGTAGAGATGGGAGCCCAAGTCAACTCCAGCAGAATCACTCCTTAGCCATTAGCACTGAACTACACATTCCAGATCTATGGGCACCATACCTATATGCAAAAGTCCAAATTCCAAGGGTCTCAGGGAGAAGTGGTTACTAGTGAATACTAGTGCTATTCAACCACTGGCAGCAGAAGGAGAGTCACGTGGACTAAGTAACCCGAGTTGGATGGTGTACTGATGCTTGGTCTAACTCTGCATCTAGATGTCATCTGAATGCGTCTACAATATATAAAAAAAAACTTGGTAGTTTTGTTTAATAATCTACCCAGTATATTATATTGACACATAGCCAGGTTGAGATTCTTCACAATGTGTATCTGTATGAAGTAGTGAGTGTACTGTGTCATGCCAGGGTGAGCTAGGACTCACCTGTTCATCTGTGGGTCAGTACAAGTCTGGGCATATATCTTTGGAACGGCTGAACAACGCATCAAAATACTGCAGATGACAGATGATGATGGGTGTCATTGGGCTTTTCAGACCTTATGGCAGGTCCTCTTTATGCATAGGCCATCAATTTTATGAAATTAGATAACACCTTTAAGTTTTTTATTATCCTCCTCTCCACATTTCAATGACCATGCACACTAAGCTAAACCAAAACTGCATTGTTTGATGAGTGATCGGGCACAAAGAATGAAAATGATCCCAATAGGTTACCAAGGATTGGAAACTGCAGGTATTAGGGCGTACTCTGTATATCCAGTAGGGTCTCCATGTACTAGACTGAGTCTACAGCTAGGTCAGTTATATATATATATATATATATATATATATATATATATATATCAGTTATCTCCGCTTATGTTGGGGTGCAGGCGGATATAATTTCCATAGCCGTCTTTCTTTCCTTTAATTCCAGCGCTGGATATTACACGGTGGAGTGAAGATGCGGCTCTATGATTAAGACTAATAAAAGGAGATTGGCGAATGTTCCTGATATGATGAGATCTCTCGTCCACGGGGACATAAGGAGTGTGCTGGAGAACATATGGGTTTTGTCAGGCATTAGTTACTGAGAAACACTTACCTTTTCCTTATTTTAATGTATTCAGAGTCATTCTTGCTGAATTATACTATACTTTCTAATATCAGTCTGATTAGACATCAAAAACGCTCATGCAAAAGTAATAGCGCCCTTACCTTGGCAAGTGACGTGTCTTTTCCATTAATCCCCCTTCCCTGACAGCCCTGCTTTGTATTAAGCCAATATAGATCAATTCCCAGAACAATAACTGACAACCTGATGGAAAATCAGCCTTATTTTGTGCTCTCTCTTTTACAATCTATTTATTTCAGACCTACTGCTTGTGTCAGGTGACCACTCCAACCAATCAGTGACCTCCGGGCAAATGACACGTGACTAACTGGACTCAGAAGTTGTGCAGAGGTCACCACTGAGGCCTGTGATTGGCTGCAGAAGTCACCTGACACGAAGAGGACATCACTGCTGATGTCACTGTTGTATTTACTGCATAGGATGTATCTGCTGTCTCTAATATCATGTCTTCCCTCTATCTGACACGTAATCTCTCAAAGAGTGAACTTCTGCTGTTTCCACCATCTACTAACTGACCTTACCGTAATATTTCCATTTTAGTTTGCGGTCTTACCATAACTCTGAGGCAGTATGCCCTCTGCCTTGGGGTTATGTTTGACTCAGACCTATTTGCTAGGTATGTAAGTGGGGAAGTGGAGGAAGAGTACAGAGAAGTGGTGTCTGACTATGCAGACTGAAGTAGGAAAAATAGAGATTGTTAAGCATTGCGACAACTAAAGAGATGATTGTGAGGTTCAACAAAAGTTATACGGTGAACCCCCTGGATGTGAAGGGTTGAGACTGACTCCCTTGAGAGCTACAAGTATCTTGGAGTGGAGATTGATAGAAAATTGGACTGGTGGAGATGCGGAGAAAGTATGTTAAAAAGGGAACAGTCATTTGTATTTTATTAGGTTACAATCTTTTAACGTGTGGAGTAAAACATTGAGAGATTATTTTCAGGAGACTATAATGGATAGTGCAATTTTCTTTGCATTGACCAGTTGGAGGGTTATTGGGCGAAATTAGAAATATGGATAAAAATATGCTGAAAAAGCTAATAAAGAGAGCCAGTTTAAGTTTTGTGTCCATCATGTGTAGCTCTAGTCATTCTTTGCATCGGATGGTCATATCGCAGAAGAGTAGTTTTAGTGGTTGCCTGGTTCAATTAAAATGCAGTACTTAGGGATTTAGAAATTCCAAAGATTTCAAAGTTGTGCTGCCTCCGAACTCCAGGAAATGAAAATTTTGGTAAGCAAATTTTATCTTTAATTTGTACCAACTGCCATTACTTATATAATGGTTTATTGTTGGATAGAATAGTGGGGGATAATTAGGGATTTCTGCTCAGTATGGTTCTGTCCACATGGGGACCCGAAAGACGCAGACCCCATAGACTTGAAGGACTTTTCTCTCTACCGATTTTAGGCAGAGCCTCCTACAAAGACTCCAACGCTAGTGTGAATCCAGCCTTAGTTGAAATTCTTGGTAAAATTATAATGTATATGATTCCTGGGTAAACATGTATGGTTTCATATTTGTTGACGACTTTTTACGTATTTTATATAATTTTTGCTAGTACAAAACTTAATTTCCCTGCGGGGATTAATAAAGTTCTAATCTATTCTGTTCTGTAAACAGAAGCCAAGGAGCAGCTGTCACTGGAAAAGGAGGTGTGACTGATTTTATTTTTAGCTTTATTTCATTTTTATTATTTTATTCCCATCACTAGTGAGATGGTAATAATTGCTCCCTGTTCTGACCACTACGTCCAGAACTTGCGGGAACATCCTAGCAGTCATGCTGTATACTGTTCCCATAACTCTCATAGAGTAGAGTGGGAGCTACAGAAACGATGCAGCACAGCGGAGCTATACTGTTATGGATACAGCATAGCTAGATGTAGCTCTCATTCTCCTCTATGGGAGTTATAGGATCAGCATAGAGCAACGCTGCTTGGCTGTTCCCGTAAGTCCTATGGAGTGGGACTTGGCAGCAGTTATTCCCATCTCAAAATTTCCAAAGATAGGAATAATTCTTTAATCGTGACTCCTTTTTCTCTTCCTATGCCAATTTCTAACATAGATACAATAACAAGTTAATGGGGTTGTCCAGGATATACAGTTTTTGGCAAGGAAGTCCTTGCCTCATGTGACTGCTGAGGCCAATCAGCGGCCTCAGCAAAGGAACTGGGACGTCGCTTGCATAAATCACCTGTGATATCCCCCGTGTCCTTTCACTAGGCCATTGAGGCCACTGATTGGCCTCAGCGGTCACATGTGGCTAGGACTTGCACAGGAACAAGATTAAGTGAGCAGTAGGACCGGACCGCGGTGGGAGACACTGGAACAAAGGGAACAAGTGAGTATGTTTTTTTTTTCTTCACTTTTCCCGGCCTCCTTGACAAAAACTGTATATTCTGCACAACCCCTTTATAGGGGGTCAGTCAGGAAGCTTCATGTGGAGGTTGGCACACAATTGTTGTGGTCAGGAGTCATAATGGAGGAAATGAGTCAGGTAAGTGACCATTTGATCATCTAGTGTTGGCTAGGAATGAAGAGTTCACACCCCTGCCTTGCTTGCTGAAATACTAATTTGACAGTTTACTAGTCCACAATGAACATACCTATAATACTGCTATACTAGTGTAACCTACTGTTATTAATGTCTATACTGTCTATTAATAACTATACTGTTACCTACTGTTATTAATGTCTGTTGCTCTCATCCATCATAGGATGAGAGCAATGTTCATTAATTGTAGAATGCAGATGGAGCCCCCTTCGTCCAGTGCCATCCGCATTCACTATCATGCTAAAAAACATGACAGAAGCAGGGGTCTCCATCTGTGTCCATCACTGTATCACTGTAAAATTCTGTTGCTCTCATCCTATAATGGAAGAGAGCAACGGATGTTCACAACCGGAGTGTGCACGTCCCCTTACACAGACAATACTTTTCTCCCCTGTGGTGGCGCTGTAGGGAAGATAAGCATTTATTGTCAGGTTTCCTTACAGATGCACCTGCAGCAGGTAGACATTTGGGGCACATTCATGATCTGAATTGTTGTAAAAAAAGCACAATTTTTGGTGCACTGCACAATAATTTTGCACCAAGCAGGTCGGTGTTGGTGAGGCTAGGTGAAAGGGGATGTGGAGCGAATTAAAGATTTATAAAGCCAGAAAACTGGTGTAAAGGTCCTATTAGACCTAAAGATCGGCTACAAACCATGCCGATCAATACTCATTCTGCAGCATTATACAGACCGATGCAGAGGACATGCAGGAGGAAGGACTGCTAATGTGCTCCTTCCCTCACCATATGCTTTCTTTGGCAGCAGAGCCATTATTAGACACAGCAATGGACAATGATTCTTTTTGTCACCTCTTTGATCGGGTGATTGTTGGCACATTAGACAGGCCAATTGTTGGAAACGGGCACTTGTGCAATTGGCTGTGAAATTGCTCTGTCTGAAAGGGCTTTTAGTGTAAGCTGGTGTAAATGAACACCTTAGACTTTTTTGGCTAGCTGCGTGAACAGTAAACTAAATAAATACATTAAAAAAAGGGTTAATTCCTAGGCTAGATCACCTTTGTAGTGACAGAGTAACAAGAGTGGTGCAGGGTGTTTTATTGTTATATGATGTATTGTATCATGTGCTGTACATGCATATGTTACACACTTTGACTCCATAGAGGTGTTGCACCTATGGGTTGCACCGCATGAGTTGTTATTTGCCTTCCCATGGTGAGACCCATTGAAATCAGATATTACCCAGGTTGGGAATGGCTTTGTATTTGAGAGCCTGTTCCCCTGTTCTCAGTGAGTGGGCCAGCTTGGCTATGAAAGTGACCAGTTTGGAAGCTTGTTGGACAACTTGTAGTGTAGAGCCAGTTCAGAGCTGACATTCGAGTCTTTGCACTGATGCATCTTCAAGGTACTTGTGAATAGGAGGACGGGTTCACCAGTGGCTGGCAGTGCATCCCAAACTATAATCTTGTGAATTAAGCCTTATGTTCTACTGTAGCTTTTCCATCTGTCGAATTGAGAACTTTATTCTACTGAAATATTTTATTCACTGTGTTTTGAAACATCTGCCTCAGTAAAGACACCTTCAGTGATGAGCGAGTGTCTTGTGTCCTTCATCGTCAGTGGGTGGCTTCTGGTGATACACAGGGGTTCAGTATCTGGGAAGCAGCTCAGGAGAGGACAGGCCGGATACAGCAGTGCATTGACCGCAGAGGAGAGTGGTGGAGGAGCCATACGGTCACTGACCTGGTGCTGGCGGCTGCTTGTACGTAACTAACCTACAGATGGGCAGCACGTTGGCTCGGTGGTTAGCACTGTAGAGTCCTGGGTTCGAATAAATCAAGGAGTTTGTATGTTCTCCCCATGTTGGGTGGGTTTCCTCCCACACTCCAAAGACATACTGATAGTGAATGTAGATTGTGAGCCCTATATGGGACAGTGATCACAATGTCTGTAAAGTGTGGAAAATGAAATCTTCTCCATCTTCTTCCTGTATTTCATTTGCACGGACTTCCTGAGATACACCAGAATTATTAAGAGGCCTGTGACGTATATGATATGTATGTGTTAATATTGGCATTTATGCGGTCCTAATGAATGGGCCCTCTTGAGATTGGCTTATTGTCAAGGTACGCTTCTAACAAGTAGGGACTATCCAAAATGGAGAATCCCTTTAACATTTTCCAGGTAAGACACAATGCAGTGATACAACATCTAGCTTTAGTCTCACACTATCAGTATATTATTATACAGGACGATATAATGATGTAATGATACAAGCTGTAGGACTGATGCTCTCAAAACACTACCCTTAAATTGTCTTTTGGATTCTGAAAATCCTCTAAACCTATATGAAAGACCATTCTCATGCAGAAAAAAATTCTTTAGTATATCAATTCTGTAAATGTGCAACATAAATGGTAACTGGAGTATATAAGGGATATAATATCATATATATTATATTATCTATTATATATCTATAATAAAGGAGACATCATGTCCTATTTAATGTAATAAAAAATAGTACAAGAAAAGATGAGAGATCCTGCCACCTGGTGGAGAAGTGATGTCCTAACATTCTGGTAAAAGTGTTCAGCAATGTGATTTCTACTATGTACCTCATTTAGTATTAGGCTGCTTGCATACATATAATCTGTTTGTAGACTATAAAAAAACTGACGCTATACAACCTAGCATATTTCCGTTTTCCATGTGTGCACCATCGTTGCATCATCTGTGTATCATTGCATGTCAAAAAAGTGGATGTTGTCTTAGTGCATTTTTTAATTTTCAGAATCCCCTAACAATGAATATGCGAAAATGGATAAAAAACGGACAGCACGCAAATGCAGCTGATTTATTGCACATCACTGTGTTTATTATCCCTGTACTGTGACATCAGTATATGTATTATTTCTGTACTGTGACATCACTGTGTTTATTATCCCTGTACTGTGACATCACTGTCTATTATCCCTGTACTGTGACATCACTGTGTTTATTATCCTTGTTTTGTGACATCACTGTCTATTCTCCCTGTACTGTGACATCACTGTGTTTATTATCCCTGTACTGTGACATCACTGTCTATTATCCCTGTACTGTGACATCACTCTGTATATTATCTCTGTACTGTGACATCACTGTATATTAGTTCTGTATTGTGCCATCACTTTGTTTATTATCCCTGTACTGTGTCATTACTATATGCACCCATTATACTTACACACGTGGACAAAATTGTTGGTACCCCTCGTTTAATGAAAGAAAAACCCACAATGGTCACAGAAATAACTTGAATCTATCAAAAGTAATAATATATAAAAATTCTATGAAAATGAACAAATGAAAGTCAGACATTGCTTTTCAACCATGCTTCAACAGAATTTAAAAAAAAAAGAAAACTCATGAAACAGGCCTGGACAGAAATGATGGTTCCCTTAACTTAATATTTTGTTGCACAACCTTTTGAGGCAATCACTGCAATCAAACAATTCCTGTAACTGTCAATGAGACTTCTGCACCTCTCAGCAGGTATTTTGGCCACTTCTCATGAGCAAACTGCTCCAGTTGTCTCGGGTTTGAAGGGTGCCTTTTCCAGACGACATGTTTCAGCTCCTTCCAAAGATGCTCAATAGGATTTAGGTCAGGGCTCATAGAAGGCCACTTCAGAATAGTCCAATGTTTTCCTCTTAACCATTCTTGGGTGTTTTTAGCTTTGTGTTTTGGGTCATTATCCTGTTGCAAGACCCATGACCTGCGACTGAGACCAAGCTTTCGGCTCTATTGTGCAATCGCTGGCAGACGTGAAGAGCAGAAGGAGCCTCCCTGGCACTCCAGCTCTATTGCGCAGGCACCACAAAAGTCAACAGATGAAGGAGCCGGTGGCACAGAAGAAAGTGATCTCCAGGACAGGAAGACAGGTAAGTATGATGGGGTGGGGGGGTGGGCTGGGTAACTAGGTAGGGCTACTAGTCCACGGGATAGCTAGGGAAAAAGGGAGGGGGTGTGAGAGAGGGAGGGAGTGAGAGGGGGATCTGAGTGAGCAGCAATGCATCATGGTAGTTGTAGGGTAAGAGAGCAGGAAGCTACACATGTAAACAAATGCAGAGGACGCCAGAAACCCAGAAATCACTCAAAACACTGCTAAAGATATTTGGGTGCACTTATTAACCCATTAATAGCACAAACAGACCTTTTTTAAAAACAAGTTTATTTGCCCGGAAAACCCCTGGATGAAAGTTTCAGGCATAATGGTTCTGGCAGTCAGATATATAGGTTTAATACAATAGGAGAAGGTCGCCATCTAGTGCCCACATATAACAAATACTCAAAGCAAAAGGGCAATCTGGTGTGAATCATTATATGCTAGAAAAATTATGCATCCACAACAGTCTTTTATATAGCTGCTTTTCTATGTCACAATTGAGCAATATGCTTAAGATACAGATTTCACTGCAAGAAACAGAACCGTGGCCCTGAGTCTGCTTGATCTAAACACATATATGTCAACATATACTCCAGCTCCTTTGAGGGTTTAAGGATTATTAGAATTCCTAGGAAATTGCATAAATCACACCTTCACATTACTATACACTAGAACCTGTCCACAGATATAAGATCTGTGTCATGGCTTCTATTAGTGTCACTTTTCCAAACGTACTGTATGTAAGCCCAAGAAATACGGATAAATCAGAAATTTGGGGTTATGTAAATAAAGCTAAATCACTGTATAATGAAATGTTCTGGAACTTCCCTAAACACATTGGAGGGATTCCTTAAGACTGACGTATTGTTTGCCAGTCTTGATGTCCTCGGTGCACACCTCACCATGAATTAGGCACATCCCCCAGGAGTCATGCACCTCGGTTGAAATTTACAACAGCGCCTTGCTTCCACTTTTGTGGCGTATGATTATGAATATGGTGGTCAGTGATGGCGTAAAACCAGTTTAGTTGCAAGTGTAGGGAACTGCCATTTCTACTAGTATATAATGTATCTGGCTTCTATGCCCCTGCAGTTTGGCTTCAGAGACCCCAGGCATTTAGTGCAAGTTTTGTTTTGTAAATACAGTGAGTCAGACACATGTGAGGCAGAGCTGCTGGGGGGAGAGATGTGAGCAGAGCTGCTGAGACAGACATGTTATGTCTGGGGGAGTCTAAGAGCCACTTGTTCCTCTTTACTTCACAGTATATAGTTAGGTATGTGTTACCCCCCTATATACTCACAGGACCTAGCTAGTAACCGTAGTTAGGGATCCATATATATATATATATATATATATATATAGTTCAGGGCAGTGATAGGTTAGGCTTCCGAAGGCCAACTAGCTAGTTAGAGGCCCGGTGGCACTAGTAGTTTAGCTGGCAGGTTAAGGACTCAGTGTTAGGGTAGTCAGGCCTGCATCTACTGCCGTCACCATCGCCCTGTTTGCTGCCTGTGAAGAATCTCACCATCATCATCATCTCCTGATCGGCTGTCTGTCATCTCCTGGAAGAATCCGAGGATCCACAGTCATCCACAGGGGCCCCTGCATCTCTTCTGTTGCCTGGAGGTATTGTGCACTGGACTCTTGCTATATATCTATATATATACCCGGGTATATAACCTAAGACGGTTGAGGACTTGCTGGTTGTTGTAGTATTGCTGTGTTCTGAGTATATTGTATGTATGTATTATTACCCTGTTGATTCTTATAAAGCTACTGTTATAACCTTATGTGGTATCTGTATGTATTCTTCAGACTGTGAGATTAGTACAGTGATCCTTGTTAAGGCTACTAACTGTATTTCATGGGTAAGTCCCAGGAAGAGATCCTCCCTGTAATACAGAGGCTCTATCCTGGGTGGAGGCACTGATATATTTCATATATGTTCCCACTCTTCCCTTCAGCGAAGGCTTCAGGTCCCATTATACACACAGGTCAGCGCCAGAGTCTGTTGCGGGAGGGATAATACTCATACCCCCCCCAAATAGGGCTACATTTGGAGGCACTGCTGAGATTTAGAAGTGGGAATAGTCATTGATATGGAGAAGCGATATAGCTCAGAGGGGAACCTCCCACTAGCTACTACATGGGATTACCGACCTCCTGTTCCTCCCCTGGTTCAGGTAAAGGAAGAACCCCGCTCAGCCAGTTACCCCCCCAGTATGGCCGTCGCTAGCAGTTCCTCTAGTGACAGTGCTATTAGCACTTTAGCCAGGCTGACTGAAATGTTAGCTCAGGGCCTGCAGGCCACTCACTACAAGAAACTAAAAGTATTCTCTGGTAATGTCCCAGTACCACAAGGGGAGGAAAACTTTGAGATATGGAAAGAACATACTCTCCAATGCCTGAAGGAATGGTCTTGCTCTGAAGAAGGCAAGCGGCAGCGTATCAGTGAAAGTTTGCGGTCTCCTGCTGCAGAATTGATCCGCTTGTACAGAGACTCTCATGAAGGAGTGAGTGCATTGGACTATATACAAGTACTGTCTGATCACTTTGAGCCATACTATGACCTTGCCCAGATGGTTGCTGATTACCGAATGGTTCGTCAAAAAGAAGGGGAAAATGTCTCTACTTTTATTAACCGCTTACAGCTACTTCTTTCACGTCTGGTGTACCACGCAGCTATATCTACTTCAGAGGTAGACGCTATGAGAACCAGTCAGTTGGTGAGAGGGTTACAACCTCATCATCCTCTTGCTCAAGTACTCAAGGTCTTACTATCTGATAGAGTCCTTCCATTTCCTGACTTAATGAAGTTAGTGAAGAAACAAGAAGCTGACATTAGTTTTAGTACCCCTAAGAAAGCGAAAAGCATCTCTAAAGAAGATGTTCCTAATTCAAACAAGGACAAACCAGCGGAGCGGTCAGAACTTAGACAGTCCGCCACTCCACCCACTGCCACTCAGTGGAGGAAGGATGCTAGAACCTGTTATAAATGTGGTCAGACGGGCCATACTGCCAGACAGTGTACGGAGGACAGTGAGGGATTGGGACACAGTGCTGTCTTCTCTATTCAGAATCAAAGACACCGAAGGAAGGCGGGCCGAGTAAAGACCAGAGGAGCTATCGCGGGCTCCAGGTCCGTTGTCAAAGTCACTGTCAATGGTCATGCCGCTCCTGCCCTGTTTGATACAGGATCTCAAGTGACCCTGATTTATCGCTCGTTCTACCAAAAGTATCTGAGGGATATACCTCTTCAGTCTACGGGACAAATGAAATTGTGGGGGCTTAATTCAGGATCATATCCTGTAGATGGCAGCCTACAAGTAGTTATAGCTGTCCCTGAATTAGAAGATCAGAGTGTCGCTCCCATGAAGATTACGGCTCTTGTCTGTCCTGATACAGGGGATTCTTGTGCAGCTCCTGTGATACTTGGCACTAATTGTCCCGCAGTGCATTATGCTTTTCAGAAGTTTCTTGGAAGAGATTGGAACCCTGAAGCTCAGCCGGTGAATATATCTTCTGATCTTAGAGAACTCTGTGATGCCCTGTCTACTGGCTATCGACATGGAATGGTATATCATATCGGTGAGAGAACCGTGGAAGTTCCTGCCGGCGGGGAGAGAGTTCTGAGAGTAGCCTCCAGCATTGCTCCCGATTTGCTTGAAGGGGGGAGTTATGTCCTTATGGAAACCCCTGAAGAAATGATTAACCAGAATGGCTGGATGGTGATCCCAGAGAGAAAGGACTGGAGAAATAAAGTGGAGTTATCTACCTGTGTGACAGTGAGGAACTGTTCACCGCATCCGATCGTAATTGGACCATACCAGAATGTGGCCCACTGCTACCCTGTGCTTGGAGTAAATCCATACGCTGAAGTGTGCAGGATTCAAATCCGAGATGCAATCCCTAATCTCAATCTTGACTTGAGTGATCCACATTTACCAGAGGCCTGGAATCAGCGACTGACACAGAAGTTGTCTGAATTATCGGAAGTGTTCTCCATGGATGATATGGATGTAGGTTGTGCTAAAAGTGCTCAACACACTTTCCGATTGACCGATTCTACTCCCTTCCGGGAGCGACCACGGAGAGTTGCTCCAAAGGATGTTGATGAGTTAAGACAGACTCTACAGCAAATGAAAGGTCAGGGGATCATTGTGGACAGTAAGAGCCCCTATGCCTCACCTATTGTGGTGGTAAGAAAAAAATCTGGAGCAATTCGCCTATGTGTGGATTACAGAACTCTGAACCGGAGAACCTTACCTGATCAGTATATACTGCCGAGAATTGAAGAAGCTCTGGAAGCTCTGAATGGAAACTGTTGGTTCACAGTGCTGGACCTAAGATCGGGATACTATCAAGTCCCAATGGCACCTGAGGATCAGGAAAAGACAGCCTTCATATGCCCCTTGGGTTTCTTTCAGTTCACTCGTATGCCGCAAGGTACAAAAGGTGCGCCAGCAACGTTCCAAAGGTTGATGGAAAGAGTGTTAGGTGATTTAGTGCCCCGGGAATGCCTTGTATATCTTGACGACATTATTGTGTTTGGAAAGACGCTGGAAGAACATGAAGAACGACTCATGAGAGTACTCCAACGCTTAAAAGAAGAGGGGCTGAAGTTGTCGGCTGACAAATGCAAATTTTGTAGATCTTCGGTCACTTATGTAGGTCATATTGTTTCTGCTGAAGGAGTTGCTACCGATCCTGGTAAGATTGAAGCTGTGGTGAATTGGCCCCGACCGCAAAATATTACGGAGTTGCAATCTTTCTTGGGGTTTTGTGGATTCTATCGACGATTTGTGGAAGGATATTCAAAAATTGCTCGAGCCCTCCTCGACCTGTTGAAGAGTGATGCAGGAGATCCGGGAAAGAAGAAAGGGTCTTCCAAAAGCCTTTTTGGCGAGAGGTGGACTGCGGATTGTGAAGAAGCATTTAAGTTGTTGAAGAAGAAATTGACAGAAGCTCCCGTTCTGGCTTATGCTGATGCACAGAAGCCATATGTGCTACATGTAGATGCCAGCTTTGAAGGATTAGGTGGCGTGCTGCACCAAGAATACCCTGCCGGGTTACGGCCCATAGCTTTCATAAGTCGAAGTCTTTCTCCCAGCGAGAAAAATTATCCAGTACATAAATTGGAGTTTTTGGCGCTGAAGTGGGCCATTGTTGATAAATTACATGACTATTTATACGGAGCCACGTTTGAAGTAAGAACAGACAACAATCCACTGACATACGTTTTGTCAACCGCTAAACTCGATGCTACAGGACATCGCTGGTTGGCAGCTTTATCCAACTACCAATTCACACTCAAGTATAAATCGGGGCCTAAGAACATTGGGGCAGATGCTCTATCAAGACGGCCTGGATTACCTAGTCCGGAAGTAGTGGATGAATGGGAAGAAGTGCCAAGTCCTGGAGTAGGAGCTTTGTGTGCCATGGCTGCTGTAGTTGAAGACCGAGTAGCCTTTTCTGAAACTCGGCTTATTGACTCTATTGGGGGAGGTCCCGAAGCTGTACCAGACATGTTTGCCTACCCTGCCGCTTTAGGATCCTTTGAGAGTTGTTCTATATCTTCAAAGCGAATGATCTGGAGTCAAAAGACTGATCCTTTAATTGGACCTCTTTATCAAGCAGTGAGTTCTCAAGACAGAGAAATGTTAAAGACATCCCTACCCTCTGAATGCAGTCAACTTCTACGAGATTGGGAGAAGTTTGAAATAGACAATGGCCTACTTTATCGTGTGGTGCTGTATCATGATCACCCTGGAAGGCGCCAACTAGTTATTCCAAGCTGCTTTCAGAAGATGATTTTCCGAAGTCTGCATGATTATCATGGTCATTTGGGACCTGAGAAGACTTATGGCCTAATACAAGACCGATTCTACTGGCCCAAAATGAGAGATACCGTGAGTCGTCTGTGTAGGTGCTGTCGTAGATGTTTGCAGAGGAAGACTGTCCCGGTTCGAGCGGCCTTCATGGGACACTTGAAGAGTTCGGGCCCCATGGATCTTGTCTGCATAGACTTCCTTTGTATTGACAACGACTCCAGAGGATTTGGAAATGTATTGGTGGTGACTGATCACTTCACACGATATGCTCAAGCCTTTCCGACTAAGGATCAAAAAGCAGTCACTGTTGCAAGAGTGCTTTGGGAAAAGTATTTTATCCATTATGGCTTACCACACCGGTTGCACTCTGATCAAGGCCGGGATTTTGAGAGTAACCTGATCAAAGAGTTACTTCAGTTGTTGAACATCTGCAAAAGTCGGACGACGCCTTACCATCCAGAGGGAGATGCCCTTCCTGAAAGATTTAACAGGACTTTACTTGATATGCTTGGTACCTTACGAATTGAGGATAAGCGATCCTGGAGTCGAAAAGTGGAGGCTATGGTGCATGCCTATAATAGTACAAGGCACGAGAGCACAGGATATTCACCATACTTTCTGATGTTTGGAAGAGAGCCTAGGCTACCTATTGACATCTTGTTGGGAGTCTCTACCGATGGTATCAGTCATCGAGATCATTACCGATACGTGGCACGTTTGAAAGAAACGCTTAAGAGTGCTTATCAGCTGGCTGAGGAAAATGCGGCCAAAGTGAATGAAGGAAATAAAAGGAGATTTGATCTTCGAGTAAGATACCGAGAATTGAACCCTGGGGACCATGTTCTGCTACGGAATTTGGGAGCATCTGCAAAACATAAGCTGGCTGATCGATGGCGGAGTGAACTCTTTACAGTGGTAGATCGGTTGCCTGGAATACCAGTCTACAAGATAAAAGGACGGGACGGGAGGATCAGGACTTGGCATAGAAATCATTTGTTGCCTGTACCTCAGATTGATGGTATGGATATCTCCAATGATGGCTCGGCCTGCGATTCTCCACAGTCCTTAGCCGATATTCCACCTGACCTTCCTGAAACTCCTGAGAGTGATTGGACTGTGGCTCCTGAAGTTCCTAGATCACCAGTATCTTCTCCTTCAGGGAGACCTATGAACCCTCAAACTCCAGAATTCGTACCTAGATCTGTGTCTACAGATGAGCAGGGATCTAGCTCTCCTACGCCACCAGCACCATCCCCTCCCATGGCAGACAACCCTAGTTTAGGGCCTGGACATGCTAGTTTACCTCAGAGAGAGGTACGGAGAGGAGAGAGAATTAGACACCCTCCACCTATGCTGACATATGATAGTTTGGGGGACCCCAGATTTACTACTCAGCCTCATTTATACCATGCTTGGGTGGGTGCAGTGTCCACTTTGGTCAATATGTTACCAATTTTCGCTCCTGCTGGCATGTATACCTATTAACCTGTTGTGACTCTGTAAATGCAAAAGCAACCATATTGATATTGTCATTGGTAATGTTGACTGTATACTATGACTTTGTATGTCTTTGACGTGACGTAAAGATTTCACCAGAGGGAGAGTGTAGGGAACTGCCATTTCTACTAGTATATAATGTATCTGGCTTCTATGCCCCTGCAGTTTGGCTTCAGAGACCCCAGGCATTTAGTGCAAGTTTTGTTTTGTAAATACAGTGAGTCAGACACATGTGAGGCAGAGCTGCTGGGGGGAGAGATGTGAGCAGAGCTGCTGAGACAGACATGTTATGTCTGGGGGAGTCTAAGAGCCACTTGTTCCTCTTTACTTCACAGTATATAGTTAGGTATGTGTTACCCCCTATATACTCACAGGACCTAGTTAGTAACCGTAGTTAGGGATCCATATATATATATATATATATATATATATAGTTCAGGGCAGTGATAGGTTAGGCTTCCGAAGGCCAACTAGCTAGTTAGAGGCCCGGTGGCACTAGTAGTTTAGCTGGCAGGTTAAGGACTCAGTGTTAGGGTAGTCAGGCCTGCATCTACTGCCGTCACCATCGCCCTGTTTGCTGCCTGTGAAGAATCTCACCATCATCATCATCTCCTGATCGGCTGTCTGTCATCTCCTGGAAGAATCCGAGGATCCACAGTCATCCACAGGGGCCCCTGCATCTCTTCTGTTGCCTGGAGGTATTGTGCACTGGACTCTTGCTATATATCTATATATATACCCGGGTATATAACCTAAGACGGTTGAGGACTTGCTGGTTGTTGTAGTATTGCTGTGTTCTGAGTATATTGTATGTATGTATTATTACCCTGTTGATTCTTATAAAGCTACTGTTATAACCTTATGTGGTATCTGTATGTATTCTTCAGACTGTGAGATTAGTACAGTGATCCTTGTTAAGGCTACTAACTGTACTTCATGGGTAAGTCCCAGGAAGAGATCCTCCCTGTAATACAGAGGCTCTATCCTGGGTGGAGGCACTGATATATTTCATATATGTTCCCACTCTTCCCTTCAGCGAAGGCTTCAGGTCCCATTATACACACAGGTCAGCGCCAGAGTCTGTTGCGGGAGGGATAATACTCATACCCCCCCCAAATAGGGCTACACAAGTAATGTTAAAAAGTTGCAAACCGCTAGTTTGCAACTTTTTTTCACCATAAATGTGGTGCAGATTCCTAGTGAATTTGTGTTTCGACTCTTCGTCATCTTAAAGTTCTCTCCACTTGCATTAAAAGGGATATGTGGGGAGAGAAAAATTGTCCCAGTGCATTCACTACACTGGATAAGCATGAGGGTCCCTGCAACCCAGCTATTAGATTTACAGAGCACACGTCTGCTACTTATGACATGACTCTCAGTCACATGCCCAAGTCTGCTGTACTCTGTGTGCAAGCAGCAGGAGTAAAGCAGAGTCAGGCTAGGGTCACATCTGCACATGGCTCTGAGCCGAACCACTAAAACAGCAGTTATCTTCAGACACTGGCGGACCCTATAGACTATAATGTGGTCTGCTAGATGTTCGCCATCTTTATACTGAAAACGGCGGAGAAAAAAAATCCCGTTGGAGACTCGGCTGCAGATGTGAACTTAACCTAAGTGACAAAAAAGAAAGCCACAGCACCTGCACTGTGACAACTTCTCTCCCCACGTAACCCCTTTAAGACAAGTCTGACAACACATGCATACATACAACTTCGCAGCACAAATCCACAGCTGAAACTGAGCTTTCTGTTACTGGTTAGTCAGAGGATCTGCAGGAGGATCAGCCCCATTGTAAATCAATAAAACTAATCTGCAGCTTTTCAGCATAGAATCTAAAGCAAGGTTTTAAAAACCACAGCACCTTCATTATTACACCTGGACATTTTCCTGAGTGTGTGAATAGGGTACAAGCTGAACAGGTCTGTCAGGCTTTGGTTGTATACAATGTATCCACTCACAGCAATAAGCAATTGTTGAGGAATCTAATTAAGTATGTAAGATACTACCACACAATACCTGCCATTGCATCAAATAGTTAAGTATTGGCAATTTGCAGTAAATGTATGCCTGTATTGCAGTACAATGTTCCATAGTGAACCCTCCACACACTATAATGTCCCATAGTGGCCCCTCCAAACGGTATAATGCCCCATAGTGGCCCCTCCACACGGTATAATGTCACATAGTGGCCCCCTCCTCACAGTATAATGTCCCATAATGGCCTCTCCACATAGTATAATGTCACATAGCGGCCCCTCCTCACAGTATAATGTCTAATAGTGGCCCTCCCACATTATAATTTCTCATGGTGGCCCCCACGCAGTATAATATCTGACAGTAGCCCCTCCACACAATGTAATGGGCCATAGTGGAACATACAAAGGGATGACTGAACCGATTCTTGTTACAAATTTTCCAAAAATTTTGGGTTCAGCTGAACATTAAATTTTTTGGTTTCGCAACCCACAAATTATTATACTCTGAGCTATCTTCAAACTCCAGAGTATAATAAACAAAAGCCCAGGGGAGGTGAGCAAACATAACAAACAGTTGCCACTCACCTTCCCTTCATCCTCTATGGATCTCTCCCGGTCTCCTGAATGACGTCAGAGACTGCTGAGGCCCAATCACAGGTCTCATGGGTCACGCTGGTGTAATGATGCTTGCGTCTATGCGTCATGACTTCGGTGTGACCGCTGAGGCCCAATCATAGGCCTCAGCAGTCCCTGTCATCATCCTGGAGGCTAGAAGAGAACCGAAGAGGATGGGGACCCATGCGCCGGAGCCCAGGGAAGGTGAATAACACCTTGTCATGTTTACTCAACCCCCCACTCGGCCTTTCCCTAGTAATAGATGAAAAAGAGGACACGGTCCCAGGAGTCGGCCCAGATTACTATGGTGGAAAGGGTCAGAGGACTGGGGAAGGGATGAAGAGCAATAGCCACTCTGTCTGAGTGTGCAATGTGTGGAACCTGCTGCCATAAATGAATAGTGCCCCATGTTTCTCTGTAAATACATGAATTTTGCTGAGTAAATTGAGCCTTGAGCTATACCTGTTTCTCCTGCCATCCTGTCTCCTGAGCTTTCACTTGCACCAAGCGCACACTGAAACACCATTGCACAGGAGACTAGTCACTGGCAATACCCTGAGGGACCCAACACCATCACCTTAGTGCGACCACTCATCACTATGCCGTCCTGTAAAAGGATTTGCCACCAAAAGCCACCGTGACCAGTGAAGCCGCCATCTTGGTCCCATTCTTAACTGTGCTATTTCTACACTGCTGTGCTCTGTTTTACTGTCAATGTGCCAAATTTATTAAGGGATCTTTGCCCCTTAATAAATTTGGTGCACCTTACTCTAGTGCACAAGACTAGTGGCAGTGGCAGTCCTAATAAATTCCCCCCTTAAAGTCACTAGAAAAAAAATGATTTGGGTAGCGAATATATGTCCTGGTTACAATGTATTTATAAGTGCACATGCGCAGCTCAGCAGTGCCAGCTGTATCCAGTGTATACAGCCTGTGCAGCAGCAAATGGACAAAGTCTGCCAAGGTATAGTAACACTTTGCCTGCCTGTCACCTTATACACCCTGACACCTTCTGTCTCTTTCTTACTCTTGCACCTTTTATGCCCATTGCTCCACAAAAAGCTCTTGCCACCTTCCATCACCCTCTGGCACCCCATTCCCTCACAGAGCCCCTGCTACTGATGTCTCCCGCTGAGACCCCTTCCCCTTCATAGGGGGGTACAGACTGATAATCCTGAATATGTTTTGTATAGGTACAAGGTGAGCCCTAAAAATCATTTCCTCCGATGGCGTCAAGGAACTCCAGTTCTCCTAAGATAATGTGAGATGGACTACAGATCCCAGCTTGACCAAAGTCCCTTCTCTTCTATTTACTTATAAACTATTTCTCAGAGTCCACCAGACGTAGACTGCAAAAATTAAAAAAAAAAAATCCAAAAATGAAGTTCTAGTGTGAACATGTGTTTGTATAGAGTCTGTATAATGCCTGTAGATATATGTGCTGCTGTCTTGTGTTTGTCCATGGCTGTGAAGTCACTTGGCGGCTTCTTTCCTTTGTTCTGCTAGTCACGATCCCTGGAGTAGATCCGGTTACCCATGGCTACAGTAAACAGAGCGGCAAATGTGTGTCTACCTCTCTGTGGGATTTACTTCATCCTCACAACACAACAGAAACCTCTCATCTCCGCCTGACGACTCCCTGTCCCACACATACAGTCTGACAGTCTTCAAGGAACTCTTCAAGAACTTTGTCTGGAGGTGATTTCTTCATATAACAGCTGAGTATTGTCTTGAAGATGGGCAGCAGACAGATCTCTATCAGGAGAGCCACCTCCGCCGGGTACAGGATGCCAGATAGAACTACCACAAAAATGACGTCAGTGTCTTCCGTCTCTTTAAATAAGACGCATCCGGGGACGCGACAAATAACGTCACTGTCTGATAGGGAAAAGGAAAAGCAGTCCTGGGGAGACGCCGTCAGAAAGGACCATGTCTGGAGAGAGTTTGTAGAAGCCGAAAGACGAGGTGAAAAACAATGGTGAGATTCTCATTCATTTTACAATTCTGAATTATCTATTCAGTCATTCATAAATTCTGTCTAATCTTAGGAAAATTGGGTCTATCATTAAGGCCTCCTTCACATGACCGTAGTGGTTTATAGTGTTTGATCTGCAATCCACAAAAAACATGTCCGCATGTTATCCGCAATCATGGATCCGCAAAGACTTGTATGATTCCCTACACTTCTATGTGCTGGAAATGCGTGAAAAATAGGACATGCTTCATAATTCGCAGTTCTTGTATACGGCGCGGACACACAGCCTCAAAATATGTGGTCGTGTGCCTGGGCCCATAGAAATGCATGTGTCCGTACTTTCGATCCGCATTTGTGAGTCAAAAGTACGATCGTGTGAAATTGGCCTAAGACCTCCAATAGACTGGAAACATTCAGTTTTGATGCAGTTTTTTTAAGTGAACCCAGCAGGGGTATAAGAGCGAGTTCACGCCATTTTAAATACAGTTACGGTTACCCCTGAATTTCTGCCTTGGTTTTGTAGTACCATTTTGACTCCAATTCTAGCTTTGCCTCAAGAAACTGCCACAAAAAAGGCATGAGTGATTTCTGCCTGACACCTGTGACAAGGAAGGCCACCCAGCTTTCCTAGAATCTGAGTCTGCCTAGTTATGTAACTAAAATGAATTTTAGCAAAGTAAATGAGATTTCCCAAAATTTCTGATAAAAAAACGATGCATAAAAAAAAGCGTTTTTAAAAATGTGCGATTTTTATGGAGTGGCAATTGCACCACCGTGATCCATTCATCTCCATGGGATTGACAAAGATAGTGCACATCACAGAAAAGAATGGAGGGCAGCGTGTACGTGTGACCACTGCTCCATTGATGGCACAATGGCCCTCAGAAGGACCTCCATTCTCATAATAATAGGGAAATCATTGGTCAACCCCCTATTAATCATACACTGACCCTGCATGGCATGGCATGGGTGACACCACTGGCCCCTTCAGATCAATGATCATTTACGCCAGCTTATTGGTGTAGATCTCGGTGCAGGCGCATAGTATGGACTCGATTTATAATGAGGCATGTGTCTTGCCATAAATGAGGCACGACTTCTGACAGCGCAGGGATTGTCAAGACCGGTGGACTAAATGCCAGTCTTGATAATCTCCCCCATTGTTTTTGCCGAGTTTTTAGAGCTTTTTTTTGTAAATAGTAAGAAAACCATATCATTCACACTATGAGGGATCTTTTACCAAACTTGTGTAATGGAAAAGTGGAACGGTTGCCCATAGAAACCCCACCTCTGGCAGACCTACAGTCATGGCCAAAAGTTTTGAGAATGACACAAATATTATATTTTCACATGATCTGCTGCCCTCTGGTTTTTATGTGTGTTTGTCAGATGTTTTTATCACATACAGAAATATAATTGCATTCATATTATGAGTAACAGAAGCTTATATTGACACTTAGAATGAGTTAATGCAGCAAGTCAATATTTGCAGTGTTCACCCTTCTTCTTCAGGACCTCTGCAATTCTCCCTGGCATGCTCTCAATCAACTTCTGGACCAAATCCTGACTGATAGCAGTCCATTCTTGCAGAATCAATGCTTTAATTTTGTCTGAATTTGTTGGTTTTTGTTTTTCCACCCGTCTCTTGATGATTGACCACAAGTTCTCAATGGGATTAAGATCTGGGGAGTTTCCAGGCCATGGACCCAAAATCTCTATGTTTTGTTCCCTGAGCCATTTAGTTATCATCTTTGCTTTATGGCAAGGTGCTCCATCATGCTGGAAAAGGCATTGTTGAGCGCCAAACTGCTTTTGGACGGTTGGGAGAAGTTGCTCTTGGAGGACATTCTGGTACCATTCTTTATTCATGGCTGTGTTTTTAGGCAAGACTGTGAGAGAGCCGATTCCCTTGGCTGAGAAGCAACCCCACACATGAATGGTTTCAGGATGCTTTACAGTTGGCATGAGACAAGAGTGGTGGTAGCGCTCACCTCTTCTTCTCCGAATAAGCCGTTTTCCAGATGTTCCAAACAATCGAAAAGGGGATTCATCAGAGAAAATGACTTTACCCCAGTCCTCAGCAGTCCACTCCCTGTACCTTTTGCAGAATATCAGTCTGTCCCTGATGTTTTTTCTGGAGAGAAGTGGCTTCTTTGCTGCCCTCCTTGAGACCAGGCCTTGCTCCAAGAGTCTCCGCCTCACAGTGCGTGCAGATGCACTCACACCTGCCTGCTGCCATTCCTCAGCAAGCTCTGCACTGCTGGTAGCCCAATCCCGCAGCTGAAACACTATTAAGGGATGGTCCTGCCGCTTGCTGGTCTTTCTTGGGCGCCCTGGAGCCTTTTTGGCACCAATGGAACCTCTCTCCTTGAAGTTCTTGATGATGCGATAGATTGTTGACTGAGGTGCAATCTTTCTAGCTGCAATATTCTTCCCAGTTAGGCCATTTTTGTGCAGTGCAATGATGACTGCACGTGTTTCTTTAGAGATAACCATGGTTAACAGAAGAGAAACAATGATGGCAAACACCAGCCTCCTTTTAAAGTGTCCAGTGGTGTCATTCTTACTTAATCATGACAGATTGATCTCCATCCCTGTCCTCATCAACACCCACACCTGTGTTAATGGAGCAATCACTGAAACGATGTTAGGTGGTCCTTTTAAGGCAGGGCTGCAATGATGTTGAAATGTGTTTTGGGGGATAAAGTTCATTTTCTAGGCAAATATTGACTTTGCAAGTAATTGCTGTTAAGCTGATCACTCTTTATAACATTCTGGAGTATATGCAAATTGCCATTAGAAAAACTGAAGCAGTAGACTTTGTAAAAATTAATATTTGTATCATTCTCAAAACTTTTGGCCATGACTGTAGATCATTCATGTGAATGGTGGCCATGTAATACTGCATTGTCCCAGCACTGGCTCATAGAAGGGGGTGCTGTGCAGGGGGTTCCCTCTTTGATATTCATATGCCCTTAGAGAGCACATCAAAAGGAGTTGTCTCCCATTTAAAGTGGTGTTGCTATTGATAGCCTATCCTAGCCTAATATCACCGCCATGGTTGCAGAAGACTCCACCATTGTGTAGTGGCTGTGTCAGGTTACTACAGCGGAAAACACACATTGAGGCCCAGAAGTTTTATGTTTCATGGCGCCTATGATGTACTATTTTAACCATCTGGTTTATTATTGAGTTTCTGCATCCTCTTTGGTTTATGAGCTGTCAGATCTTACATGTTAAAAACTTTTCTCTAAAATGTAGAACTCTTAAAGAGGACCTTTCACCTCCTTCACCAACTTCTTTGCATCTGTTAATAGTCAATGCTCCACTGATTCTGGCGCAGTTGGAATTTTCTCTCTAGCCCCTACCGTTCCTGAGCAACAAGCCCAGTTAGTTTTGATTCCTGATGTACTATTTAAGCTCTGTAATGTCAGGAGGGCGGTGTCAGGCAGGGGGCGTGACTCAGAGCTACAATCAGAGGCAGCCAATATCAGAGCTCAGAATCACACCTTGTCTGCTCCTGCCTGACAGTACAGAGCCTAAATAGTATACCAGGAACCAAAACTAACAGCATTGATTGTTCAGGAATGGTGGGGGCTAGAGAAAAAAATACAACTGTGCCAGAATCAATGGAGCAGCAGCGATTAAATGATCTACAGAGCTGGACTTATTGGAGGTGGTGAAAGGTCTTCTTTAACCCCTTCCCGTACTATTACGTTAGTTACTGCTTAGCGCCATAATAATACAGCGCTGTAATGCTGCGGGTACAGGAGATGTGCCTGCAGCATTACTTCTTGCACTTGGCTGTATCACACAGGCAAGGCCTGGGACAACCCACCGGAGTCGGAAGATACTCGCGGATTAACCCCTCAGATGCTGCAGGTATCTGGGGGGACCAGGGGCAAGGTCACCTCCCCTGCCACCTTCGCGGACCGATAAGATTGCGGGGTCCAAAGGGTTGCCATGGCAGCCAGAAGTCCAAGCAACGGCCTCCTGACTGCCTATGCCCATTACACATAGTGAGTCTATGTGCAATGTGCTGCAATACTATGTATTGCAGCACATTGCACTGGGGATCAGAGATCCCAGGTTCAAGTCCCCTTGTGGGACAGAAAAAAGTTCAAAATAAAGTGTAAAAAATAAACAAATAATAAAAAGTAAAAAAAAACACATTTTAATTTAAAAAACGTAACATACACACATAACATATACAAAAAATAAATAAACAAGTTAGGTATCCCCATGTGCGTATAAGCCCCCACTATCCAAAAATAGTGTTCTTTATCATGTACGTGAACACCGTAAAAAAAAAAAATATACCGCAATGCACAAATTAATATGTTTTGGTCACTTCACTTTCCTCAATAAATAGCAATAAAAAGTGATCATAAAGTCATATATACCAAACATTGGTACCAATAAAAAGTAAAACTTGCCCCACAAATAAAGAGTCCTGACATATCTCCATCAACAGTACAGTATAAAAGTTATAGGCATGAGAATACGGTGACCCCAGGAAAATGCTTCATTTTTAAAAAGTGACATTTTATTTGTAAAAGCGATAAAACGTAATAAAACCCATATAAATCTGGTATCACCGTAATCGTAATGACCTGCCGGATAAAGCTGCCATGTCATTTCTAATACAGAGTGAATGCCATAAAAGCAAAATGCAAAAAATTATGATAGAACTGTGTTTTTTTTCACACGGACCCCCAAAAACATTAATAAAAGTTATGCAAAGGATTATATGTACGCCAAAATGGTGCCAAATGAAAGTACAACTCATCACACAAAGAAGTCATCACTTAGCAATGTCGACAAAAAAATAAAAAAAGTTATGAATTTTGGAAGGAGGGAAAGAAAAATATGAAAAAATTCACCGAGCATTAACATAAAACAAAACAAAACAAAACAAAAATACCCTGTGTCCTTAAAGGGTTAAACATGGGTGATAAGAACTTGTGAGGGTCTTACAGTATGATGTAGGACTGAATGAAGACTTGAAAGGAATCTTCTCCTGAGGCAGGCTCTGCTGATCAATGGATAGAAATCCTTTCATGCAAAGAAATATGAGAGGTATATTTATAGTCTGCCCTGAGAAGACATGAATATATTACTGAGCCCAATTACGCTCAATTCCCGCAATATACACCCAGTCATTGAGGAACCAGAAGTTTTCTAAGACATCAGAAAATGTCCAAGACATTTATTTGAAAGGGATGGAAGCCAAATGACAACCATAAATTTTGCTTCCCAAGAGCATTGACACATGTAGGGAACTGCCATTTCTACTAGTATATAATGTATCTGGCTTCTTTGCCCCTGCAGTTTGGCTTCAGAGACCCCAGGCATTTAGTGCAAGTTTTGTTTTGTAAATACAGTGAGTCAGACACATGTGAGGCAGAGCTGCTGGGGGGAGAGATGTGAGCAGAGCTGCTGAGACAGACATGTTATGTCTGGGGGAGTCTAAGAGCCACTTGTTCCTCTTTACTTCACAGTATATAGTTAGGTATGTGTTACCCCCTATATACTCACAGGACCTAGCTAGTAACCGTAGTTAGGGATCCATATATATATATAGTTCAGGGCAGTGATAGGTTAGGCTTCCGAAGGCCAACTAGCTAGTTAGAGGCCCGGTGGCACTAGTAGTTTAGCTGGCAGGTTAAGGACTCAGTGTTAGGGTAGTCAGGCCTGCATCTACTGCCGTCACCGTCCCCCTGTTTGCTGCCTGTGAAGAATCTCACCATCATCATCATCATCTCCTGATCGGCTGTCTGTCATCTCCTGGAAGAATCCGAGGATCCACAGGGGCCCTGCATCTCTTCTGTTGCCTGGAGGTATTGTGCACTGGACTCTTGCTATATATCTATATATATACCCGGGTATATAACCTAAGACGGTTGAGGACTTGCTGGTTGTTGTAGTATTGCTGTGTTCTGAGTATATTTTATGTATGTATTATTACCCTGTTGATTCTTATAAAGCTACTGTTATAACCTTATGTGGTATCTGTATGTATTCTTCAGACTGTGAGATTAGTACAGTGATCCTTGTTAAGGCTACTAACTGTACTTCATGGGTAAGTCCCAGGAAGAGATCCTCCCTGTAATACAGAGGCTCTATCCTGGGTGGAGGCACTGATATATTTCATATATGTTCCCACTCTTCCCTTCAGCGAAGGCTTCAGGTCCCATTATACACACAGGTCAGCGCCAGAGTCTGTTGCGGGAGGGATAATACTCATACCCCCCCCCCAAATAGGGCTACATTTGGAGGCACTGCTGAGATTTAGAAGTGGGAATAGTCACTGATATGGAGAAGCGATATAGCTCAGAGGGGAACCTCCCACTAGCTACTACATGGGATTACCGACCTCCTGTTCCTCCCCTGGTTCAGGTAAAGGAAGAACCCCGCTCAGCCAGTTACCCCCCCAGTATGGCCGTCGCTAGCAGTTCCTCTAGTGACAGTGCTATTAGCACTTTAGCCAGGCTGACTGAAATGTTAGCTCAGGGCCTGCAGGCCACTCACTACAAGAAACTAAAGGTATTCTCTGGTAATGTCCCAGTACCACAAGGGGAGGAAAACTTTGAGATATGGAAAGAACATACTCTCCAATGCCTGAAGGAATGGTCTTGCTCTGAAGAAGGCAAGCGGCAGCGTATCAGTGAAAGTTTGCGGTCTCCTGCTGCAGAATTGATCCGCTTGTACAGAGACTCTCATGAAGGAGTGAGTGCATTGGACTATATACAAGTACTGTCTGATCACTTTGAGCCATACTATGACCTTGCCCAGATGGTTGCTGATTACCGAATGGTTCGTCAAAAAGAAGGGGAAAATGTCTCTACTTTTATTAACCGTTTACAGCTACTTCTTTCACGTCTGGTGTACCACGCAGCTATATCTACTTCAGAGGTAGACGCTATGAGAACCAGTCAGTTGGTGAGAGGGTTACAACCTCATCATCCTCTTGCTCAAGTACTCAAGGTCTTACTATCTGATAGAGTCCTTCCATTTCCTGACATAATGAAGTTAGTGAAGAAACAAGAAGCTGACATTAGTTTTAGTACCCCTAAGAAAGCGAAAAGCATCTCTAAAGAAGATGTTGTTCCTAATTCAAACAAGGACAAACCAGCGGAGCGGTCAGAACTTAGACAGTCCGCCACTCCACCCACTGCCACTCAATGGAGGAAGGATGCTAGAACCTGTTATAAATGTGGTCAGACGGGCCATACTGCCAGACAGTGTACGGAGGACAGTGAGGGATTGGGACACAGTGCTGTCTTCTCTATTCAGAATCAAAGACACCGAAGGAAGGCGGGCCGAGTAAAGACCAGAGGCGCTATCGCGGGCTCCAGGTCCATTGTCAAAGTCACTGTCAATGGTCATGCCGCTCCTGCCCTGTTTGATACAGGATCTCAAGTGACCCTGATTTATCGCTCGTTCTACCAAAAGTATCTGAGGGATATACCTCTTCAGTCTACGGGACAAATGAAATTGTGGGGGCTTAATTCAGGATCATATCCTGTAGATGGCAGCCTACAAGTAGTTATAGCTGTCCCTGAATTAGAAGATCAGAGTGTCGCTCCCATGAAGATTACGGCTCTTGTCTGTCCTGATACAGGGGATTCTTGTGCAGCTCCTGTGATACTTGGCACTAATTGTCTCGCAGTGCATTATGCTTTTCAGAAGTTTCTTGGAAGAGATTGGAACCCTGCAGCTCAGCCAGTGAATATATCTTCTGATCTTAGAGAACTCTGTGATGCCCTGTCTACTGGCTATCGACATGGAATGGTATATCATATCGGTGAGAGAACCGTGGAAGTTCCTGCTGGCGGGGAGAGAGTTCTGAGAGTAGCCTCCAGCATTGCTCCCGATTTGCTTGAAGGGGGGAGTTATGTCCTTATGGAAACCCCTGAAGAAATGATTAACCAGAATGGCTGGATGGTGATCCCAGAGAGAAAGGACTGGAGAAATAAAGTGGAGTTATCTACCTGTGTGACAGTGAGGAACTGTTCACCGCATCAGATCGTAATTGGACCATACCAGAATGTGGCCCACTGCTACCCTGTGCTTGGAGTAAATCCATACGCTGAAGTGTGCAGGATTCAAATCCGAGATGCAATCCCTAATCTCAATCTTGACTTGAGTGATCCACATTTACCAGAGGCCTGGAATCAGCGACTGACACAGAAGTTGTCTGAATTATCGGAAGTGTTCTCCATGGATGATATGGATGTAGGTTGTGCTAAAAGTGCTCAACACACTTTCCGATTGACTGATTCTACTCCCTTCCGGGAGCGACCACGGAGAGTTGCTCCAAAGGATGTTGATGAGTTAAGACAGACTCTACAGCAAATGAAAGGTCAGGGGATCATTGTGGACAGTAAGAGCCCCTATGCCTTACCTATTGTGGTGGTAAGAAAAAAATCTGGAGCAATTCGCCTATGTGTGGATTACAGAACTCTGAACCGGAGAACCTTACCTGATCAGTATACACTGCCGCAAATTGAAGAAGCTCTGGAAGCTCTGAATGGAAACTGTTGGTTCACAGTGCTGGACCTAAGATCGGGATACTATCAAGTCCCAATGGCACCTGAGGATCAGGAAAAGACAGCCTTCATATGCCCCTTGGGTTTCTTTCAGTTCACTCGTATGCCGCAAGGTACAAAAGGTGCGCCAGCAACGTTCCAAAGGTTGATGGAAAGAGTGTTAGGTGATTTAGTGCCCCGGGAATGCCTTGTATATCTTGACGACATTATTGTGTTTGGAAAGACGCTGGAAGAACATGAAGAACGACTCATGAGAGTACTCCAACGCTTAAAAGAAGAGGGGCTGAAGTTGTCGGCTGACAAATGCAAATTTTGTAGATCTTCGGTCACTTATGTAGGTCATATTGTTTCTGCTGAAGGAGTTGCTACCGATCCTGGTAAGATTGAAGCTGTGGTGAATTGGCCCCGACCGCAAAATATTACGGAGTTGCAATCTTTCTTGGGGTTTTGTGGATTCTATCGACGATTTGTGGAAGGATATTCAAAAATTGCTCGAGCCCTCCTCAACCTGTTGAAGAGTGATGCAGGAGATCCGGGAAAGAAGAAAGGGTCTTCCAAAAGCCTTTTTGGCGATAGGTGGACTGCGGATTGTGAAGAAGCATTTAAGTTGTTGAAGAAGAAATTGACAGAAGCTCCCGTTCTGGCTTATGCTGATGCACAGAAGCCATATGTGCTACATGTAGATGCCAGCTTTGAAGGATTAGGTGGCGTGCTGCACCAAGAATACCCGGCCGGGTTACGGCCCATAGCTTAAGTCGAACTCTTTCTCCCAGCGAGAAAAATTATCCAGTACATAAATTGGAGTTTTTGGCGCTCAAGTGGGCCATTGTTGATAAATTACATAACTATTTATACGGAGCCACGTTTGAAGTAAGAACAGACAACAATCCACTGACATACGTTTTGTCAACCGCTAAACTCGATGCTACAGGACATCGCTGGTTGGCGGCTTTATCCAACTACCAATTCACACTCAAGTATAAATCGGGGCCTAAGAACATTGGGGCAGATGCTCTATCAAGACGGCCTGGATTACCTAGTCCGGAAGTAGTGGATGAATGGGAAGAAGTGCCAAGTCCTGGAGTAGGAGCTTTGTGTGCCATGGCTGCTGTAGTTGAAGACCGAGTAGCCTTTTCTGAAACTCGGCTTATTGACTCTATTGGGGGAGGTCCCGAAGCTGTACCAGACATGTTTGCCTACCCTGCCGCTTTAGGATCCTTTGAGAGTTGTTCTATATCTTCAAAGCGAATGATCTGGAGTCAAAAGACTGATCCTTTAATTGGACCTCTTTATCAAGCAGTGAGTTCTCAAGACAGAGAAATGTTAAAGACATCCCTACCCTCTGAATGCAGTCAACTTCTACGAGATTGGGAGAAGTTTGAAATAGACAATGGCCTACTTTATCATGTGGTGCTGTATCATGATCACCCTGGAAGGCGCCAACTAGTTATTCCAAGCTGCTTTCAGAAGATGATTTTCCAAAGTCTGCATGATTATCATGGTCATTTGGGACCTGAGAAGACTTATGGCCTAATACAAGACCGATTCTACTGGCCCAAAATGAGAGATACCGTGACTCGTCTGTGTAGGTGCTGTCGCAGATGTTTGCAGAGGAAGACTGTCCCGGTTCGAGCGGCCTTCATGGGACACTTGAAGAGTTCGGGCCCCATGGATCTTGTCTGCATAGACTTCCTTTGTATTGACAACGACTCCAGAGGATTTGGAAATGTATTGGTGGTGACTGATCACTTCACACGATATGCTCAAGCTTTTCCGACTAAGGATCAAAAAGCAGTCACTGTTGCAAGAGTGCTTTGGGAAAAGTATTTTATCCATTATGGCTTACCACACCGGTTGCATTCTGATCAAGGCCGGGATTTTGAGAGTAACCTGATCAAAGAGTTACTTCAGTTGTTGAACATCCGCAAAAGTCGGACGACGCCTTACCATCCAGAGGGAGATGCCCTTCCTGAAAGATTTAACAGGACTTTACTTGATATGCTTGGTACCTTACGAATTGAGGATAAGCGATCCTGGAGTCGAAAAGTGGAGGCTATGGTGCATGCCTATAATAGTACAAGGCACAAGAGCACAGGATATTCACCATACTTTCTGATGTTTGGAAGAGAGCCTAGGCTACCTATTGACATCTTGTTGGGAGTCTCTACCGATGGTATCAGTCATCGAGATCATTACCGATATGTGGCACGTTTGAAAGAAATGCTTAAGAGTGCTTATGAGTTGGCTGAGGAAAATGCGGCCAAAGTGAATGAAGGAAATAAAAGGAGATTTGATCTTCGAGTAAGATACCGAGAATTGAACCCTGGGGACCATGTTCTGCTACGGAATTTGGGAGCATCTGCAAAACATAAGCTGGCTGATCGATGGCGGAGTGAACTCTTTACAGTGGTAGATCGGTTGCCTGGAATACCAGTCTACAAGATAAAAGGACGGGACGGGAGGATCAGGACTTGGCATAGAAATCATTTGTTGCCTGTACCTCAGATTGATGGTATGGATATCTCCAATGATGGCTCGGCCTGCGATTCTCCACAGTCCTTAGCCGATATTCCACCTGACCTTCCTGAAACTCCTGAGAGTGATTGGACTGTGGCTCCTGAAGTTCCTAGATCACCAGTATCTTCTCCTTCAGGGAGACCTATGAACCCTCAAACTCCAGAATTCGTACCTAGATCTGTGTCTACAGATGAGCAGGGATCTACTCCTACGCCACCAGCACCATCCCCTCCCATGGCAGACAACCCTAGTTTAGGGCCTGGACATGCTAGTTTACCTCAGAGAGAGGTACGGAGAGGAGAGAGAATTAGACACCCTCCACCTATGCTGACATATGATAGTTTGGGGGACCCCAGATTTACTACTCAGCCTCATTTATACCATGCTTGGGTGGGTGCAGTGTCCACTTTGGTCAATATGTTACCAATTTCCGCCCCGGGGGGGAAGTAAACCTATTAACCTGTGGGGCCCCTGTAAAAGAAAAAAAAACCATTTTGTTTTTGTTTTTTTTTTTTTTTATTTTTTAATTTTTTTTTTTTTTTTTTTTGGGTGGGGGGGTAAAGATTTCACCAGAGGGAGAGTGTAGAGAACTGCCATTTCTACTAGTATATAATGTATCTGGCTTCTTTGCCCCTGCAGTTTGGCTTCAGAGACCCAGGCATTCAGTGCAAGTTTTGTTTTGTAAATACAGTGAGTCAGACACATGTGAGGCAGAGCTGCTGGGGGGAGAGATGTGAGCAGAGCTGCTGAGACAGACATGTTATGTCTGGGGGAGTCTAAGAGCCACTTGTTCCTCTTTACTTCACAGTATATAGTTAGGTATGTGTTACCCCCTATATACTCACAGGACCTAGCTAGTAACCGTAGTTAGGGATCAATATATATATAGTTCAGGGCAGTGATAGGTTAGGCTTCCGAAGGCCAACTAGCTAGTTAGAGGCCCGGTGGCACTAGTAGTTTAGCTGGCAGGTTAAGGACTCAGTGTTAGGGTAGTCAGGCCTGCATCTACTACCATTAGTGTCGCCCTGTTTGCTGCCTGTGGAGGATCTCATCATCATCATCATCTCCTGATCGGCTGTCTGTCATCTCCTGGAAGAATCCGAGGATCCACAGTCATCCACAGGGGCCCCTGCATCTCTTCTGTTGCCTGGAGGTATTGTGCACCGGACTCTTGCTATATATCTATATATATACCCGGGTATATAACCTAAGACGGTTGAGGACTTGCTGGTTGTTGTAGTACTGCTGTGTTCTGAGTATATTTTATGTATGTATTATTACCCTGTTGATTCTTATAAAGCTACTGTTATAACCTTATGTGGTATCTGTATGTATTCTTCAGACTGTGAGATTAGTACAGTGATCCTTTTTAAGGCTATAAATTTTGTACTTCATGGGTAAGTCCCAGGAAGAGATCCTCCCTGTAATACAGAGGCTCTATCCTGGGTGGAGGCACTGATATATTTCATATATGTTCCCACTCTTCCCTTCAGCGAAGGCTTCAGGTCCCATTATACACACAGGTCAGCGCCAGAGTCTGTTGCGGGAGGGATAATACTCATACCCCCCCCCCCCAAATAGGGCTACACACACATAACATATAGTTTGTAGCAAGTTAAAGGGATTTTCTATTTTGGACAGTCCTTATGTGTTAGAAGGTTTACTTACGCTTTAAGGTACCCATACACTTTCAATAACCGTCAGCTAAAAGTGACTCCTCCTGACTCCTCTATACACATACCTTCTTGGTTCAGCCCAGCATGTATGTGTTTTTAGTGGTTAGTGGAAAGAGTGTTGCAAGTTGCAGGCTCAGAAGGTAAGAGGGGCACACTGCTCACCCAAATCAGCTTCCTACTGCATGGACTGGACTTAGCTAGCAAATGGGGAACCGAAAAACGGAAACCCAATCCGTTTAAGTCCTGCTTGCAGGACATTTCTCTCCACATTTTTAAAGCAGAATGGGGAACGGAATCCCGGAACGGAAATCGATCGCAGATGTGAACCCAGCCTTACCATTACTAATAGATTCTTAAAAGTGACTTGAGCGGTGCTCTGTGATGTGCTATGGGAGCGCAGGGAGCCCATACATATTTTTGCTCAGGGTCCCGCTACTGTCTGTGTCCGCCCTTAGTAGTTTTTGCTTCTCTCTGTTTCTATACATCTACCTTTACAAGGGGTTGCACCCAGTAGGAAGCTTAGGAGGTTGTAGACAGAGAAGAAGATCGGGAGACTAAAGATGCAGACCAGAGGCGTAGCTAGCGGGGGGGGGCAGAGGGGGCGGCTGCCCCGGGCCCACTGACATTTTAGGGCCCACCCCGGGGCCGCCATTAATACACCTTTTACTTTTAACTAGATCGGTGTCTGCAGACACCGATCTAGTTAAAACGCTTCCTGCAACTTGCTGTCTTGTAAACCGCAAGCCACTTCAGGCCTGCGGTTTACATGACAACGAGAACACAATCATGGGCATAGGTGGCGCGATGACGTCACAAGATCACGCCTCCTACGCTGAGACGCTGACTTCCAGTGCGTGGACCCTGCGCACAGAGCGCGGGTCAAGAAGAGAAAGCGGCGGCTCAGTTCGTCATGGTCGCTGGTAGGTGAGTATAACTTATATTTGTTTTGTTTTAGCTTAGTTGTGGGTATTTTAATAGTATAAGGGGTTGTTAGGGGAAATTATAACTATAAGGGTGGGGGCATTATGAACATAAGGGGGGTCATTTATATAAGGGTTATTATGGGGTACAAGGGGGGGAGGTTATTTATATTAGGAGTCATTATGAACATAAGGGGGTGGTCATCGATATAAGAGGTCATTAGGGGTGCAGTATTTATGTTAGGGGGAATTAGGGGCATAATATGAGGGGGCAGTTAACTTAATTAAAGTGACACTTGGGCTTTATTAAGACTAAAGCCCCATGTAGCGGGCTGCAGCAAAAAAGCTCTGCAGAAAAAAACGCGGCAGTAACATTGTGGTTTTTCCTGCAGCGCTTTTCACAGAAGGGCCACAGATTTTTCCTCTGCAGACTTTCTGTTCCATTATAACTATAGGTAAACCGCCAGCGTTTCCGTAGGTATAATTGACATGCTGCGATTTCCGCAACGGATTTGGAAATCGCAGAGTGTCCGCTGCACACATTTTTCTACAATGTGTGGATGGGATTTGCTAGAATCCCATCCACTTTGCAGGAACTGTAAAATGCCGCATTTTTTTTTCCTGTGGCATTTTTGCCACGTGGGGCCCCATCCCATCCCCACTTTGTGGTAAAATATGCGCAGTGGACACGCTGTGATTTCCAAAACAGTCGTGGTTTTGGAAATCGAAGCATTCCTATGGAAACGCTCCCAGTTTCCCTATAGATATAATTGAAGCAGAAAGTCCGCAGAGGAAACCTCTGCGAACTCTCTGTGCAAAGCGCAGCAGGAAGAACAGCGCTTTTTTGCTGCGGGACGCCACGTGGGGCCTTGGCCTTAAAGAGTTTTCCAGCTCATTTTTAAGTGATGATCTATCCTCAGAATAGATCATCAATAAGAGATAAGTGATTCCCCACTGATCAGCTGTATGAAGGGGCTATGGCACCTGTTTATATCACACGCTGTCTGTTTATAGTGACCGTGTGATGTAATTCCAGCCTTGTCACATAGACGTGTACAGGACGAGGCTGTAGTTACATTACATGGCCGCTATGAGATGAATGACACTATGTAAACAGAGAAGGGGTCACGGCGCTTACACAGGTACCACGGTTCATTCAAACGGCTGATCCTGGGGGTCCCAATTATTGGAACCCTACTAATTAATTTTACCTTTTGTTTACTTTTTAATTAGGAAACACCTGGGGCATTATTAATAAGGGGCACTATTTAAAGGGGGTACATAGGGAAGTTATTAATTTAAAGATGCACTTGGGGGTTATTCATTATGGGGGGTTATATCATATATTTTATAATTGGGGTAGCAGCAGGATGGGGGTGCAGGTGAGGACAATGTGGGTCAGGTGCCTGGAAAAATGAGGAGCCAAAGATGTCTGTGTTGCAAACTTTACAGGGACTGAAAGAAGTGGCCATGGCGGTCCAGATGAAAGAGACGAGGAATGTGAACGATTAGTCAGAGACGTCACCGGTAAGTCACTAAATGCTACTGCCCTGTATTTGCCTAAATCGTCTGCAGAGCCCTGTGTAGATCCGATATATACCACTATACGGTCACTGTATAGTGATAATATCGGTATACCTAAGTTGGGGGCCCACTTGGACATGTTCGCCCCCCCCGTGCTGAACCCCTAGCTACGCCTCTGCTGCAGACCATAACATATCAAGCGCGTCCCTCACTTCCTGACTAAATATTAACAAGACTGGATGAAAAACAACTAAAATTAGTCTAAATGCACTTACTATACCAGTGGTTCCCAAAGTGGTCTAGGTGGACCCCCAGGGGTCCACGGGAGACTCGACGGGGGTCTACGTTAGATCTAATCTTCACATTTTTTGATGAGTTTTGGGAATATGGTAGAAATGTAGCAGCAGGGGGGTCCACCGAAACCAGTAAAATTTTGAAAGTGGTCTACGAGAAAAAAAAGTTTGGGAACCTCTGTACTTACATTTGGATCTACACTATATGAAATTTTAACATTTGGCAGGAGATACTCTATACAGTCATGTAAGATTTAGACAGTAAGTCATGTCTTACACCATCTGTGGCTGTCATCTCATTGTCACTACTTTAGGTCATGCACACTATATACCTGTATAGAATATATGTCTGTTGTTAAGTTTATTATACAGTAATACCTCGTACACTCGCATTTCCGAATTTGCGAATTCACAGATTCGCGATATTTTTTTGGCAACTAACATATATAGATTTTGCTCTTTTTTTCTCAGATCTGTGAAATTTAATAAAAAAAAACACCTTCGCTATTGGGTAGTAGCGTCCTGTTCGTTACGTACCCGGTAATTAGTTTCATTTTACTGTGAGTGTATAAGAAAAATGAATGAATGAATGTATTAATATACAGTACTGTACAGTATACTTTAGTATACTGTACAGTAAGGTAGGGTAAAGTTTATTGATATTTAGGGGTTAAACATTAGAAATCGGCATTGTAAGCGCTTCTAAGCGCTTGTACCAAACATTCGCGATTCCTCGCGATCCGCGACCCGCTCTGTAACCTAACCTCGCAAATGTACGAGGTATTACTGTACATGTTGAGTTATTGTGCATCCAAGATGTACTGGACAAAATAATGAAAATTCTGAAAACGCCATCAAAGGAGCACATTTCTTTTTTGGTGAAAAAACATTATACTTATTTTGTCAATAGCAATCCATATTATTCTGTGGACAAAGAGAAAATTTGCAGGCCCATCAATAGACATGAGCTGAAATGATATCACACAGTTACTGTGATTTTCGCACCTCTGCACAGCCACAAGCCATATCTATAAAGGGTGGACCGTAGATGTACAGATCTCACAATATACTCTCATAATACAACAAGCGTAATCGGAATGTTTTTCTTCTTTGCTCTCAGGCATGAAAACTGGAGTTTCCTGAAGGAATACGATTCACTGGTAAGAAATATTAACTTCATATTATAAAACCTCTGTAGTTTTTGCAATACTATTTTACTAGAGATGAGAGAACTGATTCTTTCCGAGCCAAATTCAACACAAATATTTCAAATGTTTCGCTTTTAACGAAACCAAACAATTGGGGATTTGTCTTGGACAAACTAAAATGGACACCGCAATGCATTGTGGTAAATTATTATACACTGGGGTCTCTGTATAATAAGTGGAGGCCAAGGGGAAGTAAAAAGAAGTAAAAAAAAAAAAAAAAAAAACATTTCTGCTCACCTTCCCTCACCTCTTTTGGACCTCCTTGCAGCATCCGGCACTCTCCTAGTGACATCATGCGCCCAGGGTCACCGCTGAGGCCTGTGATTGCTGACGCTGACAGCATGACCCCAGATGCATGACCTCCCTCAGGATACTGAGAGAATTCGCCATATACTACGAGGAGGCCCAAAAAAGGTGAGACAAGGTCAGTATAAATGTTTTTTTTTATTTTTTACAAATTCCCTGGACCTCCACCTATTATATTCTGGGGTATGAAGAGGCCCCAGAGTATAATAATTTCACTACCAGTTCTATCCGAACTTGTTTGACCCGAAACAAATCAAGGACCTGAGCCACAAGAACCCGAAAAAAAAAACATATCTTGGGAGATTTGCCCATGTCTATATTTTTACATTATTTACCTTTCTTTGCAAAAAATAAAGTGAAATCCTCTACACACTGAGGTGGGACCTACTAGTGCACAACCCTCTTTAGGTCTTTCTAAAGATTGTCTGTAGGATTGGTCAATGACTTGGCTATTCCAAGGGCAATAATTATTCTACAAGATGAAACCCTATTACCTTCTACAGCCCATTCTAAGTTATTTTAAAGGGAACCTGTCATGTTGAACAAGCTGTTGGATGTGCAAGCAGCATGTTATAGAGAAGAAGGAGCTAAGCAGATTGATATATAGTTTTTTGGGAATTCCGTAGAACGTGTCATTTGTTGATCTAAATCTCTGCTCATTTTGACTTCAGGAGTCCAGTGGGTTGTCTTACTAGTGAATGTGCACTGAGTTGGACCGCCTACTGGACTCCTAATCCTAGAATAAGCCAAAATTTAGAGGAATAAAATATATCCTATGTTACATCTTTTCCCTCAAAACTCTACATCAATCTGCTCAGCTCCTGCTGCTCCATAACATGCTGCCTGCAGATTGGACTGCAGCTTAATGTGACAAGTTCCCCTTAAAGACAAGCAGCTTGAATCTAAGATGCTTTATAATAAGAACTGGTGCTTTATGGTGATGACCTGTTGTGATATGATGAAGTAAAAATACTAGAAATTAAATCAATTGATTTTAGAAAAATTGTATCTATGTTTTAGAAAAAATAAAATGGTTTTGGATAATTTGGTAACCTACCAGAACCTAAACAAGAACATTATACTACAGATGGATGTTACTGGCAACGAGCATGAAGGTCCTATGAGAACCACATTACTGTACATGTGACGCCAGGGTGTTTTCTTTTGGCTTTTGATTGCCTTTGGTGGGATTTTGTTATCTAAACGAATTCTGTTTTGTTGGAAAGGTCCCCCAACAAAAATCTGATTTTGTGGTGTCAGATATAATGGGGGCAGATATTTTATGCCTTGTATGCCAATAATCTATGTGGACAAAAAATTGTGACTTTTTTCCGTTTTGCATCACCCTCACCACTTTCATGGACAGGGGCGTGGCATAGACGCCGCTCTACAGTCATGGCCAAAAGTTTTGAGAATGATACAAATATTAATTTTTACAAAGTCTACTGCTTCATTTTTTCTAATGGCAATTCGCATATACTCCAGAATGTTATAAAGAGTGATCAGCTTAACAGCAATTACTTGCAAAGTCAATATTTGCCTAGAAAATGAACTTTATCCCCCAAAACACATTTCAACATCATTGCAGCCCTGCCTTAAAAGGACCACCTAACATCGTTTCAGTGATTGCTCCATTAACACAGGTGTGGGTGTTGATGAGGACAGGGCTGGAGATCAATCTGTCATGATTAAGTAAGAATGACACCACTGGACACTTTAAAAGGAGGCTGGTGCTTGCCATCATTGTTTCTCTTCTGTTAACCATGGTTATCTCTAAAGAAACACGTGCAGTCATCATTGCACTGCACAAAAATGGCCTAACTGGGAAGAGTATTGCAGCTAGAAAGATTGCACCTCAGTCAACAATCTATCGCATCATCAAGAACTTCAAGGAGAGAGGTTCCATTGGTGCCAAAAAGGCTCCAGGGCGCCCAAGAAAGACCAGCAAGCGGTAGGACTGTCTCTTAAAAGTGTTTCAGCTGTGGGATCGGGCTACCAGCAGTGCAGAGCTTGCTGAGGAATGGCAGCAGGCAGGTGTGAGTGCATCTGCACGCACTGTGAGGCGGAGACTCTTGGAGCAAGGCCTGGTCTCAAGGAGGGCAGCAAAGAAGCCACTTCTCTCCAGAAAAAACATCAGGGACAGACTGATATTCTGCAAAAGGTACAGGGAGTGGACTGCTGAGGACTGGGGTAAAGTCATTTTCTTTGATGAATCCCCTTTTCGATTGTTTGGAACATCTGGAAAACAGCTTATTCGGAGAAGAAGAGGTGAGCGCTACCACCAGTCTTGTCTCATGCCAACTGTAAAGCATCCTGAAACCATTCATGTGTGGGGTTGCTTCTCAGCCAAGGGAATCGGCTCTCTCACAGTCTTGCCTAAAAACACAGCCATGAATAAAGAATGGTACCAGAATGTCCTCCAAGAGCAACTTCTCCCAACCGTCCAAGAGCAGTTTGGCGCTCAACAATGCCTTTTCCAGCATGATGGAGCACCTTGCCATAAAGCAAAGGTGATAACTAAATGGCTCAGGGAACAAAACATAGAGATTTTGGGTCCATGGCCTGGAAACTCCCCAGATCTTAATCCCATTGAGAATTTGTGGTCAATCATCAAGAGACGAGTGGACAAACAAAAACCAACAAATTCAGACAAAATTAAAGCATTGATTCTTCAAGAATGGACTGCTATCAGTCAGGATTTGGTCCAGAAGTTGATTGAGAGCATGCCAGGGAGAATTGCAGAGGTCCTGAAGAAGAAGGGTCAACACTGCAAATATTGACTTGCTGCATTAACTCATTCTAACTGTCAATATAAGCTTCTGTTACTCATAATATGAATGCAATTATATTTCTGTATGTGATAAAAACATCTGACAAACACACATAAAAACCAGAGGGCAGCAGATCATGTGAAAATATAATATTTGTGTCATTCTCAAAACTTTTGGCCATGACTGTAGATTTATAATTTGGGACAAGACTGTAATTACATTGATCCGCCACTATGAATCTGATGGTGTGCAATGTAAACAGTCATGGTGCTCGCGCGAGTACCACAGCCACTTCAAAGCTAGTCAGTAGGGATCCTGGGTGTTGGACCTCCACTGATCCTTTATTGTTGACGTATCCTGAGGACAGGTCATCAATAAAAAAAGAACTAGACAAGCCCTGGCAGAGAGAAGATATCTATCGAATAAAGCACTTTAAGAGTTTTTTTTGTACATGCAATACGCGATTTAGAACCAAAAGGTGGGGGAAAAAATTGGGGGAGGGCTTCTTGAACTTATTATTATCCCTGACTAATAAATTCTCCCTGACTAATACGCACAGTACCATAGAGCAGGGCACCATGGAGGAGCAGCACAATAATGTAAGAAGAAGGCATGGCTATGGAGCAAATGTAGCAACTAGGTGTGACTGCCATCACTGTAGAGCAGGGGTCTCAAACATGTGACCTCTGAGGCTGTCATCTGTGGCCTGCCGAATCAGCAGAACCGAAGAGATAAGATCCCCAATCCAGTACTAAAGCTTCACAATTTTGTAGGCCACAGGCCTACAAGCTTGGGGAAACTTAAGTGCACATACTTACCTCTCCTCTCCCCCGAAACCTCCCCCTTTCTTCCTGTATGTGGACCTGGAGTAGGGGGAAAGAGCATGTCCAGGGGCAGTGAGGTAAGTACTGGCTGGGGGCCACTGGTGGGGGGCATTAAGCTTTAATCGGGCCACTGGTGGGGGACATCAAACTGTACAGGGTCACTGCTGGGGTTATTTAACAACAAATTTGTATTGTATAGAGTTTGAAAGGAATGCGGCCCATGAAATTTACATTTTTTTCTATGTGCGACCCATTTGCTGGCTGAGTTTGAGATCCCTGCTATACGGGGCCATGGGGTATCTAAAAAATTGGTATGCAAAAAGTAAAAAATTCCGAAGCACCCTATGCATCATGACTTACAGTGCCTTGCGAAAGTATTCGGCCCCCTTGAACTTTTCAACCTTTTGCCACATTTCAGGCTTCAAACATAAGGATATAAAATTTTAATTTTTTGGTGAAGAATCAACAACAAGTGGGACACAATCGTGAAGTGGAACGAAATTTATTGGATATTTTAAACTTTTGTAAAAAATAAAAAACTGAAAAGTGGGGCGTGCCAAATTATTCGGCCCCCTTAAGTTAATACTTTGTAGCGCCACCTTTTGCTGCGATTACAGCTGCAAGTCGCTTGGCGTATGTCTCTATCAGTTTTGCACATCGAGAGACTGAAATTCTTGCCCATTCTTCCTTGGAAAACAGCTCGAGCTCAGTGAGGTTGGATGGAGAGCGTTTGTGAACAGCAGTTTTCAGCTCTTTCCACAGATTCTCGATTGGAATCAGGTCTGGACTTTGACTTGGCCATTCTAACACCTGGATACATTTATTTGTGAACCATTCCATTGTAGATTTTGCTTTATGTTTGGGATCATTGTCTTGTTGGAAGATAAATCTCCGTCCCAGTCTCAGGTCTTTTGCAGACTCCAACAGGTTTTCTTCCAGAATGGTCCTGTATTTGGCTCCATCCATCTTCCCATCAATTTTAACCATCTTCCCTGTCCCTGCTGAAGAAAAGCAGGCCCAAACCATGATGCTGCCACCACCATGTTTGACAGTGGGGATGGTGTGTTCAGGGTGTTGCTTTTACGCCAAACATATCATTTTGCATTGTGGCCAAATAGTTTGATTTCGGTTTCATCTGACCAGAGCGCCTTCTTCCACATGTTTGTTGTGTCTCCCAGGTGGCTTGAGGCAAACTTTAAACAAGACTTTTATGGATATCTTTGAGAAATGGCTTTCTTCTTGCCACTCTTCCATAAAGGCCAGATTTGTGCAGTGTATGACTGATTGTTGTCCTATGGACAGACTCTCCCACCTCAGCTGTAGATCTCTGCAGTTCATCCAGAGTGATCATGGGCCTCTTGGCTGCATCTCTGATCAGTCTTCTTGTTTGAGATAAAAATTTAGAGGGACGGCCGGGTCTTGGTAGATTTGCAATGGTCTGATACTCCTTCCATTTCAATATGATCGCTTGCACAGTGCTCCTTGGGATGTTTAAAGTTTGAGAAATCTTTTTGTATCCAAATCCGGCTTTAAACTTCTCCACAACAGTATCACAGACCTGCCTGGTGTGTTCCTTGGTCTTCATGATGCTCTCTGCGCATTAAACAGAACCCTGAGACTATCACAGAGCAGGTGCATTTATATGGAGACTTGATTACACACAGGTGGATTATATTTATCATCATCAGTAATTTAGGACAACATTGGATCATTCAGAGATCCTCACTGAACTTCTGGAGTGAGTTTGCTGCACTGAAAGTACAGGGGCCGAATAATATTGCACGCCCCACTTTTCAGTTTTTTATTTTTTACAAAAGTTTAAAATAACCAATAAATTTCGTTCCACTTCACAATTGTGTCCCACTTGTTGTTGATTCTTCACCAAAAAAATTAAAATTTTATATCTTTATGTTTGAAGCCTGAAATGTGGCAAAAGGTTGAAAAGTTCAAGGGGGCCGAATACTTTCGCAAGGCACTGTATGTACATATCCCTGGTCTTCCAATAGATCACCTAGTCCATGCTCTACAAAAAGTAAACCTGATTCTAAAAATTTTTGGTGCTATGGGTCTAAATGCTATAATATAAAATAAATATTCTAAATTCACAAACTCTATTAACAGAGAATAATACAGTATTATACAGTCTCAGACTCACTTCTATGTTGCTTCTGTTTCAGGGCAATAAGAAAGAAATAGAGGAGTTACCTGATAAGGTGCCAATTTTTTCTGATGAAGTTCCCAATACAACCAACCAAAATATCGGAAGCAGGATAACCACAGATCTGGGTAAAACACTGGTATATATGGATTTCCTTCTAACCAGCGGAAATCAGAAGAAGAAACTAGGAAGTGAACTTCAGCCCTGCTGATCTCCAATGTACCATGTAGAGTGGAGGGAAAAGACTATTGACTATGTTGACTGAAAAACGTTTTTTTTTACAACTTTTTCATAAAATTCCATGGAAGAACAAGTTCATAAACGTATTTATTAAAAAGATTAAGATTATTTGATGCTGCATACAACGAACATGTTCTTAATTGAGAAATGTGGAATCAGATGACAATTGGGATATCACCTCAAAACCTCGAATAAATAGAGTATTGACGGTATTTATGAAGCGTTTGTTGTGATAACATTGTATTATTATAGTTTATTAAAGATCTTCTAAAAATGACAAAAAGTATAGGGAAATTTGTTTGAAAAAAAAGGTCACCGCAGCCATCACCTTATTGTAAGCACAGGCAGGACTACAATGACCAGTATTATATATATATATAGTAGATAACAAAGGGACCACCTCAGAGGGGTAACATGAAGTCCCTGGGCCCCAATGCAAAATCTGTATCAGGCCCCAAAATTATAATGTATCATTTATAGTACTGATTTCCTTATATTGGAAACAACACCTTATAGGCCCCCCTTAGGCTCCTGGGCCCGATGCAACTGCACCCTCTGTATCCCCTCAAGTAATACAGAGCTTATCTACTCCCGTTCCCTGCACAATGACCTCTGCACAGTTCACAGAGCATGCCTAGAAAATAGCGATGCATCGCTTGCGAATGAGTCGGATCTATGTATGGGTTCTTTCAACTATACGATGGAAGTCAAGTCCTGGCTGAGAGCCAACAGCTCACTCAACTCCACTCCCTACATGGTTAACTCTGCCCCCATACTGCTAACCTGCCTCTATACTACTAACTCCAAATGGGTCACCAAGCCTCCTTTTAACCCAATTTTATGATATTCTGTGACTGATAGTAGCCAAGGGGTCACACCATTAGGTGGAATGGAGAGGGTGTCTACACAGCATAGACAGTAGTATATTGTAAAGAGCCATTCGGGAGCCAAAGGTGCCGGTTTGTTTTAGTGAGCAGATCTAAATGATCCAGCTCACTAAAGAGAGCCGAAGTTCCCTTCATTACTAGAAAACCCTCCCATAAAGGAGATCTTTTCTGATTTGTTCTAGACAAATCTTGTAAAATGGTTAGGATTAGTAACCCTAATTTACATTCACATTTGATGGCGCAGTGTCAGTGGGTCTTAAACAAAGTTACTAGCACTCTCTAAACACTTTGTGTGGCAGTGGCCCGTGCCCTCTCTATCTCTTCTCCTTTACACTAAGGGGGAGGTGTTATAGTGAAGTGGCTGCTTCTGTGGGAGCAAGCAGGGGTGGCACCTGACATCTGGTCACATAGGAAGCCAAGCCCACAGCATAGCAGCAGCCAGGAGGCGCACTTGGGAGGCAGGACTTGGGTGGTAGGAGGCGGGACCCAGGAGGCAGGATTTGGGAGCTGGTGAGTGGATTTTGCCATGCCGTGGTGTTTGGTAGCGGGGCACTTGTCCAGGACGGTTGGGAGCTACGGTATTCCTATTCTCTGTTTTCGTGACATCACATGACATTACCTAGCACTGAAAGTGCTGACTGTGACTAGAGCTTATTTATGGAGTAGGGTTTATATTTCAAGCCTACTCCAAAAACCCTTCAAAATCAAGCTAGGGCTTATTTTCGGGGTAGGGCTTATTTTTGGAGAAACAGGGTAGGAGTGTTCTACACTATGTTTTATAGATAGGTTCCTAGGAGCCCTGACAGTCTTATACACTATGTTTTATAGATAGGTTCCTATGAGCCCTGAGAGTGTTCTACACTATGTTTTATAGATAGGTTCCTAGGATCCCTGACAGTATTCTACACTATGTTTTATAGATAGGTTCCTAGGAGCCCTGACAATGTTCTACGTTATGCTTTATAGATAGGTACCTAGGAGCCCTAACAGTGTTATACACTATGTTTTATAGATAGGTTCCTAGGAGCCCTGACAGTATTCTACACTTTTTTTTATAGATAGGTTCCTAGGAGGCCTAAGAGTATTTTACACTATGTTTTAAGCCAATTTAAAGTGTGGTTCGTACCGAAATGAAACGGGGACAGAACCTGAACATGAAACAAATCTTTGCCCTCTCTAGCTAAGGGCCCTTTCAAATGAACGAAACAGCACATAGATCCATTGCAATAAATTGAGTCATTTATGTGTTATTTTTTTCACAGACCAAGATACACTAACAAAAAAATTGTTGCATTCACTAATTTTCTTTTTTCTCTACTTGGCTCAGCCATAAAAGTCTATGGGTCTGTGAAAAATACAGATAGCCAACGTCATCCATGTGCTGTCTGTGTTTCAACAATGGAAATACACTAAGTTGTACAATTTTTATAAGCCGCAATATGGATTGTTTGTGTGAATTCAGCCTAAGACTAAGTTCACATCTACGTCGTAGTCTCCATCACAGTGACTGCCAAAAATTGTCAGATGAAAAAGTGCTACAAGTCCGACTTTCTCGTTCAGCAGGTTTCAGTTTAAAACAACGGACGGATCCCATTATATCCCGTTGGTGTCTGCTATTTTAGCAGACCATGTGTTGGTTGTTCTGGTGCTCCGACGGATCAGAACAAAGGACACTGGGGCAAAGATGTGAACATAGCATTATTCAGATGAATTGTACTGATGTTCAGCTGCAGAAATTTTTGCAACAAAATGCCACATGTGAATTCAGCCTTGTTATCCTCTCAGAAAGTTATAGCAGAGCTTCTTCCCCCCTCAGCCACTGCTGCAGGTTGTCCCTGCCGGCATCAGCTCCCTCATCCTCATTGTTATATTAGGGAGGAGTCGCCATTTCCCTCCCCTCAGTGACATGTAGGAAGAGGAAATGAGATCTTCTCCAGTCACTTTAAAACATAGCAGCCTCCTTCAGCAGATCTGACGGAGACAACATGGAGCTCCAGACAGAGCTGCTGGTGTTTGCCAACTGGAGCACCCTGGTAGTGTGCATGGTGCTGAAGTTTCCTCAGATCCTGTCAGTGATAGCAGCCAAGTCTGCTGAGGGGCTGAGCCTTGGCAGCCTGCTGCTGGAGGTGACTGGGTAAGAGGTGGCAGAAGCCTCCTTGCACCTATTAACTCTTTATGCTGCTTGCACTGGTTATGTTAACCCTTTCTGTTGTCCTCTCTGTACTCTTTAAGCATTTGGTAACTATTAACGCCTCCTGCTCTGCACTCCTTAACCCTTTATGCACCCTGTTTTGCGTTCTTAAACCCTTGCCTATTAGCTATTTAGTCAGTCTGCACTGCATCCATTAACTCTTTCTACCATATGCACTTGATGCACTTTACACAGGTTGCACGGTTGTAAGAGACAGCCAATGTTGTCTTAAGCTTCATTTGTCTGTATAAACTGTTAATGTTGAATGTATTTCTGTGATTCTGTTCCTTTAAGACAGCAGCCATTGTAATTGTGACATGATGCTGGAGTGAGACCCCCCCCCCCCTTTTATGTCAGCTTGCCTGTTCTGCAGACAGAGTGTGAGCAGAGAAGCAGGAAGTGACGAGAGAGAGAGCAGCAGCCATCTTAGCAAGTGTTGTATTGAACTGGTGTGGAGATTTTTCTGTACAGCTAAGCTGTATCTTGGTCCAGAGACAAACAGAGTGTAAAGAGACAACAGGACTAGTGAGTCCACGTGAAAGGAACTGTGCTCAGTGGCTGATCAGTGAGACTGACATTGTGACTGTGTATATGGATACCACAGATAGAGACTCGCAGTGCTGTTGATGTACTGGACGGCACCTGCTAAATCCCGGTTTACATCCCAGCTCAGTGTATGGATTCGGCAGGACTGTCAGTGTGCTGAGTGGAATCTGCTGTTGGATTACATTGCATTCAGTTGGTTTCCCTGTCTGTTAAAGAGGACTTCATTTCTCCCAAGATCCTGATAACCGTGAGGAGAGGACGCTTCACTATAAAAGAAAGGACCGACTTTGGGCCCCACCGCGCGCTTCTACGGACTGTAAGCGGTCCACCTGGACCACTGGGGAAAAGGGGGTGCACCCAAATGTGAAGTCAGGGTCAGTTAGGGATAGTTTTGAGTATATTGTTCATTCAGTGTCCATACTGCAGAAGTGGACAGAGTAAAAGTAGAAACCATTGCAGAATTTGCCTTGAAATTGTTCATGCTATATTGTATATTTTGCTTGTCTTTAGCCCTGTCATTTTACCTTTAACTAGCCTTTATTAACTTATAGTAAATATATATTTTTTTCTTGAACTACCGCGTGTGCGTTCATTTCTGGTTGCGGAGTCCAAACCACCTGCCTTGCTCTCGGTTCACAAATTGGCGTAGTCGGCAGGATCCGCTTACCAGAATGGACGGTGACGCACCCGTTCGGGAGAATGGTGCTGGAGGAAGAATGCCAGCAGGGGCTATAATGAGTCAGTTAGCTAAATTTGATGGCAATAATATGTCAGTGAGTATGTGGGTGGAACAGATACGAATGATACAGCGAATGTACCAGACCGCACCAGAAGTACTAGTAGAGCTAGCAATATTGACATTACAAGGGGATGCTAAGACCACGGTGATACTGAGGCCATTTGAACAAAGGCAGACATTTGAGCAAGTAGTCCAGATTCTAGAAACCATCTATGGAGAAACTGCATTGCTGGGGTCTCTGCAGGCTCGGTTCTTCCAGAGGGTACAACAGGAGAATGAAAGCCTTCCCCAATATGCAAATGCCCTACAAGAACTGCTCCGAGATATTCAAAGGAAGGAAAGAGGGGGCTCGCCAGCCTTCTGTAACCCTGATCGGACTCTCCGTGACCAGTTTGTCCTGGGGATACGTGACGGCAGTTTAACTGTGACTATGCAGGATTTTATACGACGAGAGACTGATGCTAAATTCCATGATGTACAGGTAGAGGCCATCTCCCGTGCCAATAGTATGGTCCCGAGGCCGCAGACCGCAGTTGGAGTTACTTTGTCACAGGGGCCTAGTTCTGGCTCAGAGACAGTAGAAAAAGGGACGGTTAAAGAAATTCTCACAGTAATGCAGAAACTGCAAGAACAAATGGAACACTTGCACACTCGTTGTGATGAGCAGTCTATGAAAATTGCAGACTTCCAGAAGACTGGAGATGAAAGGGTGAGCCATCCACACCCAGCAAGTCAGAATCACCCACCACCCCGCTGGAGGGGTGAGGATAGGACCTACCGAAGGGGTCCAAATCATTTAGTGCAGTGCTCAGGAGAAATCGAAGGGGCTTACCGAAGGGGCCCAAACAGATGGCCAGAACGACGGGGGATACGCTGCTGGGAGTGTGGACGGATGGGCCACGTTGCTGCTAGATGTCCAGAGCAGCGACAAACTTATGAGAGACCGCCGTTAAACTGAAGTCCCCTGCTGCTGAAGGGCGTGTAGTAGGGGAGACTGACAAGGAGACTATGTGGGGAGAATGCCCTGATGATGACCTGATCGCTGCAAGTCCTGTCATACAGGTGGAAATGGAGGGTATTCCGGTTACCGGGATGATTGACACGGGTTCCCAAGTAACGACCTTGAGTAGAGACTGTTATGAACGGTACTTCCAGCAACATGTGAAATATGATCCCCATACATTCGTACGAGTGGTCGCAGCTAACCAGTTACCAGTTCCGGTCGTGGGAGTGGCCTGGATGAATGTCCGGGTATGTGGCCAAGATCTAGGTAGGAAAGGCATTGTGGTGGTACAGGAGTCACATGAAGTAAAGGTCCCTGTCATTTTGGGGATGAATGTGTTAAAAGAATTAGATCAGATCCTCTTTGAAAAGAAAGGTCACGGTTATTGGAAAGAAACCACCACCCATCGGCCTACTCAAACAGCTTTCCAGCGGCTGATCCGGACATGTGGCTTACAGAAAAGTTCAGATGCACAGCGTCCTCTGGCTTGAATTTCAGTTCCTTTGCATACAAAAGTTACACTGCCACCCAGTCGGGAGACAATAGTGTCCATGCCCGTAGGCACCTGTCGGAAACTAGAGGGCATAGCTGTGTTGGTAGAACCACTGCAGGCAGCCGAAGGAGGTGTTGATCCGCTAGTGGCCCGTTCCTTGGCAATAGTTCGCAATGGAAGAGTACCACTTCGATGTGTAAACACTCAGGACCAGAGTGTGGACCTGACCCCAGGGAGGCTGCTGGCTAACATCTATGTGACTCCGGAGGAAGTAAGGAAAGTAACTCCAATGCAGCTGAAGCCGACTGAAAGGGATGAGTGGACCGTAACTGTGTCCATGGGAGAAGATGAGGAACCCACCTCTGAATGGAATGGCTGTGCAATTCGAGAACAGATGAAGATGGATGTAAGTTCATGTTCTCTGGAATGGGTGCAGAAGGTAGATGAGCTGTTGTGGGAGAACCAAGCCACCTTTGCACGGTATGCTGAAGATTTTGGATGTACCACAGGGATCTACCGTGAGATTCCCACAGGAGACACCCCTCCAATTAGAGAGCGCTACCGACAAATTCCTCCACAGTTGTATCAGGAAGTGAAAGAACTGTTAGCTAAGATGCTACAGGGTGGGATCATCCAAGAAAGCCAGAGTCCCTGGGCGGCTCCTGTGGTGTTAGTAAGAAAAAAAGATGGGTCCATCCGATTTTGCGTAGACTATCGGAAGTTAAACGCTTGCACCGTACGAGATTCCTACCCCTTGCCACGGATTGAGGAGTCCCTCTCAGCGCTAGGGAGAGCCCGGTACTTCTCCTCACTAGATCTGGCTAGTGGGTATTGGCAGGTGCCGATGGCCACAAAAGACAAGGAGAAGACGGCATTCATCTTGCCCATGGGACTATACGAATTTAACCGGATGCCCTTCGGGTTGACAAATGCACCCGGAACGTTTCAGCGGTTGATGGAGAAATGTCTCGGTGACTTCAACTTTGAGTTCACTCTCATCTACTTGGATGACATTATAGTGTATTCTGCGACCTTTGAAGACCATCTCCACCAGTTGGGGCAAGTATTTCGAAGATTGCGGGAACATGGGCTCAAATTGAAACCCAGTAAATGTCGGTTGTTCCAATCTGAAATTGATTACTTGGGTCACCGCGTATCAGGAGAAGGGGTGAGACCATCAAGAGACAAGATAGCGGCTGTTCAAGATTGGCCGATACCGACTACCCTGCGAGAAGTGAGGGCGTTCCTTGGAGTAGCCGGTTACTATCGACGGTTTATTAAGGATTTCGCCAAGGTAGCAGCACCACTTAATGCTCTCCTACGAGGCACATCCGGTGGTCCAAAGAACCGGTCCGTGAAGTGGGGACCTGAACAGGAACAAGCCTTCCAGGCATTGAAGGAAGCACTGACAACAGCCCCAATCTTGGCATATGCTGATTACCACTTGCCGTTCCAGCTATATACAGATGCAAGCCTGTATGGTCTTGGAGCAGTGCTTTCCCAGCTTCAGGATGGCCAGGAGAGGGTCATAGCGTACGGCAGCCGGTCTTTGAGAGATTCTGAAAGAAACCCCGAGAATTATAGTTCATTTAAATTGGAGCTGTTGGCACTGGTATGGGCCATGACCGAGAAATTCTCTGAATATTTGACCGGTGCTGAAGTTTTAGTACTGACTGACAACAACCCACTAGCTCACCTGGAAAATGCCAAGCTCGGGGCGTTAGAGCAGAGGTGGATAGCCCGAATGTCTACATTCAATTACCGCATTAAGTATCGGTCCAAGACAGAGAACCAGAATGCTGACGGACTTTCTAGGGTAACTGCCCAGACCCCCACAGAAGACGTGGATCATGAGTTGGAGCATGTGGAGGTGCCCGATTTCAGCAGATTTTCACAGGCCTTGACCGCCACTAATCAGTTTGAGATGGAGGGGACTGAAATGGCTCCTTTCTTTGGTCCCTCACGACAGGAATGGGCACAGATACAACAGACCCATGAGGGGCTGGCGCAGATGATCAAGTGTGTTGAGAAAGGCCTGAAGCCCTGTAGAGAGGAAAGAGAACGACTGACACGTGAGATATTATCTGTTTTGAGTCAGTGGGAAAAGTTGGAGATGAAAAATGGAGTGCTATGCCGAAAGGTCTATTTACCTTCTGAGATCGACATTCGATACCAAATTGTGGTGCCTAGTGAACTGGCTCGCTCGTTGGCAGTTGAGGCTCATAATAAGAATGGACATTTTGGTCATGAGAAGACCTTTCGTTGGTTACAGCGACTGATTTACTGCCCTGGTCTTCGTCAAATGGTCGAAGAAGTATGCCGCAGCTGTCGAACTTGTGAGATCCATAAGGCAATAGAACAGAGAGCTCCCCTACAAACCATCGTGACCCAGGAACCTTTAGAAATCGTCATGATAGACTATCTAATGGTGGGCCCATCCAATAGCGGACACCAGTATTGCCTCGTAATGGTGGATCACTTCACCAAATTTGCGGTGGTAACCGCCACCAAGGACCAGACAGCTGAGTCAGCAGCTCGTGCTCTGTGCCAAGATTTCATTCGAGTATATGGGTGCCCCCAACGCATCCACTCCGACCAGGGCGCCTGCTTTGAGGGACACGTAATGAAAGAAGTTCAACGTATCTACGGGATAAAGAAGTCGCACACGACTCCATACCACCCTCAGGGAAATGGGGCCTGTGAAAGATTCAACAGAACTCTGCTACAGATGCTGCGGACTCTGGAGGAAGACAAGAAGTTACAGTGGCCTCAGTTCTTGTCTGAAATGGTGTGGGCCTATAACAATCAGGTCCATTCTACAACGGGGTACTCTCCTTATACACTTCTCTTTGGGCGGTCTGGGCGAAGTATAGGAGAATTACAGTTGAATGATGTGGATGGGTTCCCTCCGAGGGATCCAACCTCTTGGGTGCGGGCGCATCGGCAGAGACTTGAGACGATCCATCGATTGGTGCGGCAGCGCCTGCAAGAACATCCCCATCCTGATAAGACCCCAGTGCAAGAAGCACCATTGCAACCAGGCGACCTGGTGCTAGTTCGTGTCAAGAAACCCAAAGGGAAATTGGAAAGCAGATGGGAGGCTTTGCCGTATCGTGTTGTTGGCCGCAAGTATGCGAATGGGCCAGTGTACCAGGTCCAGAAAGAAGGAACTGATTGTGTTCGAGTACTTCACCGAAATATGTTGCGCCTGTGTCATTCTGAAGGGACAAATCACGATGGGCCTGCCAATGTGAATGAGCTCCCACAGTCAGAGAATGGAGGTGCGGAATGGGCCTCCGACGAGGAGGATGATTGTTGGCCGATCCCTGCTCCTGGGGATGTTCCACCTGTGACTACTGTATCTCCGGCCTGTGCCCCCTCTGGTGCGGAATCCGCTGGTCCTTCTCAGCCCATAGCTGCAGCACCCCATAATATACCACCGGTCCTCAGACGGACCACTAGGCCAAATGCTGGTATTCCCCCTGTTCGGTATGCGCAGGATGAGTTTGTTTGGCCTGCCATACATCGGTATACTACCACCCTGTGCATAAAAGTACAACCCTCTGGATATACAGTCATAGGCAGGGACTGCCACTCTTAAAGTGGGGGGGAATATGTAAGAGACAGCCAATGTTGTCTTAAGCTTCATTTGTCTGTATAAACTGTTAATGTTGAATGTATTTCTGTGATTCTGTTCCTTTAAGACAGCAGCCATTGTTATTGTGACATGATGCTGGAGTGAGACCCCCCCCCCTTTTATGTCAGCTTGCCTGTTCTGCAGACAGAGTGTGAGCAGAGAAGCAGGAAGTGACGAGAGAGAGAGCAGCAGCCATCTTAGCAAGTGTTGTATTGAACTGGTGTGGAGATTTTTCTGTACAGCTAAGCTGTATCTTGGTCCAGAGACAAACAGAGTGTAAAGAGACAACAGGACTAGTGAGTCCACGTGAAAGGAACTGTGCTCAGTGGCTGATCAGTGAGACTGACATTGTGACTGTGTATATGGATACCACAGATAGAGACTCGCAGTGCTGTTGATGTACTGGACGGCACCTGCTAAATCCCGGTTTACATCCCAGCTCAGTGTATGGATTCGGCAGGACTGTCAGTGTGCTGAGTGGAATCTGCTGTTGGATTACATTGCATTCAGTTGGTTTCCCTGTCTGTTAAAGAGGACTTCATTTCTCCCAAGATCCTGATAACCGTGAGGAGAGGACGCTTCACTATAAAAGAAAGGACCGACTTTGGGCCCCACCGCGCGCTTCTACGGACTGTAAGCGGTCCACCTGGACCACTGGGGAAAAGGGGGTGCACCCAAATGTGAAGTCAGGGTCAGTTAGGGATAGTTTTGAGTATATTGTTCATTCAGTGTCCATACTGCAGAAGTGGACAGAGTAAAAGTAGAAACCATTGCAGAATTTGCCTTGAAATTGTTCATGCTATATTGTATATTTTGCTTGTCTTTAGCCCTGTCATTTTACCTTTAACTAGCCTTTATTAACTTATAGTAAATATATATTTTTTTTCTTGAACTACCGCGTGTGCGTTCATTTCTGGTTGCGGAGTCCAAACCACCTGCCTTGCTCTCGGTTCACACGGTCACCAGCAAGGACTATATTACCATTCTTCTCCTTTGTTAATGTCCTGTTTTGCTTCTGGGTGTGTATATTTAGTTTCCTGCTTAGACATGTTCCCGGCTGGTCAGGTAATTGTTCACCATACACGTCACAAACTTACTTATGTGCGCCAAATTCCTCTGCTCCACGTGATAATATGTAATAATTCAGCCGTTAGACGTACAGCGTAGATATATACAATGGAAGAACTGGACATGTGCAAAGCAGAAGTATTGGCGCCTCGTGCACCTCCTGAAACTGAGGTTGTATATGTTTGTGAACCTGTACTTATATACAGTATAGGGCAGGGGTGTCAAACTCATTTTCTCCGGGGGCCACTTCAGCCTCACGGGATACCTTGAAGGGCCAAGATTATTTTACACATGTATAAAAGTAACTTCTCCTTAACAGATAAGCGAGCTATTAAGCAGTAGTTACATTTGTACATTACTACTGTTACAATCAGCCCTTTGAGGTCAACCAGGAAGAACATAATGTATTGTTAAAACCTAAGATATTGGCATGTTACATACTATCCTCATCCTTTTCTGAATATATCAAAATTTAAGCACTATACAAATACTGTTTACCCCTGCAAACGGTATTATGCTCTATAGTTGCTTCTGCACACGGTATTACGCCCCACAGCGGCCCCTGCACACGGTATTATGCTCAATAGTTGCCCCTGCACACGGTATTATGCTCAATAGTTGCCCCTGCACACGGTATTATGCTCAATAGTTGCCCCTGCACACGGTATTATGCTCCATAGTGGCCCCTGCACACTGTATTATGCTCCATAGTGGCCACTGCACACGGTGTTATGCTCAATAGTGGCCCCTGCACACGTTATTATGCTCCATAGTGGCCCCTGCAATCAGTATTATGCTCCTTAGTGGCCCCTGCATTGGTATTATGTCCCATAGTGGCCCCTGCACACGGTATTATGTCCCATAGTGACCCCCCACCCATGAACTATTATTATACTCTGGGGTCTTTTCAGACCCCAGAGTATAATGATCGGAGACCCAGGTGGTGACAAACATAAAAACTAGTGTTACTTACCTGGGCTCCATTGCGCTCCCTGCGTTCGGCCTTCTTCAATGTCGCACAGACCGGCGTCGCGACATAATGACGTCGGCCTGGCTCACGTGACGCCTGGGACGTCACCAAAGAAGGCTGAAGCCTGCTGGGAGCAACATCGGATCGCCGGAGAGGTGAGTAACACAGGTTTTTATGTTTATCACCTCCCCAGGGTCTCCGATTATTATACTCCGGGGTCTGAAAAGACCCCGGAGTATAATAATAGTACTATTTGATGGGGTTCTCCGGCCGCGGCCTAACTTACCATCCCCGCTCCTGCACACAGCCACTTCTGCGTCCCATAGCAGAAGGGGAAGCGGGGGCGGCCACGACGAGCAGCGGGGATCAATAAGTAAATAGGCCGTTATGTGCCGGGGATGCTCCAGCAGGCAACGGCCTATTTATATATATATATAAAAAAACTTATCCTTACCGACTTCCAATGTCTTGATGCAGCCGCAGCCTCCTCCTCTTCTTGTCTGCGTGTCAGCGTAGGAGGAGCGATGACGTCATTGTATCATCGCCTGCGCTGACATGCAGAGGTCTTGTAAACCAGCCCAGGACAGGTATCGCGTAGCTTTGTTTTTTTTTGTTTTTTTAAACGGCCTGTCCTGGGCTGGTTTACATTACATAGACAATAAAAAAATGCCGCGGCCCTGCGGGCCAGATAAGTGCCGGGCCGGATAACAAGGCAGCGGGCCGGATTCGGCCCGCGGGCCTTGTGTTTGACACCTGTGGTATAGGGGAATTACATACACAGCAATTCCCTAATATATGTCTGTAATGGGAATTGCACAGTTTATGAGGATGTTGTGTATTCATATTCGGAATTTACCAATATGTATGTTATATTGCAGCATTCTATATAATGTGGCATTATGGTATAGAGTGCTGCTGAATATATTGAATATAATATAAGTGTATATTAGTAAGGTGCATCTAAGCTACACATTTCTATGGTAGTAAATGGGCCCTCCAGCTAATGTGCCACGTGTAATACTAGCATATTGAATTATAGTTATTATATCATTTTAAAGTGGCATTATTGCCCTGGTAATTTATATACAACACGTGGTATAATGGACAACAGAGACAGTAAATGTGAACTACATAGTGACCAACTAGTACAGAGGAGCCTGCTGTCAGGGCTTACAATATACAAGGGAAGGGGGTTGGAGATATATGGCAGGGGGTCCCTTAGGCTACCCAGAGCCTGACTGCTAGCTCTGCACCATTATGGACCCATGCACACGGGGAAATCTGGGACTCCTTGCATCTAGTGATGTATGATACAAGGAGTCCTCGCCTGCCTGTGGCTTCACTGTCCCACCTTAACAGCTGCAATAGGGCCCGCGACTTTTAAGGGGCCTGGTCGGCCTCCTGCTGCTTATGTTTAAATAGGCCGTTACCTATTACTCCAGCAGGTACGGCCGCTACTTACTTACCAGTTTCCCATTCCTGTCCATGGCCGCCTCTGCTTCCCCTTCAGCCTCCAGGAAGTCTCGTGAGCCATGCTGAACCGTGTCAGGATGTGTGTCAGAGATATGATGTGACGCATGGCGCCTCCTGGAGGGGGCTGAAGGGTGATCGGGAAGTGGAGGCAACTGTGGCAGGATTGGGGATTGGTAAGTAAGTAATCCAGCAGGTAATAGCCTAAAGTTACTATGGGGGCACTTACTGCATGGGGGCCAATAAAGGGGCAGCATACTGTGGGGAGGGGGGCAGAAAATGGGGCATCAGCTGGAATTTCCAACTCTTATTTCCGCGTGTGCATGGGGCCAATAACTGCACCCCTGCTTTAAAAAAACATTTTTAGAAATATTTTGTACAGACCTGCATACAGTACATGTTTGTGTATCTCCTTCCAGGTTTCTTGTATTTCTAAGGTACCACATGTACTATGAATACCCAATGGAGACTTATCTTGAATATCCAATCCTAATAGCACAAGGTAAGGGAAATCTTAACAAATCAGCAAATCTGACTAGTATACCACATGAAGTAAAATCTGCATCCATAATATATACAATGAATGGCCACTTTATTAGAGACACCCTTCTAGTGACATGTTTGGCCTTCATACAACGATTTTCACACACCACAGCAATTTATTGTGGCATGTATCAGTATAAGCACGGACATGAGGATCCATAGTGTGCCAAGAAAACCTTCCAGCAAATTCCTTTAGTCTACCTCCACCAGACTGGTTATACCGGACAGGTACAGTTCATCTATTCATGCTACTTTGTCAAGATCTGACCTTCCATGGTACACCAGGTTAATCTTGCCATGTTTTTCCCTGTTTTGCTCAGTGATAGTCTTTTTCCATTAGACAGCAACCCAAAGTCGCACTGATCATCGGCTGGTATCGTCTAATCGCGCTAAGGAGTGTTGAGTTGTACATTCAGACACATTAGGTGGACACCAGGGGTGTTTGGGTGCAGTTTCCTTAACCACTTCTGTACCACCCATAGACTATATACGTCCAAGGGGTGGTTGCCTTGTTCTGCAAAGACGTACTGGTACGTCCAAGCAGAACTCAGCAGCTGCACGAAATCGTGTAGTTGCTGAAACAAGGAGCTGGCTGTAACTTCAGTCGGAGCTCCCCTAGAGAAGGCAGGGAAGGTTTATTACCTTCCTTGCCATCCCGATTGCTGTGTATACAGTGCTTAATAAGTGCTGTATACACCACTATGGGCACCGCCATCTTGCGGCTCCCCTCTGACCCGGCGGTCATGTGATCCTGCAGCATCTGCAAGAGCTGCCGGGTCCTACAGGATCCAGATCAGCTCTATAGTAACATGCAGGAGGCTGTATTCCTCCAGCAACTGGGGCTAAATCAGCCTCCCTCACACAAAAAAGGTCTATTATGACCTTATGGGGACACAATGTAAAAATAAATAAATAAAAATGAATAGAAAAATAATTTATAAAATAATACGCCAATAAAATGCCCTTATTACAGGTTATAGCCTGACCCACGACGACACCATACAAAATAAAAAATTACGTAACAGAGTGAAAACTATTTTATAAAGTTTTTTAGTAGCACTTTGTGTTATTAAATAAAAAAAAAAATGAAAAGTGAAAAAGACACGTTTTCCCTCCTCTTTTGTTAATATTTTCCCAGATATAAAAAAAAAAAATGAAAACACATACAAAAATAAAAACATAAAAATAAAGCCCTATGTGTCACCGAAAAAAGACACAGAAATTAGTTGAATAACGCAAATGATAAAATGTTACAGCCCTCAAAACCGCACATACAAAAAAAAATGTCTGGTCCTGGACCAGAAATTGGCCTGGTACAGAAGTGGTTAAAGAGGTTGGCTAGGCTAAATTTTATTTATTTATTTTTTTAATTAGGCCGCGAGAGGTGAAAAAACAAAACAAAACAAAAAACCATACATGTCCTCAGTGCTCCAGTGTTCTAGTGCGGTCTGGTCCTGCTGCTTGGCAGTCTTCTTTTGCTGAAGTCTTTGCCGACTGTGGCGTCCTATGTTCCTTGGCCTCAGTGGTCATGTGTTGCGGGGACTTCTGCCAGAAGAAAACAACGCAGCTGCAGGACAGGACCTCCCCCGGACTAATTTAAAAATAAAAATAATTGAGCCTGGACACTCCTTTAACTGTGCATAAAGATGGTTGAACCTAAGAAGATTTGTTTCATCCTGTGTTCGGACGAAGTGAATCCCAAGTTCGGTCCAAACGAGTTTGGATAGCACCAGAAGGGAAATTATTATAGTCTGGGGTCTCTTCAGACCCCAGAGTATGATAGGCAGAGGCCCAGGGAGGTGACAAAAATAAAAAATACATTTATACTCACCTGCCGTTACCTCTTTTGGGCCTCCTCGTGACGTCTGGCCTTCTTCTGACTGTGACATCATGATGCTCGGCATGCCCATGTTACCGCTGAGGCCCAATCACAGGTCTCAACGATGATCTTGGGCACATGACATCACGGAAGAGCGCTGGACACCGTGAGGCAAGTTCAAAAGAGGTATGGGACGGTGAGTATGAATGTTTTTTTTCTTTTGTCACCTCCCTTCACGTCCATTTCGTCCGAAAAAAAATCCCAAATTAACAAAACCGAACAATTTGGAATATTCTGGTTGAATCCGGTTTGTGGCGAACCAATTTGCCCATCTCTAACTGTGCACCACCACCAATGAAGCTGATCTGATCAGTTTTCCCATTCTAATGTGGATTCACACTAAAATTGATCTCCAGATTTAGTGTAACTCACCAGATAACAGGCGTGAATTATACTTGCTAGTCCCTGAGTGGCGTACCTGGTAATTGTGGTGCATGGGACCTCAGATTATGCACCAGAATTATTAAGAGGTTGGAGATTCTTAATAATTCAGGCACATCTTGCGCCAGTGGGGAATGTATTAAGACTGGTGATAAGTGACGTAATTTCATAGTATTTTATGTATTTCAGATGCCGCACTTCTGCTGTTTATCCTCTACTACAGTAGCAGTATACGGAATGCGTTGTCTTATTCTGGGATGTATCCTTTCTAATGATATGGCCATCTATGTTCACTAGCGAAGATAAGACTGGTTTCTGCTGTGGACATGGTGGTAGATCTGGTTTTGGATTGACCCCCATTATCAATCAGAGGGGCTAAAATGCATCTTAAAGGGAGTCTATCATTAGAAAATCACCTTGAACTAATGGCACGTTGGAATAGCCTTTAAAAAGGCTATTCTACTCCTACCTTCCATTCTCTTCTTCTCCCCGCTGTTTCTGTAAAAATCCATTTATTGCAATAAGCAAATTACGTTCATGGAGCACCCTGGGCGTTCCCCCTCGGCTCCAAGCACCCCTCGCGTCATAACCTGTTATCGCCCCTTAGTTAGTTCTGTTCATGCCCCTCTTCATGTTCTTCTGATCATCTGACACAGCGATATACGCTGACTGCGCATGCTCAGCGCCATTTTGCCGTGGTCTGTTATATAAAAGTGTAACAGACCACAGCAAAATGGTGCCGAGCATGCGCAGTCGGCGTATATCACTGCCTTGGATGCCTTATGCAAGGCATGAGAACATGAAGAGGGACGTGAACAGAACTAACTAAGTAGCTGGGACAGGTTATGACGCGAATGTGGTATAAAATAATCAACTCACTTGCATTAGTTATGTAATATAAGGGTATGTTCACAGGCAGCAGATTTTGTTGCAGGAGTTTCTAAATAGAGCTTGCAAAAATCCACATGCTGACCACCAAAACAAACCGATTCAGATGAATGGAACTGCTTTTCATTTGAAGAAATTTTTGTAACAAAATGTGCCACGTGTGAATTCTGTCAGGAATAAGGTGTAGAATCCACACCTAAATTCTGACAGAATCCTGATCATGTAATCATCAGTTCAGTAGCCATGTGTTTTATCAGACTGTTGCTTAACTTAACAGCATATTAGGTTTTTAGGACTCTGGAACATACTGATCCTCAAGAAATGGATCATAGACATAGCACTGGTGAGTACAAGTTACATACATTTAAAGCATACCTCAAGTTCTAAACAACTTTTCATAACTGTATAGTACAGGTGAATATAATAAACTTTGTAATAGATCTTATTAAAGAAATCTGTTTTCTTATCTACTTTTCAGGCAGTTATTTTCTCCATATTAGTCTATGAAGATGGGAGGGGGATTAGAAAAAAACATTCAAATAATCGCTGCTGTTACACTCTACTATTTCTTGCTTTTTTAACACTGCTAGGTTGTAGATAAGAGGCTGTGAGAGAACAAAATGAGGTAATAAATCAATTAGCCAGACAGCAGGAGAATTTCACTCCCTTCTCTATAGAGTTGTATGTGTGAGATGGATATAATATAAGCAAGCAGTCAGATTGAAGATAAGGAGCAGGAGAACAAATCAAGAAGTGTAGAAGGAAACAGAAATCCTTAATAAGATATATTATATATTATTTAAGTTTCTTATAGTCACATGTAATATTCATTTATGAAAAGTTGTTTATAACTGGAGGTGTGCTTTAAAGGGGTTTTTTAGCCTAAAATTTAATTTTCATACTGATGACCTTAGGATAGGTCGTCGGTATGAAAACTCGATTTGCTGCCAGAAAACCCTTTTATGGCTAAGGCCCCTCATAGTGAATCGCAGCTAAAAACAAACACAGTGAAAACGCATTGTGTTTTTTTTTCTGTGTTTTTCATTGTGTTTTTGCTTTCCCTATTAAATATATAGGGAAACCGCTCACAATTCCGCAGCTAAAATTAACATGCTGCATTTTTCAAAAAGCAGCTTTTTTTCCCCCTCCGAAATGTATGGATGAGATTAACCAGAATCTCATGCACTTTGCTGGCTTTTTTTTCCTCTGTGTTTCTGCAGCGTGGGGCCTCAGCCTAAAGGGGTATTTCCATAATGGACATTTATAGCATACCCAGATATGTTCTAAATGTCTGATAGATGCAGAGGCGGCAACTGTGCTTGCTGTGTCTATAACAGCCATGTAAGTGAATGGAGAGAACCACCGACATATGGCAATTCCCGGGGTCAATGGCTACTATTTTATCCCAGTAATGTACTGTCCTGTCTTACAGAATTTATGTACTCTGATTAGTGCATCAAGCAAGTTTCTCCAGCTGCAGCATCTGTGGCGCACACAAGACTCCGGACAGGCTAGTGCACTGACCTGGATCATGGCGACGTATACCTGTGCTAGTAAGTCACTGCTTGTTTTGTAGGAAAGCCACACTACTATTATAGTACTTTGTAGCATCCATGTCTGTGTGTCCCTGATTTCAATGTCAGCAGCTGTAGGTGGGGCTGTGACTGACATCTCTACAGTCATGGCCAAAAGTTTTGAGAATGACACAGATATTATATTTTCACATGATCTGCTGCCCTCTGGTTTTTATGTGTGTTTGTCAGATGTTTTTATCACATACAGAAATATAATTGCATTCATATTATGAGTAACAGAAGCTTATATTGACAGTTAGAATGAGTTAATGCAGCAAGTCAATATTTGCAGTGTTGACCCTTCTTCTTCAGGACCTCTGCAATTCTCCCTGGCATGCTCTCAATCAACTTCTGGACCAAATCCTGACTGATAGCAGTCCATTCTTGCAGAATCAATGCTTTAATTTTGTCTGAATTTGTTGGTTTTTGTTTGTCCACCCGTCTCTTGATGATTGACCACAAGTTCTCAATGGGATTAAGATCTGGGGAGTTTCCAGGCCATGGACCCAAAATCTCTATGTTTTGTTCCCTGAGCCATTTAGTTATCACCTTTGCTTTATGGCAAGGTGCTCCATCATGCTGGAAAAGGCATTGTTGAGCGCCAAACTGCTCTTGGACGGTTGGGAGAAGTTGCTCTTGGAGGACATTCTGGTACCATTCTTTATTCATGGCTGTGTTTTTAGGCAAGACTGTGAGAGAGCCCATTCCCTTGGCTGAGAAGCAACCCCACACATGAATGGTTTCAGGATGCTTTACAGTTGGCATGAGACAAGACTGGTGGTAGCGCTCACCTCTTCTTCTCCGAATAAGCTGTTTTCCAGATGTTCCAAACAATCGAAAAGGGGATTCATCAAAGAAAATGACTTTACCCCAGTCCTCAGCAGTCCACTCCCTGTACCTTTTGCAGAATATCAGTCTGTCCCTGATGTTTTTTCTGGAGAGAAGTGGCTTCTTTGCTGCCCTCCTTGAGACCAGGCCTTGCTCCAAGAGTCTCCGCCTCACAGTGCGTGCAGATGCACTCACACCTGCCTGCTGCCATTCCTCAGCAAGCTCTGCACTGCTGGTAGCCCGATCCTGCAGCTGAAACACTTTTAAGAGACGGTCCTGCCGCTTGCTGGTCTTTCTTGGGCGCCCTGGAGCCTTTTTGGCACCAATGGAACCTCTCTCCTTGAAGTTCTTGATGATGCGATAGATTGTTGACTGAGGTGCAATCTTTCTAGCTGCAATACTCTTCCCAATTAGGCCATTTTTGTGCAGTGCAATGATGACTGCACGTGTTTCTTTAGAGATAACCATGGTTAACAGAAGAGAAACAATGATGGCAAGCACCTACCTCCTTTTAAAGTGTCCAGTGGTGTCATTCTTACTTAATCATGACAGATTGATCTCCAGCCCTGTCCTCATCAACACCCACACCTGTGTTAATGGAGCAATCACTGAAACGATGTTAGGTGGTCCTTTTAAGGCAGGGCTGCAATGATGTTGAAATGTGTTTTGGGGGATAAAGTTCATTTTCTAGGCAAATATTGACTTTGCAAGTAATCGCTGTTAAGCTGATCACTCTTTATAACATTCTGGAGTATATGCAAATTGCCATTAGAAAAACTGAAGCAGTAGACTTTGTAAAAATTAATATTTGTATCATTCTCAAAACTTTTGGCCATGACTGTACAATATTGTGCTCACATGTCAGCTCTGGGCTGGGCGATCACGGCAAGCCGCCAGCACACAAGCTGCTTATTAAAGTTTACTACTTGTCAGACAACCCCTAAAGCATTTACAAAACTACTGTATAGTAGAAATATTCTAAATGGTTAAAGGGGTTGCCCAGGGTTAGAAAATCATGGCTGCTTTCTTCCAGAAACAGCGCCTCACCTGTCTACAGGTTGTGTGTGGTATTGCAGTTCAGCTTCATTCACTGCAGTGAAATTGAGCTGCAATACAACCTATGGACAGATGTGGTGGCGTTTCTGGAAGAAAGCAGCGCCTTTAAATCTACTATATTCATAGCTTTATTCTTTATTTGCAGCAAGGATATTTACCACCGTCATGACCACCGGAGACATTGCAGGTATGTCACAAAGCAGAAGGATGGTACAATAGTATATGTACCCATTCTTCCATAAACTTCCATCACATATCCCTCACGTGCATAAGGCCTAAGCCTATTTTTTTCTGTAGCCCCCACCATTCTTGAGCAATCAGTGCTGTTAGTTTTGGTGCGTAATATGCTATTTAGACTCTACTGTCAGGAGGGCAGTGTCAGGCAGGAGCAGACAAAGGGTGTGATTCTGAGCTCTGACACTGGCTGTCTCTGGAGCTGTGAGTCACGCCCCACTGCCTGATACTGCCATTCTGACGTTACAGAGCTTAAATAGCACATCATGCACCAAAACTAACTTTGCTTATTGCTCAGGAATGGTGGGGGCTAGAGAAAACTTCAACTGTGCTGGAATCAGTGGAGTGGTGACTAACAGATGCTAAGAACTAGAATTGGTGGAGGGATGAGGTCCTCTTTAATAGGGATTGTGAAGAATATCACCTCGCCCAGCCGCCTGGCACGCCTGCGATCAAACTTCTTTCTTAACCTCCCACTCACACACCGTGAGTAGACCGGGTCATAGGATAAAAACGAAGCGAGCGATATAAATTTTATATGTTTAATAACCCAAGTGGGTCGGTATGGATTAATAGCATATACAGAAATATACAATATTAATATGATCAAGCATAAACATACAAGCAAAAGGGCAATGATACAATACACCAAAATAAAAGGAAATAAAGATTAGAAAAAATACCTGAGCACACAGCTTTGTCCTAGCTGTCTCTCTTCCATGCTCAACACAATAGACTTGTAGTCCGTTTCTCTAGGCCACAGCAGAGTTTTGGGCCTAGGGCGCAAGCTTAAGCAAGTTGCATAAAACAATCCTTCTACATGCTGTCCAGAACTAGGCCCTCAAAGCATTCCTCAGTAGGGCAAGCTCTCTCATCTTCTCCCAGATCAGAGCTCCTTACTGCCTCTTTGCTGAATGACCCCAGGATCCAGGTCTGCCCACAGCATATGGCTAGTGCTCCACCCACCCCTTGCACCCAGGCAGCCCCCCTTCTCCCACCTTTGCAGAACCCTCGGAGAGAAGGGTGAAGTTAAGGCTTGCTATCCCCCATCCCATCTGGCCAGGGATAATAAAAGTGCCTGGCTATAGCAAGCCATCTCCAATGAACACACATAAAACCAGTGAAGCGTATCGTCCAGCAATGTGGACTCAACTAAAGCACCGCATTCCAAGTGGGGGAAGGACTGACCTAAGCAAGTAAAACACACTTCCAAGAAAGATATAAAACTGAGGGTCGGTTCATCACAGGGATCTTCATACAACTAACTATGTCACACTGGATGTGCTGAATGTACATGGCATCAGGGAATTCCAGCAGCATGGTTTTCTGAAAGCTACTATGGTAGCTACTATGGTCACTCTGTGCTGCAGGTGAACATGTAGATAAGATTTGGAGAAATCTCCAACACCGTGCTGCTACTGTACAGTGCTCTGGTTAACCCATTGCGAGTATACAGAGGCAGATAATCGTCCTGAAACAAGTACTGAGTAATGATATAGCAAATTGCTCAGTACTTCTATATTAATAACCGCATGTGCTTTGTGTGAACATCTGTTTCCCCCTCATCTGTTTCAGCAGCACAGGCATATCTTCTGACATGGAGTGATGTGCTGCGAATGCACATTCAACAGTATCATATAAACACGCTGCCTTAAAGGGGTATTCCTATTAACATAATCATATCTATATTTGTAGATAATTAGAAGTTAAACATGTTTGCAAATATAAGTATTTAAAAATTCTGCAGAGTTTTAAAGATTTCCTCTAACTATCTTAGTAGTGACAGTCTGTTGTCTTGATCGGTTGCCAATGGATACGACCACACATGCAGAAACTTTCTATGGTCTGGGACTTGTCAGAAACCCAGCCATGATTATCTTATTGTAATTAGGTTATCAGGCAGGGACACTACATGTATCAGAAGATATCCCGGCCACAGTAAGGACATCATGGCTTATTTTCTGACCTTAGAAAGGTCCTGCATTCATGGTCGTATCCATTGGCAGCCGATCATAACTTGTGGCCACAAGATATTTAGAGAAAATCTGTAAATCTCTGCAAGATGTTTAGTTACTTATATTTGCAAAAATGTTTAACTTTTAATTATCTACAAATATAAAAATGGTTATGTTCATGGGAATACCCCTTTAAGTGAAGGTCCATACAGAGTTTTGCGTTTGTTTGGATAGGGCAGCAAAATGTAGATGTATAGTTTATGAAACTATGTCTGCGCGCAAGGTGATATCCTCAATGACCACTTAGGGGGGGCTGAAGCATCCCAGTTTAAAATTGTGTGTGGCATAATGTTACTAAATAATTTAGTGTAAGTTATGTGCTTCCCTCTGGAGCACTAACCTCTCTGCTCCTCTAAAGCACACAGTCCCAGAGATTTACTACTGTGGTTACGACTAGACACTGGTGTACATGTGATGCATTCTTGTACCTCTAGTTTGGGCTCAAATTTTTAAACTTGCTAAACATTTGGGTGTGGGGTGTAAGGAAAAGGGAGTGTGGCTTAAATGTGCCAAAATTTTGTAGCAGAATTCTGGCTCAAAGTCACTCAAAGGTGGTATAAACTTAAACAGTCTAAAGATATTTCAGATTTATCATCCAGCATTAATCACTATGAGAAATATGGTGTATTTTCAGATTAAGGGTAGGTTCACAGTTTTTTGCAAGCGGATTTTTAAGGCAGAATCTGCCTGAAGATAGGTGATGATGCTTCCAGAAAAATTCTGCTCCTGAATCCCATTGAAATGAATGGGAGAGTTGGGAGGTTTCTGCCTCAAAATCTAACTACAAAAAAATTAGTGTGAACTAATCCTAAGTTTGCACTGTCTAAGTATTAGTAAATAGTCGCCTCGTCTGACGTGTGTTTTAGGAAATGCTTTTGTTCCTCATGAAATATCTATTCTTCTAAAGTTGCATTGTGTTGTTCCTCTGTTATTCCTCTTAGAAATGCCTGAATAAATTGATAATTGAGCATTTGTCTAAATGGGGGCAAGTCTCTAAAAAGGAAGAGCATCCAATAAGTGCTGACTAAGTCAGGTTGTGTGTGAATGCACCCTATTGATGGAGAATGGTAACTCCTGTTAATTTCCAGGAGTAATAACTGAGGCACAATACAACACAGTTATAAGAAAAGATGCTCCGTTATTATGGTTTCAGGTATTTCTGAAAACAGACATGACAGGAGAGCCAAGTGTCCTTTTATTAACCTATTTCCATGTCCTCTTGTTCCAGTTCTCGTGCGGTTCATTGTGATGCTGATCCTGAACTGTTGGGTGGTTTTTGCTATCCTGAAATACAGAAAGAAACCTGACGTAAAAAAAAAGGACGACTAAGAGGTCACGTGCAATTTCTTTACGAAAACAAGGCCCTGATGTAGCAGGTTCATGACAAGCATAAAATGCAGACGGGATTTTTCTCCCCTATAGGGACTGGTTATATTCAGGCCTGGTAAATGGTCACGCACTATACAATCAGATGTGTATCCTCACCTATGGCAGGCATGATCCTACACTTATACATATGGAAATCGCTTACATAACTGTTACCTAAATATCCTACCAATCCAAGAGAACAGGGAGCCTCTGTCTGCTGTCATACTGTATACATAATACAGGCTGTATCCTGCTGATATATCATGGATTGTGTTGTATATACTGGTAATATGGCACCTGTAACCGTCTTCAGGTACATTCATACAGAAGGCATGAGAGGGAACAAAAACTGAGATTTGGTACCACATAGACTGCCTATAGGTTCACAGTTTTGCTGCCATAAAATGGCAATGCTACTGTATGATTTTTGATTTTTTTTTTTTTTTTTTTTCTTTAAGTTTTTTATATTTTTGATTCCTGCTGTGTCTTTTTTGGCAGCTGCTGTATCGCTATTCTTTATAACACATACGTATGGAATATATAATCCTCATACACTGGTAGACAGACTAACGCTAAGAAAAAGTGAGGCTCTTGGCTGCCTGGGAAAACGGGAACTTTTTTTTTTTTTTTTTTTTTTTTTTGTTCAGCACACTTTTCCTACAGATATATTAAAAAATAAAATTTTTCATCCCACGTTCAATTTCAGATACTAAGAAGCAAACAGGAGATGTTACATATACAGTATATCTGGTGGCGGTGATCTATAGATCAAAAATCCCATGTTAAGGCTGAGGCCCAACGTTGTGGAAAAGCTGCTTTTTTTTTTTTTTTTTTTTTTTTTTTTTGGTGGAAGATTTTGCAGCATTTTTGTTTTGGAGCCAAAGCCAAGAGTGTCTACAACAGGAATGGGAAATATATAGGAAATTCTTATACTTTTACCTACTGCTCAATCCACTCCTGATAATGGCTCTATAAAATGCAGCAAAATCTGCAACAAAAAAAGCCACGTTTCTGCAACGTGGAGCCTCAAGGTAGATTAGCAGTAGAGATCAGAAAAAGTATGAGAATTTAAGAGTTATATGGAGCAAGAAAGATTTGTGCAATTCTGTTTTTGTCACTTTTTTACAAAAGCCTTAGTGGAAATGATATGGCCTTGTAAATTTATGCCATAAACTGGCTTAATCTGCACAAGCGCCTAGTTTTTGGCATCCTATGACAGATTCCTCAAGTATTTTAAAACCTTGCTATACAGAATTATGGAAGAAACGACATTGAGAAAACCAGAAGCCATACTTGTTAGTTCAGTTCCCCTGAACTGTGGTTGGTGGGTGCAGGTGCGGTTGCGTCTGATGTAGAATCGGGGAAACTCCGTCCACGTATCAGCTGAATTTACCAGTCTGAACCAGTTCAACAAAACTGGCAAGCTTTCTTCAACTGCATTCGGGCTGGTAAATCTGGCCAATACATAGACCTGTTTTCCCGGCTCGAACTTTCAATCTGTAAGCGGCCTTAGATGTTACAGCGTAGGTGGTGGTAGTTTATTTTGCACTCTGAGGAAACTTATTTTTGCAGTGTGTTTTTTTTTTTTTTTTTTTTTTTTTTTTTTTTTAATAGGGTTCTATTAAGATTTGTAATAAAACGCTATAATGGTTCCTCCTCTTATTTACTTGTACAGTTATCCCTATTGTCACTGTACGTTGTGTACAAGTTCCTCTTTACCTCCTAATGGAAGACGTATCATACTCAGGGTGACAGATGGATGTAAAGGGACAGACTGTGCGATAAATAAAATGCAATGTACTGTTACACAGCCTTGTGGTTTTATTATTCATGTGAAACACCTGGACAATGGTTGTCCTACACAGCAAGGAAAGGGTTCTTAACTGTAAGAGCAGATGAGCAAGAGGTTTGCTGGCAATGTAGATAAATTGAGAAGATTTTGCTGCATTTGCATAGTAGTATACTGTACCTTAAAGGATTTGTCTGGGGAGTATTTATTCACTTACCTGATCTGGCAGAATGCCAGCCCCCATAGCAGAGGTGAGGAGGAGGAGCAGCGACCTGGGGAGCCAGACATTGCTTCCGATCACATGCCTCAGAGATCATGACGTCGCTGGAACCCCTGGGTCCATCAAAAGCATTCCACCGGGCCAGGTAAAGTGAATAAATACTCTCCGGACAATCCATTCAAGGCTAAGGCCCCACAGCCAAAAAGCACTGTGGGAAAAGACCGTGGCGGAAACTTATCACTGTTTCTTCCACAGCTCTTTTCAAAGAAAGTCTGCAGTCTTCCTCTGCGAACTTTGTCCCTATTATACCTATAAGGAAAACGCCAGCGTATCTGTAGGTATTATTGACATGCTGCGATTTACAAAAAACGCGAGTTTTTGAAATCGCAGAGTTTCTGCTGCGGATATTTTTCTGCAGTGTTTGCAGTCACTGTAAAATGCTGCGTCTTCTGCCGCAGCCAAATCTCTACTAGGGCAGATTGACTATTAGTGGCCCTCACTTTGTGTAGTCAGCGAGAATTCACACACAGCTGATTTACTACAGAAGCCTATACATTGTAGCTGAATGAGGCTTGCATACCTACATGCACAAGCTGCAGAAATGTCTTCAATAAATTGCCCCTCAGACTAGGCACACACAGGGAATACTTGCAGCAGGTTAGTTGCCAGAGGCTCATCCACTGCAATGCAAATCTAATCCACCTGTAGCACAAAGTGACCTGTGCTGCAAATTTGTAAATCCATAGCATGTTAAAGAGGACCTTTCATGTCCTCAGGCACATGCGTTTTTTTTATACGGCTAGAAAGCCGACAGCGCGTAGACTGTCAGAAACGCCTTTCTGATGATGGGCAGAAAACTAACGGCACCAATATCTCCAGCCCCAGGGCATATAACGGGAAAGCCAGCAGGGCGCAGAATTCAGCGCACTGTAGGCTTTCTAGCGGTATATAGCCGCATGTGCCTGAGGACATGAAATGTCCTCTTTAACGGGGTTTACCAGGCAAAAAGTTTTTTTTTTTTTTTTAAATGAAAGTCTTAGTGCTATTAATAGGTTAATAAATGCACCCATATACCTTTAGCAGTGTTTTGAGTGATTTCTGGGTGTCTCTGGGAGCTCCTGGTATCTTCTGCATTTGTTTACATGGTTCAGCCTTCTGCTACATAACTTCCACACTAGCTACCTCTCTCCTCTCTCCCTCCATGTCTCTAGCTATCCCACTCATAACTACTAGCCCTGCCTTACTTAGTCAGCTCAACCCCCGACCCCATTATATACTTACCTCTCTTCCTCCTGCGGGACGGCCAATCCTTCTTTTCTGACTGCCGTGCTTGCTATAGACCCAGCGCTGCTCTGTGGCCGACGATCCACCTCTACTGCGCAGGTCTGTGATGCTGCTCCCATAACACAGTACAGGTGGATTAGCGCGGCTCTGTGCAGCCGATAAGTCTACAGCACGCGCCGGCAGGAGCCGTCCCGCAGGAAGAAGCTAGGTGAGTATGATGGAGTGGATGGGGTGAGTAGTGACATTCGGCCCCACGGATATGGGTAAATATACATTTTTGATAAATTATGTTATTTAGAAAGTAGGAGGGTGATTAGTGTAGGAATTTCCATTTATCCCGGACAACTCCTTTAATGTATGCTGTGGATTCACCCTGCTAGTTACAACCTGTGCAGTGGGAGATCTGTGGCAATTCTTGCTGGTGAATTGCCACGAGGTCCTCCCAATTTTCAGAGTTTTTGTGGCCACAGATTTTAGAAAAACAGCTGAGTTTCCACAGGAAAGTCCGCAGCATGCCCATCTGCATGACCCGAAAATCCATCGTCTGCAGACCTGCTTGCTGAAATTGGCTGTGGTGTATAAGCAAAGGCTCAGCAGGTAGTTGGTGCATAGAGAAAAGATTCCTATCACAGCAAGATGAGAAATCATATATACTTAAAGAAAATAAATCTAATAGTCCCAGAAACACTCAGCAAAGAAAGGGCTGGAACTTATTGGGCAAGGAATGATCATTTACATATACAGTAATACCTCGTACACTCGTGTTTCCGAATTTGCGAATTCACAGATTCGCGATATTTTTTTGGCAACTAACATATATAGATTTTGCTCTTTTTTTCTCAGATCTGTGAAATTTAATAAAAAAAAAACACCTTCGCTATTGGGTAGTAGCGTCCTGTTCGTTACGTACCCGGTAATTAGTTTCATTTTACTGTGAGTGTATAAGAAAAATGAATGAATGTATTAATATACAGTACTGTACAGTATACTTTAGTATACTGTACAGTACTGTAGGGTAAAGTTTATTGATATTTAGGGGTTAAACATTAGAAATCGGCATTGTAAGCGCTTCTAAGCGCTTGTACCAAACATTCGCGATTCCTCGCGATCCGCGACCCGCTCTGTAACCTAACCTCGCGAATGTACGAGGTATTTCTGTATGCCAATATATAAGGCCAACAGGATCAAAATTAAAAAGTGTCTGCTTTGTTTTTTTTCTAAAAACAGTGCCACACATGTCCATAGGTTGCATTTGGTACTGCAGTTCAGCCTCATTTTTATCAATAAGTTGCAATACCTGATGTAGCCTATAGATAAGCATGACAGTCTCTAGAGCAGAGATGGTGAACCGGTGACACGCTAAGACATTTTGGGTAACACACATTGTCCAAACCAATTGGCAGCTGCAGGGGCACACCTTCCATGAAGCGACCTGAGTCGATGGACAAGTGAGCCGCTACTCTGAGTGGGGGAAAAAAAATGGGGTCATATACTCTTGGCGGGCTTTAAAAAAAAAAAAAAAAAAAAAAAAAGGGTTAAATACTGTGTGGGGGCCAAAAATAGGGGGATCATCTGTGTGTGTTGGGAGGGTGTAAAAAAAAAAAAAAAAAAAAAAAAAAATAAGATGGGGTCACATACTGTGTGGGAGCCATAAAAAGATGTGACAGGGCACCTGAGTTAAGCTAGGTTTTTTTGTTTTTTTTTAACGAATTTTGGAATTTTGACACGAACTCTAAAGGTTAACCATCTCTGCTCTAGAGGAAAGCAGACCCCTTTTTGAACCACAGATCTACACATACAAGCAATAGTTTATGGATTGTGACACATTGAGGCTACATGCACACGTAAATGGGTTAGCTGAGGATTTTCTGCACCACGAAAAAAAAATCTATACAAAGAATTGACATTGTGGATATTAAAATCTGTATCATATGTCAATTTCCATAAGCACTGTGTTTCAGCTATCTGGCGGTTGCATTGAAATTAATAGAGCTGCGCGTAAACTGTCCAACCTGCTGCTTCATTTCAAAACACCCCAGTTCTTGTGATCGGTGGGGGTCTCTGTGGTCAGATCCCCAATGATCAGCAAGTTATCCCTATCCTTTGGATAGCGGGTCATTTCTTATTACTGGAATACCCCTTTAAAGGGAACCTGCCAGGTTATTTGGGAACACAAAAACTGCCAACATTCTGTTATAAGCCAGGATTTAGGGTCCAAAACCTGTGCATCATACCACCATTTGCCACCGGTATCCCTAGGAACTGAAACGTGAAGACTGTGGTGTGGGCTAAGGGACTCCTACACATGCACACAGTGCAGCCACGGTTAGTACCCTTGAAGACCCTGGTGTGGGCTAAGGGACTGCTGCGCATGCGCACAGTGAAGCCACATTCAGTACACCTCACATGCACCCAAAGTGCACAGCATACACAGACATGTGAGATGTACTGACCTCAGCTTCAGTGTGAGAAATGCGCATGCGCCAGAGTCCCACAGTTGACTCCATCTCAACAGGCACTGGGCATCTTCAAGTTTGGATTCCTAAGTATAACAGCAAACAAAAGCAGTATGATGCAGAGGTTTGGGACCCTAAACCCTGGCTACTTAATGGCATGATTTAGTGGTCCCAAACACTCAGGTTCCCTTTAAATGCTACTGTATTGTGCTGCAGAATGAAAATCCGTAATGTGTGCATGTAACCTAAGAGACACAAGGCGCTGATTGCCAGCTCAGAGGATATTATAAGAGACAGGAGGCGCTGAAGGCTACATGTTATATTTTATTGTCAATATGGTTAACATTTTATCATACTGCTTTCTGTATAAAACATGCACTTTGAGGGATATTTAGGCGTACAGCATGAACGAGCCCACATAAATTATATTTATATATATACTTTTTTCTTAATAAGACCATGTAAAAATAATTCCAATAAGCACCTCCAAGGTCCTTATTTCTTTCATTTTTTTTTAATTTTTTTTTTATTTTTACATCCCAGCTAAACATTCTTCAAAAATGCTCCGATACGAAATGTATTCAATAACCTAGAGCTAGGTGCTAGAGAACAGTTCCTGAAATATTAAAATACATCTACAGTATGACGGAAGCTTGTGACAGCCCATGGTTTTATGTGCGTGTGTGGGGGAGTGCTAGAAACACTTAAAAGAAAAAAAAAAAAAAAAAAAAACATTTATTCAATCATAGGTGTCTGGCTTTCTCTGCAGAAATAAAAACATAAGTAGAACAGAAAACAAACCAAGGCAAGAAACAGAAAAAAAAAAACCAAAAACATAGCACTTATTGGACACCATTTTCTTCCAGGAGGGGGTGCAGTAGAGGCAGCCATGTTGTGGGTTGTAGTCGTAGTCATGAGAATACAGCCGAGGAAATGGCAACATCTCTAAGGCACCAAAGACTTTCTAAACATCTCTAAGGCATCCCTTAAAGTCGGTATTTCCTTACAAAATACCCTCTATATATATATATATATATATATATATATATATATATATATATATATATATGATACAAAATGTCTCACCTCATCTGGACACAGGCAGCTTATAACTTTACTTTCTCCTCCCCCCCGATCCTCCCTTGTACTGACTAGGACATATCAGTGTAAACTAGGGAGGCAGTCTATGCTATAGCAGATAAAACCTACTGACTCTACTTCTGTACACATAGCTACTTGTACTAAAACAGTGGTCACCCACACAGGAAGACAAGTGGTTGCTAGGCAACCTGAAGTAAGACACCCTTCAGAAGACACTGGTCAAGATATAAACGGCTTCTACAAATGTATGTAATACTATTTGTACTATCCATATGGCGAAACCGTAGTGGGATTAGGTTATAATAAGCTGCATTCACGTGTACACATACCCCACCCACAAAATGGCGGCTGCTACATCACAGACAATGGGTACATATAGAAATTTGTGTCTCGGTGACTACTAATACTGAGGGTTGAAGAAATGTGTCATGGAAGGGGGGGGGGGGGAGAAGGTTAATCATATTTCTAGAATTTTCCCAAATACATTCAAAAAAATCCTGCCCACCCCCTCCCAAAATAATTAGTGCGACACTTTAGCCCCCTGTAAGAGCTAAATAAGCTTTATCTGCAGCCAAGAGGGCTGGGGCTTAGTGATGGAATGGTCAAACTAGTTTGACTTTTTTTTTTTCTATTTAAGGCATCCAGAATTTTTTGGAAGAAGATAATTCGTAGTTACACAGGCTTCGAGACTGAATGTGCTCAGCGCTTGCATGCAATTTATTTTTTTTTCCCATAATCCCTCTCTAGGAGTCAGACAGAGGGATAAACACTATGGCTTTGTACATGTGCATAGTCACAACCGAAGGTATTGGTCAAAGAGTACAAAAATAAAGGGTGGCATTCTCACAAAGCCTCTGGCGGTACAGTACGATACAAATATATACACGGTGTATACATGGTCTTTTTTTTTTTTTTTTTTTCTCATTGAGGAGCTCATTCATTGGCTGAGCTTTACAAAGCACCAAAACCACTGTGGAAGCCGTCAGCTGTAAAACCGGCGCTCGTCTGTAGTCGGGATGTAGTGTAAATGTTTTTGAGGAGCCAGTACTCGTCCCCCACTGTTTGCCATCCTCCATTGCAGCTTTTACGTCTTGGGTCCTGGTTCAGCGGTAAAAGCCGTTTTCTGAAATTTTCATTGCAAGGTATCGGGAGTGTAACCTGGGTATTAATCCCGGGTAGGGGTCTACTTTATCACAGTGACTTCTGACCACCCTGAGCATTCCAAAGCCACTCATCAGGAAATAACATTACTTCTTCTCTCTTTCTATATTGCAGCAACAATTTTTTTGTAAACCTCTGATATATATAAGCACAGTCTTTTTGGAAAAATATAGTTTTTTTTTTTTCTCTTTTTTTGATATTTTGGACACCTTATTTTGCGTTCAGTCTTATTTTTTTCATTTAATGGAAGAAATCATCTTGTAATGGGCACTGCATTCACAGAAGGCAGTTAACTGAAAGACAAGAAGATGACAATTAGAGACAAAAATGACAAAATGGGTCCATGCATAAAGTCGGGAAAAGCAAGAAAATGCAAGTTAGTAGCACTAAAGTGTATCTCTGCTCCAAGACATCATATTATATACAGCTTCAAGAGCAGGATTATAAAGCAGAGTAAATCCCCTCAGGACTAGGAGAGACAGTGAGAGTCCTGGTTACCTCGCCCACACACAGTGATTTAGAGCTCTCCCTGCATCAGTGTGTACAAAGAAGGCGGTCAGTCACTGGGAAGGGTAACCAGGATTCTCACTGTTTATCCTAGGAGTCCTGTGGGGATTTACTCTGCTTTATACTCAGAAATCCTCCTCTGATTCATATAACCCTATATATCACAGAGCTCAGCTTCTCTCCTCCTCTGATTCATATAACCCTATATATCACAGAGCTCAGCTTCTCTCCTCTATCATATAACCCTATATATCACAGAGCTCAGCTTCTCTCCTCTATCATATAACCCTATATATCACAGAGCTCAGCTTCTCTCTCTATCATATAACCCTATATATCACAGAGCTCAGCTTCTTTCCTCCTAACATATAACCCTATATATCACAGAGCTCAGCTTCTCTCCTCTATCATATAACCTATATATCACAGAGCTCAGCTTCTCTCCTCGATCATATATACCCTATATACCACAGAGCTCAGCTTCTCTCCATCATATAACCCTATATATCACAGAGCTCAGCTTCTCTCCTCCTAACATACAACCCTATATATCACAGAGGTCAGCTTCTCTCCCTCTATCATATAACCCTATATATCACAGACCTCAGCTTCTCTCCCTCTATCATATAACCCTATATATCACAGAGCTTAGCTTCTTTCCCTCTATCATATATACCCTATATATCACAGAGCTCAGCTTCTCTCCTCTATCATATAACCCTATATATCACAGAGCTCAGCTTCTCTCCTCTATCATATAACCCTATATATCACAGAGCTCAGCTTCTCTCCTCTATCATATAACCCTATATATCACAGAGCTCAGCTTCTCTCCTCTATCATATAACCCTATATATCACAGAGCTTAGCTTCTTTCCCTCTATCATATATACCCTATATATCACAGAGCTCAGCTTCTCTCCTCTATCATATAACCCTATATATCACACAGCTCAGCTTCTCTCCTCTATCATATAACCTATATATCACAGAGCTCAGCTTCTCTCCTCTATTATATAATCCTGTATATCACAGAGCTCAGCTTCTCTCCTCTATTATATAACCCTATATATCACAGAGCTCAGCTTCTCTCCTCTATCATATAACCCTATATATCACAGAGCTCAGCTTCTCTCCTCTATCATATAACCCTATATATCACACAGATCAGCTTCTCTCCTCTACTATATAAACCTATATATCACAGAGCTCAGCTTCTCTATCATATAACACTATATATCACAGAGCTCAGCTTCTCTCCTCTATTATATAACCCTATATATCACAGAGCTCAGCTTCTCTCTATCATATAACCTATATATCACAGAGCTCAGCTTCTCTCCTCTATCATATAACCCTATATATCACAGAGCTCAGCTTCTTTCCTCCTAACATATAACCCTATATATCACAGAGCTCAGCTTCTGTCCTCGATCATATATACCCTATATACCACAGAGCTCAGCTTCTCTCCATCATATAACCCTATATATCACAGAGCTCAGCTTCTCTCCTCCTAACATACAACCCTATATATCACAGAGGTCAGCTTCTCTCCCTCTATCATATAACCCTATATATCACAGAGCTTAGCTTCTTTCCCTCTATCATATATACCCTATATATCACAGAGCTCAGCTTCTCTCCTCTATCATATAACCCTATATATCACAGAGCTTAGCTTCTTTCCCTCTATCATATATACCCTATATATCACAGAGCTCAGCTTCTCTCCTCTATCATATATACCCTATATATCACAGAGCTCAGCTTCTCTCCTCTATCATATAACCCTATATATCACAGAGCTCAGCTTCTCTCCTCTATCATATAACCCTATATATCACAGAGCTCAGCTTCTCTCCACTATCATATAACCTATATATCACAGAGCTCAGCTTCTCTCCACTATCATATAACCCTATATATTGCAGAGCTCAGCTTCTCTCCTCTATCATATAACCCTATATATCACAGAGCTCAGCTTCTCTCCTCTATCATATAACCTATATATCACAGAGCTCAGCTTCTCTCCACTATCATATAACCTATATATCACAGAGCTCAGCTTCTCTCCTCTATCATATAACCCTATATATCACAGAGCTCAGCTTCTCTCCCTCTATCATATAACCCTATCTATCACAGAGCTCAGCTTCTCTCCTCTATCATATAACCCTATATATCACAGAGCTCAGCTTCTCTCCATCATATATCCCTATATATCACAGAGCTCAGCTTCTCTCCACTATCATATAACCTATATATCACAGAGCTCAGCTTCTCTCCACTATCATATAACCCTATATATCACAGAGCTCAGCTTCTCTCCTCTATCATATAACCCTATATATCACAGAGCTCAGCTTCTCTCCTCTATCATATAACCTATATATCACAGAGCTCAGCTTCTCTCCACTATCATATAACCTATATATCACAGAGCTCAGCTTCTCTCCACTATCATATAACCCTATATATCACAGAGCTCAGCTTCTCTCCTCTATCATATAACCCTATATATCACAGAGCTCAGCTTCTCTCCTCTATCATATAACACTATATATCACAGAGCTCAGCTTCTCTCCTCTATCATATAACCCTATATATCACAGAGCTCAGCTTCTCTCCTCTATCATATAACCTATATATCACAGAGCTCAGCTTCTCTCCTCTATCATATAACACTATATATCACAGAGCTCAGCTTCTCTCCTCTATCATATAACCCTATATATCACAGAGCTCAGCTTCTCTCCCTCTATCATATAACCCTATATATCACAGAGCTCAGCTTCTCTCCTCTATCATATAACCCTATATATCACAGAGCTCAGCTTCTCTCCCTCTATCACGTACGCCTATATATTCTGATAGGTTTCTGTAAAACAATAAAAACCTCTGACCAGGTAAGGATATTATTCTCCAGTACATCTAACCATGATCAAATATCTAATGGTTTACAATGATGACATGCATTTTCTATAGTTGCTGTAGTTTGTGTCAGTGACATGATCTGCAGCATATCAGGGGTTAACAAAACGACAAATTAACGGTCTGAAAAATATTTATTGACCCTACGAAAAATATTTCATATGCAATAAACAAACCAGAAAGAAAACACTGCAAAACACACATCAAACCTACCACACAAAAAAGCAAAAAGCCCACAGCAAACAAACATGTAATATTGACACGCCACCATCTTCACCACATCTGATTCGCCTATAGCTTTCTCAATGGTATTCAGGACAATAGAAAGCATAAGGGCCAAATATAATTTTATAAATGATGCTTTGTGCTATATTTATACAGATGTAGCAGAGTTAATCCACATTTCTGCAGTGGGATAAGTTACTACAGGGCAATATCTTATCACAGAGTCAACAAAAGCCAATGGAAGGTCATTGAAATATAGATTTATCAATGAGGTTTCATAGACTTTTTGTCTTCTATGATAACATATCATTCAGAGTCAATTTATCCCACTGCGGAAAGTTGGGTTAACTCTCGGCTATATCTGTACATACATCTACAAAATATACATGCAGAATAAATGATATTATTCCTATTAGTCTCCAGCAGGTTGCCGAGAGCAGCCTTATAGACCTGGACATTCAGCTTTCCACTATATATGGACTCTAGAGCTCTTGATATTTAAAGAATCTGCCATGTTTTCCACTTCATAATTTGGGTCCCAAAGTAATATCAATGACAATGATGAAAATACATTCACTGGCACTGATGACGTCATCGAGGCCTCAAGTGTAAGACGCCCCAAGCTGCTCCCCACAGTCATTGATATTGCCTTGGTCTAGTAGCTTGTCGGCTTTCTATTCTGTAGGTCACCGTTCTAGTTGATGTTCCCCAAGTAAGATATCCTCAGGAGACACATGATGCAAACATCAATCCACAAACGCAGGCAGGAAAACAATATCTAGATCAAATATGCATTCCAATTTCCAAAGCCAATTACCCAATGTTACTGCTTCAGAAATCAAAAACATCATCCCCATCATCCTCTACGTCATCCAGAGACCAGTCCCAGTCTTTAAAGGCCAGGTCAAGCAGTCTGCAACAGGAGTGTTGAGGTTTAAGAGCAAGGCTTATGAAGAAATCCCCAGTGGACTCTCTTGGGGGACCATGTTTAACCTGTATGTTCACCTCTGAATCAAGGACATATATATCATGGCGTATGCACCTCATTTGGTCAGCAGCCATCTTGCTTGGCTCCCCCCATACACACTGAACTGGAACAGGATAGGGGAGAAGACTGCTACAAGACTCCTCCCAGGGAACAAAAAGATTGGGTAGTTGAGATCAAACTGCCCAATCTTAATTTCCCCCAGACACCCGCTTTCAGAGTAGAGACATGAGACCCCTACAGATTGAAACTGATGGCTTCACCCAATACCCATCTAATGGTACTTCATTAAAGGTAAAATCATAAATGCACATTGTATATATTAACACATACCCACTTACACTTAGCAAAAAAAAATAAAATAAAATAAAACAAATGATTTGTGACAGTGGACAATATAGACATGACCAATGACATCTCCCTCCACACTAGGACTAGTAATAGAACATTGACGTGACACCCAGAGCTAAGACTCTTAGGGTATGTTCACACACAGTTTTTTTTGCAGGTCGTTTTTTTTTTTTTTTTTTTAAGCGTTTTTTTTTGCACACTGTATAGACTTAAAAAAAAACAAAAAACACACGTCGAGTTTTTCCGCCTCCCATTCATTTGAATTGTTTTTTCTAGCCAGAATCTGCCTAAAGATAGAAAGATAGATCATGTCAATTTTTTTTTCCCGGTAGCTGGAAAAATCAGCTAGAGGAAAAAAAAATAGCTCTGAAATGAATGGGAGGCGGATTGTGCCAAAAAATCCTCCTGTAAAAAAAAAAACTGTGCAAACTCACCCTTACACTAGACATATCAGTACAGGGTATGTAGACAGTAGAAGGGCTCGATGTATGCGTAGCAGGTTAGTGAGTGTTACAAGCCCAGCGCTGACTGCAGAGTGATGCATGCTGGGCACGGAGCGGGGAGTACATATGACCACTCTTACTTACTGTTGCATTTGAAAAGGGTAAAAGTAAAGTCAATGGAGAATGATTCGGAGGACAGGAGCAGAGCTAGAAACAAAATTAGTAACAAGAAGATGGAGAAGAGAGATAGGGGGAAAAATAAAAAAAGAAAAGATGCTGTATTTAACCAGTGTGCTGCCAGGGCGGGCTGACAGGTGAACAGTGCTTGACAGTAAGTGACTAGTCTGTATTATATAAGGCATGTTACCCTAAGCAGAGAAATAGCATAAAAGCATGCAATCTATTTTCAGGGTTCATGGCCAGGGTTAGTCAGGATAGGTCTAAAAACTTAAAGGTTTATTTGCATGAGTAATTTTCATACCAAAAGTCCTGCAAGGCTGTAACTATCTGTTACTACCAAGTCTCGGTCCATGTGAGCACCTTAATTCCCCCACCTGTACCTTAGGCCAGGAGAGGGACTCCTAGCACTAAAGTTATGTATGATGCCAGGAGTCCCTGCCTCCCAATGACATATTTTCCTGTAGTGATGATAGTACGGAACAACATGTCACTGGAAGCAGAAACCTTCTAGCATCATACATAACTAGTATGCTAGGAGTCCCTCTACCGGCATAGGGTACAGGCCAGGAAATAAGGCGCTCACTAAGAAGAGACCTGGCCGTGGGGAAAGTGACTGAGCATGTCCACCAACACTGATTAGAAGGGCGTGCACACTGCTATACACTTTGAACACTAGGTGGCACCATACCAAGTTAATGTCATAACCCTTCACTAGATCTTATAGGTAACAGCAGGTATAGACCATTAAAATATTCGTCAAATGAATATAATAACAACCCCTTTAATTTTTACTAAGGCTATGGTATCTAGAGAAAGTCATTGGTGACAAAACATTAGGACCATATACTACTAATGCCCATATTGTGTATCTGTGTGCTATAAAATTCTGTAGGCATATACTGTACACCTGCAGCATGTGTCATCTGACTGCGCTAGTATTATTTTCAAGAAGCACTGACTCGAGGGAAAATACGGCATCACAGAGCAGCACCTGGAGGAGACCCTACAAGTCTGTAGTATGGACTGTGTGCCCTATACAGGGTTCAAGCATACAACATTGGCCGTGTGTATGAAGCCTTAGTGGGAGTATTTCATAGTCTTTCAGCAAGTAGCCCTTCTATCTTACCCTCACAGAATTAATATACAATATACAGTAGTGTAATGTGCTGGATAATATAAAAACATTATTACCTGGGTTTGTTAGGAGGAAGTTGTCGACTAGGCCGCCTCATCGACGTGTTTGGCTGTACCTTTATGGAAGTTCTTGGAGAGGAGCGGGCAAAGGGATCAGGTGCAGGCGGCTTTTTGGGGATTTTTTTTGCCAGCCGACTCACCCACTTCTGCTGTTCTTCCGTGGAGGTTGCTAATAAAAGTAAATTCTTAGCCGTAGAAATATCGTAATTTACTGTGAGAAAAGAATAAATACAAAAGAAAAACAAAAATGAACACCAGGTAAGACAATTTTTGAGAAAATCTACATAGAGATGCTCGGGGCCATGGTTAGTAGACAACAGCATGTCACAGCACAAAATGGACAAGTAAAAACTACATTCTCATCCATGAGGAGCTATAATCCATTGAAGTTACAGGCCCAAGGCGTGAGGCTGCACTACTGAGCGATTCTCATGACCCTGTCTCATTGGGGGAGATTTATTAATATGATCTCAAAGCAAAACTGTCTCACCTGCCCATAGCAACCGTGAAAAATGAAAGTTGCGCTGTGATTGGTTGTTGTGCGTTTTGCATTTAGACCATTTTAATAAATCTGCCCCAATGTATCCCTCACGTCTGATTTCTGTCAGGTTGACTGCTGCCAAAGAGACCTTGTGTGGATTCAAATCAATGGTTCTATCTTGACAGATTTCACAATATCTCAGTGGTGCAGCCTCAGGCTTTCGGGCCTGTTCAAGCTAAATATATAGAAGATATTTAAAAACAGTGGTCGCATTATAAAAGGGATTTATATACATTTCTCCTGGCAAGCGACACATACAAAGCTATGGCTAATAGCGAAACCAAGTCTCTTCACTGGCAAGACATTGCCATTCAGGAAATTAGGGCCAGGGAAAGTAAGCATTTAACACAATGTGACTGTGAGAACATAAAACATGGCGGCTGACCAAGCACTGTAGTGTCATCATTCGGTCTATAGACCTTGGAATGCCCGACATAAAGACGGCATGTCACACTTACCTTTGCAAGGTGCTATCATGTCTTCCTTTTTATCCATATGGTCCTTGTGGCACTTGATATGGCAGCGCCGGCACTCTAAGGCAGGAGGGGGTTTGAACATGTGCCACAGGGGCTTCATACAGGCGTCACAGCTTGTGGGGAAGTGATATAACGTGGGGATGAACTCATGTCCTTTGTGACAGATATAGTTTGATTTCTCCACTGGGTCCACTGGGAATTCTTGTTCTTTTTTGCTTTCTCCTTCATTGTCATATAAAATCTATGGGGAAAAAAGATATTAATGAAAAAAAAAAAAAAAAAAAAAAAATCAAAAAATCCAGAAAATATCAATAAAAGAGATCATATTATAAAATGTGACCCCCTCTGGTCTGGAAGAGGCCTCGATAATAATGGTCTACAAGGATTTTCATAAAGGCCTAAACATCAAACTTGCCTGGAAAATCCGAGGAATCTCTTTAGCATCCGCCCGATACACATCTGTCTGAGTTACCTGCCGCACGTGGAATAGTTTACTGGCAACATAAGAAGTGCAGAATTAAAAAATAATATCAATACAAATAATATTAGCATTGTTTTACTGTATACTGTAAAGTGAGATAGCTAACTGTAATGTACACCTGTAGTGCTGACACCTAAAGGTCAATATGAAAACTGCAATATTCTTTACAATTCTTAATTTGTTCCTCATTACATGGATTATCACAATTTAATTACCAAATGATGATGTTTTTAACAAAACTGGGATATAAAAACATAAAAATATGCCATTTTCTGAAGATAGAATCCATTTGGCACCAGTGATTAGAAATACTTACTCTATATCTAATACCATGTATGGATTGGACAGCTCTTTATCCTGCTCGCTGTCATAAAACAGGATTTTCTTGCTGCTAACCACCACGTACTGGAGGACAAAAGCAAAGATAAGTGAATGAACAATGCAGCAGGTTGTACAATGCAGCCATACATGGGACATTACATGAAATTTTGGCTATACAGGATTAGACAAACAGTGCCACACCTGTCCATGGGTTGTGTGTGGTACTGCAGCTCAACTTTATTGATATGAATAGGGATGAGCTGGAATTATACAACCTGTGGTCAAGTGGGGCAATGTATTTGGAAGAGAGCAGTCATGTTTCTCTAATGCTGTACAATTCCTTTAATACTCCCCATCATCATTACAGCAGAATAAAATGGGCTCCTACACTCACCTTTTTAATCCAGCCAAACTTCTTAGTGTTTCGCACAGGAAGTGACAACCATCCTTCCAGTCTGGATTCTGTAGGGCCGTGAATGAGACAAATTATGCAACGAGTATTAGTTTTCGACAGACATTTATACTACGGATTACACACAAATGTGTCGAGCAGCGATGATCCAAGCTACAAGCATTCAAGGCAAAGCAATCCTATAGTGCGTCTGTGGTCTGATTCCATAGACAGTGCTCTCCCATTACTTCACCTGCTCAGAATTCGGATTACCCACAACGGGGGCAACTTGAATGGGAATAGGTACACCATGCTATAAATTCTATCTATATGATGCTCTATATAAAAAAGTAAAACATTCTCATGGTAGGACTGAAGAAAACCAAAATCATCAGAAAAAACACCACTGCCAACATTAAAGAGAAATATAGAGGGTCTATCCTAGGGGTAGGTCATCAATATCTGGTCTGTGAGGGTCCCAAAACCCTGCTCTCCATTCTCAGCAGATGGCACACAGAAAATGAAGCAGGAAGCAGATAGCTTCGTTCTCTATGTAGTGGTCAGTCCAGGGTATTGCAGATCAGCTCCCATTGAAGTGACTGTTCAGCCTCTACACAGAGAACAGCGCCGTCTGCTTCCTGCTTCATTCTCTGTGCATCTGAACAGCTAAATGGTGGGGGGTATTGGTTGTCTGATATCTGACTGATTGACTGATCTGACATCAATAATATTAGCTCAGAAAATCCCTTTAAAAGCAGAATCGGTACTGCTCATAATGGACCTCTGCAAGTCGCCTAATACAAGGACTTTCATTAGGATATGATCCATTTTGCATAGCTTTACACTATAAGCAGAAACAGACAGGATCCTGGACATGTCCAAGATGGCGATAGGTGGATGCTTGGCCTGTGGGTAAGTGGCACACAGACATATCACTTATTTTAAGAACAACTCTAGAGCCATACAGTCCAGAATGCATGCGGTCAGTATTCATGCCATGCTGATCCCACACCTGTGGTTATAGACTTGTGTGACCAGAAGAGTAGGACAAATGTTAGACAAGGGCCAGGGACAACAAGTTATGGGGTCACACGGTGCAGCACACTGTTGCACAGCGATGTCACCTTCGTTGTCATCGCTATCGGGATCTGTAGGGGTTCGTGCACGGGGTGTTGGCTCCTCCTCTGAGTCCGTATCAGAATCAGAGTTGAAAAGCAAGCGAGTACGGGAGGGCCTAGTGCCAATGCTGACAGAAGTAGAGGAACGCTGGTAGGTGAATGACATGGACTCCGTAGTACGGGACTGAGTGATGTGAACTGGAAACCCGGCACAGAACCGGAAGGAAGAGTGCAGATGAGAAGTTATGAAAAGATATTGTAAGTAAAGAAAGGAGAAAAACAAGGTTACATCTAACAGGAATGAAATACATGTGAAAACTAATGCTCTAGAAAGGAAAGAATCTGGAAGCAATTTTACATTTGTCAAGCAAAACCCTTAAAGGGCATTTCTATAACAGGATATGTCATTGTGCTTGTGTTTTTAAGGATTATGCCTTGAGGGGTCTGATGTGACGGGTTCTTCATTGATCCTAACAACAAAAGAGTCAGAGGTGCCTCTAGCTATCCTCTGTTCAGCATGCTTTAGAAAAGGAGGCCTAGAGTGTTAGGGTGCTTTCGGACAGTCACGTTGGGAGCAAGTTAAACCACCTCGGAGAACTCTGCATGCAGTTTTCATGTGTTTTTTTTTACATGTGAAGCATGTTAAATAAATGTGTTTCACCTGTAAAATGAAAAAAAAAAAAAAAAAACTGCATCAAAAACGTATCAAAACTGTATGCAGATTTTTAACTGCACCCAACCTGACTATCTGAATATACTGTAAGTAGCACTTTGGTCCCTATATCCTGAGGATACTGTCAGCGATGAGAAAACCCCTCTAATACAGTGTGTACATGTTCTTGGATGAAATGGAGACCAATAAATATCCACCATTAGAAACTGAAGGGACTGTAGAGCTGTGTCGACTGAACTATAGGGTCTAGACATTGCCCTTACTATAAAATGCCAACTAGCTCAGACGCTTTGGGAATCTAGAAAGCTAGCACTACTACACTACATGATTTGCACTATATCAGGAATTCCCATTTTCTAGCTTATATAGTCCAACCGCCTCTGGATTTCTTGTCCATATGGAACCTGGCAGACATGCTTGGATGGACACAATAGGCCAATTAACCCTCAGCGAGCCAACTTTCGCCCCAACGGGAAACATGGACTCCACTTGGGTGACTGGCTTGAAGCCAAAACCAAATGTGGATTGAAATAAAAGGAAAAGAATCACCTGTTCTATATACTCCCTTTAAGATCCACACCTGGTTTTGGCAGCAAAAACTAGATCTGAAAACCTAAAGACCATCCCTGCTTGTTTAATTTGGGAACGGAGGACCCCCTCCAAGTAAATGAAACTGACTGTAGTTCCATGTACAGCGGGCGGCCAGAATGGCACTGTACATGAAAAACAGTAAAATGTTAAACTAGTGCTGCATCGTCTTCAGAGTTCAGACCCTCAATGTCCACAAAGTGATGCATATCCCAGCGTTATGCCATCACTTTATAAGATGGGAATACCCCTTTAATAATCAGAAAATCATTCTGACTAATAACCTTATCACCAAAGGAAAGTTTTAGTCTTCGAAGGGAAAAAGTAGTATCCACAATAGAGAGATCTAAAATGATGTAATGAATTCACATCACGTCAGGGAGGTTCAACTGATGTTACATCCATTGTAAAGGCCATTGATGATCAATTGGGAATTAACCATCAAGAATCTGACTTAGAAGAAGGAAGCTAGAGTGCCATGGCCCCTTTACAGAGGTAGAGGATGGAGCTGTAATTGAAGACACTGTCACACTCTTATACGGTAATGTGCTCAGATAAACGGTAAAGTGACCAGGGTACTAACTTCATTATGCTGAATGGTTGGGGTTCAGTTCCCGACTGATGAAATACCGATGGCCTATCCTTAGTAAATTAGGATAGCCCCTTTACTGGTAAGTAATCATCATTTGGGTATGCCTTTCCAACCATATAAATCCATGAAGTTATCTAAAGGTCCCTACAACTGTGCAAAAGTTGCTTTCCAGTAGCAGTCAATGTGAAATATTACCATTTGTGTGCCTTTACAAGGTGCGTATCAAGAGGGGGTAAAAATGTCATATAACAGGACTTTGCCTGTGGATGTAATGCAGGTCCCACATTTCTACTAGATGGTAACTGAAAAGCCTAAGCGCTTTACCTGGGTATCCATCATCGTTGTCAGTGTCACCGTGCCCGCTGCCAATACTTGTGCTGTCCATGCTGATGTGAATGGACTGCAGCTGTGACCGCAGCTGCTCAATGTCGCTGTCTTTGCTGTCTAGCGCCATCTGAAGCTCAATTCGAACCTGACTTTCTTCTGCAATTTGCTGTAAAGAAAATTATGCCATGAAGTATGCACCCACTTAGACTGTACAACACTTTCTGTAGGGTAAGTTACATGGGATTCCTTACCGCCTGCATCTCATTCATCTCCTTCTGGTACTTGATGACAAGGCGTGAAAGTTTTTCCCTCTCAGATTTCAACTCTAACTGCAGCTTCCTATTCTCCTTCTCCTTTCTGCGTACATCAGTGTCAGGTCCACCCTTGGAATTGGGAATTTTCCTGTTCATGATCTCGGCTAGTTTGTTCACGGCCTAGAAACGAAGTAAGACAAAATTCAGGAATTTGCATCCGAGAACAAAACGGAGGCTATGTGTGGTGTCTAGGCTTTTGTGCACCAATGGAAAGTATTCGTCTATTGAGATAGACAGAAGAGGAACGTGGAGGATACAAGATCACATATATGAGCTTGTGGATATAATACAGTTAATAGTGTCACAGGCACTGATTTAGTGTTGGCATATTACAACTCTGAAGCCTGCTGACAGATTATCTGCCACCTTAGACTCTACCCCTCACATATGTCACCTCTTATTTATTTATTTGCTTACTTATATAGCGCCATCATATTCCGCAGCACTTTACAGAGGGGTTGTGCCATTAAGGACACTCATCTCCTAGCCCCAGTGTAGGAAATAAGTGTCCAATTGCTGGGGGTCTGACTGCCGGGTACCCAAGTGTGGCCCCATAACAGTGAATGGAGCGCTGGTCACACCAGCGCACACTGGTGCTCCATTAACAAGGAGGCTTTAGGGGAACTTTCGGTCCCCTGTTCTCCTCATCGTCTGACCACTGTGTCTCCAGCGATCAGGCACTTATCCCATATCCACAGAATAAGGGGATAAGTGTCTTTAAAAGCACAACCCCTTTAAGTTTTTAGGTCTTTAAAATGGTAAAAGAGTTATCCAGCTTTTTAAAACTGATGTCCTATCTATAGGACAGGAAAGCAATTTTAGATCAGCAGGGGCTGAATACCTGGATTCCCCCCAAGACCAGCTGATTCCCCATGCCAGTGCAAGCTGCAGTGCTCAATTGCTGTACTTTTAATAGCAGTCATAGCGAGTACTGCAGTAGTTGTCCCCTTGATGTGAATAGGACAATCACTGCAGTACCAGCATGGAAACAGCTGATCTGCAGGGGTCCTGACAGTTGTACTCCCTACAGACAGGACTTCAGCTTTGAACTGCTGGATAAACTCTTTAACAAAATAAACATCTAGCCCCCTCTGTAGGTTTCTCCTTACAGCCTATTCAGACAGACTTTATTGGCTGTGAAGCACTTGTGATCCTTCTATTTTTCGCAGCTCGGACTATTGGGACCCTATTCACAAACCTCATTCTCCCATTGAAGTGAATGAGTCTTAAAAAAAAAAAAAAAAAAAAAAAAAAGAAAACAGATGCCGCACAGATGCACTTTGAGTGACTAATGTACAACTACACCAAATTTACATATGAATACTGGCTTGCATATTGATAGTACAGTACAGTCCTAGGAGGCCATGGACCTACTGTTCCTATAGGTTATACAGGGCCCTGCATAGAGAGGAGCCCCACACGTACATAACATAGGTTAGTGATGGCTCCCTAAGGCCTCATGAACATGAGACAGGCTGCATGACAGCACAAGAAATCCTCTACAACTCCAGACGCCCCATCTACAAAGCTATTCTCCAAAATAATATATCAGTATTACATATCATCATGAACCATACCACTATTTTTTTCTGATTTTGTACAAAATCAGAGAAAAAACCCTCTACATGAAATTGGAGGCAAACAGAGATCCAGAAAAGGTCCCAGGCACTTCTTGGAGTTCTCCATTATGGTTCTGCACAGAAATGAGCTATAAAAAGCTCTTGATGGAATTTTTTTTCAGTCCCCCTGACCACTTCTGTCACCCCCACCTGTATGGTGACTTCACTAATACTACAAGACCAGTCAGAGGTCTCGGGGGTTAGTCGGCGACATTACCTGAGTCTTCAGGGTTCTCTCAGTCAGCAGCTGCTTCTCAAATTGTGTTTTAATGGCCACGACGCTGGTTCCTTCATCCTTCAGATGCAGAATTTCTGTAGAAAAAAACCACACCAAGAAGGCAAAGTTAAAACATGTCAATTCCTGGCTCTCCTGTATTTTAGATTGGGTGTCCATAGGTGATCTTAATGGAAAGTAAGGTGAGAATGGAGTTCCCTGTCATCCAGGTAAATTTGCCAAAAGAAGTTTTCATGTCTGGGAAAACCGATTTGTCAAATGAACCAGATGAAAAAATGTGTCTTCTCTAATAGCGATCTGCTCTTTTCCAATATTACAGGTGACTTACGTTCTTGGGAGTCTTTCAGTTTGTTGTTCAGGTCTTCCTTCTCATTAGCCAAATTGGCTACGTCAGTAGTTAGTGTTTTGTTTGCTTCCTCAAGCTAAAGGAGAAAGATGGACAAATTAAAATACTGTAAAAGTAATGTAAAATAAGACACACCTGGAAAAGTTTCTAGAAGGCATTCTAAATGTATGTAGAAGATGTGAAGCTGACTTCCTTAGCTCTTAAAGAGGTTTTCTAGGACTTGAGGACTTAACCTTGGGATAGGTCATCAATATGTGATCAATAAGTGTCCGACACCAGGTACCACCGGTGATCAATGGTTTGTGGTGCTGACAAGTGCTACAGCTCCTTCCTTGTGCCGATGACATCACGTTCATCGGTCACATGATACAGCAGCAGCTCAGTCCTATTCAAGTGGATAGGCTGCAATACGAAGCACAGCTGCTATATACTGTACAAAGCCGTGCTTGGTATTCAGTGAAGAGGCTGCAGCTTTCACCCAAACACTGCAGCCTCATCAACCAGGGGTCCAGCATGTTAGACCCCCAACCAATCTGATATAGATTACCTAATCTAAGGGCAGGGGAAATCAGCCATAAAATTGGTGTGAATGATGTCTAAAATTTAGGCCCACTATGAGCAGATGTAGATTTTAAGGTAGACGCACTGCCTGGTGGAGGTTGCACCTGATTTATGAGGTGGTGTACGGCTCTTCATAAATAAAATGCATCATCTGCTAGCACAGGTGATATGAATAAATCTCCCTCAAAGGGTATGGCTTATTAGCATCACTTGTGACCCATCTACGTACAGAACTAATGGTGGCGTATTTCTCTGCCAGCTCTTGTTTATGACGAGCCATCATCTCCTTGATCTCAAGCTCTTTCATGATCTTCTCCTTCTCCAGGTCAGAGTATTGCTCTTCGGCAATGGAACGTGCCAGCTGTTCAGAGTCCGCCTTAGTCAATGTGATCTCCAGCTGAGCGGCTAGAGAGTCCCTGAAAATACAAAAACAACCCAATTGTGTTAGTAGTCGGGGACTCCAGGATAAGGAGATTGCAATCTGTTTTGCCATAAAGCCATAGATGTTGTTGCAGTCAACCAGGAAGATATTATCACTCCCGTACTGAGACCAGATAAGTGAGAAGTGACAAGGATTCTTGTTTCATCATCTACATATAACTTACAAGGAAAGACCATCTTCACAACCAATGTGTTTTCTTTTTTACTCTAAAATGAAAAGTGAAGCAACTTGTCTTGATGAAAAATCTCCCACCTAAAGCTTTTATGCAGACCATGCATCTCCATGGTTACAGACTACAAGAAACCCTGTGTAGTCTGATCCTGCAGTCACATTCCCTTTGACTTGTCCCCCATTTCCTACAAACATTTGGTAGTCTAACAAGAGCTAGGGCTGCACTGTCTCTAATAGTAGACTGTATACACAAAATGATAAAACAATTTAAAGACCATTTGCAAAGTTTAATATACTAAAGAGGACTTGTACTGTCAAGTGGGCGATCCCAGGCTGGAGCAGATCGTCTAGGACCGCCCACCTGATAGCAAAGAGCCAATTTAGCATATTGGGTAATAAAAGTACCACATGATTGCTCAAGTTCAGCAGGGAATAGGGAAAAAATTCCAACTGTGCCAGAATTAGTGGATTTGCACCTATTGAAGGGTGCAAACAGTTGGAGTTGGTGGAGGTCGTGAAAGGGCTTCTTTAATAATAATTTTGCCAAATCTTATTCCAGCATAGCTGATTAAGAGCCACATGCTGAAATCTACACCATCCAGGAGCGAGCACAGATGTCAGCCATTATCCCCAACCACAGCCCCCGTGACCCACCTCTCATCCTGGAGCTCCTGAACTTTCTGCTGCATTTCCTTATAAAGTTTCCCTTGATCTTCACACTCTTCCTTCAGTTCCCGCACCTGGGTCTTGTACAGCGTCTAAATACGCAAACAATAGAGTAATATCTTTAGAATTTACAGTATTTCAGTGACACTAGTGACAATATCATGAACAAGCAATGCATAGAGAGATATATATTTGCATGCGCATTGAGTCTGCTTAACATCCCAGAAACAGTCTTATCCATGGCCGTGTCTGATATTGCAGCTCACCTCAATTCTGAGAAATTGGGGGTGAGCTGCATTACCAGACACTGCCAATGAACAACAGTGGCACTGTTCTTGAATAACAAGCATACCCTTTCTTTATACTTTTGGAGAAGCCCTTCACGTATCATATACTTCCACTTATTTTCTCCAGTGCTGCCCATTTTTTGTTAGCTCTTCTCCATTAGGGCATAGCTATAGGGACTCTATATTTTTAAGGTTTAGTACATTTATAGGATATAGCATCTGTTAAGGGGGGATCATTTTGGCTGAGGGACTGAGTATTAGAACTATATAGAATGTATAGACTTGGAAAATATAGTAAATCTATAACTACTTTTTCTCAAGCCAACCTTAATGGCGTTTAAATAATAGATTAAATTTACTTTGCAGGTCATTGACGTACTAATTTTTGTCAATTATGAGCTATTTTCGAACAGTGACATAAGTATTTGATATATTTGGTGTCATTGTAATTCACTGACTTCAAACAATGTTCCCGAGCCCCATCAGTAACTCCTTAGTTGGTAGGGAGAAGTGGTACTATGTCTTATTAGGGAGACATCGCCTCTATGAAGCCACTGGGAGGTGTACAGGGACTTATTAGGCTAGTCACGCCCTGCTTAAAATCCTGGGAAAAGAATATGCAAAAAAAAAAAACAAAAAACAGGCATTAATCTATAGGGAGCTAACTTTCAAATGGTGGCACTAGAGCAAGTTTCCCCTTGGTATAGTCTCCTTAGTTGCTATGATCACTTTTGGCTGTGGCATTTAAGGGACTAAACAGTCAGGATCGAAGTTGTCTAAGATCCCAGCCAATGCAGTGGGCACTGCTTTTCCTATACTTGTACTGGACATACCATTGGGTCCTGTTGTAGTCAGAACACCGCAGTTTGGACATTTTGTGAGAAAGGGTGATTATTATGTCTGTTTTGGAAAGAAAAATTGCGCAAATGCTTACAGAGAAATATTGCTCCGCCTCCAGCTGGTCTTGAAGTTCCTTCATTTGACCATCAGCATCTTGGCGTTCTCTGCAGAAAACAAGGCACAGTAGTAAGTTACAGTAACAAAAGGTAATAAGAGTCCAGTGGGCGGAGTGACTCACTGAATGACAGCCTCTATCAATTTGTATACAGAAATGGCTGTCAACCACAGAGAAGCACCACCCACTGGACTCCTAAGTATATAAAGAGCAGAGATTTACATGAAGAATGACAAGTTATACTAAATGTTTTCTAACAAAATGATATCTCAATATCTCAATTTGCTCAGCTCCTCCTGTTCCACGGGTCAGGCTACATGTTATGTACAATGGGTTCCTTTAATCATGGCAGCTTTGTGGAATAGAGTAAAAAGACAGATGGTCTCTTACTTGCGCAGCTCGCCGTTCTGTTTCTCCAGGCTCACTCTCATCTCGGTCAAGTGGTTGATCTCCTGCTTCAGCTGTTTCTCTGACATCTTAAGGCTGTTCACGTGCTGAAGCTGCAGCTTTAAGTCATTCTGGGTCAGGTTTCGTTTCTGCATCTCCTGCTCAGTTTTTAAGGTAAGGTTTTTAACCTAAGAAAAAAAAAAATAGATATGGACAAATGAAATGTTAATAGTGGGCTTGTATCAAAAAAGTAAGACTAAGTCATTAAAGAGGGCCTTTCACCAGATCCAACAAGTCCAGCTCTTTACATATAGTCACTGCTCCACGGATTCTGGTGCAGTTGGAATTTTTTTCTCTAGCCCCCACTGTTCCTGAGCAATCAATGCTGTTAGTTTTGGTGCCTGATATGGTACTTATACTCTGTACTATCAGGAGGGCGGTGTCAGGCAGGAGAGACAAGGGGTGGGATTCTGAGCTCTGACACTGGCTGCCTCTGATTGGAGCTCTGAGCCACACCCCCTGCTTGACACCACCCTTATGACATTACAGAGCTTAAATAGCCAATTAGATACCAAAACTAATTGCACTAATTGCTCAGGAACGGTGGAAGCTACAGAGAAAACACCAACTGTGCTGGAATCAGTGGGAGCACCTATTAACAGATTGCTAAGAACTAAAATTGGGGAGGTGGTGAAAAGTCCACTTTAAAAGGGACTGTGACAATAAGGACATTTGTTCCCCCATCCACAGGATATAGGGCAAGTGTTCGATCACCGGGAGTCCGACCGCCAGGTTCCCCAGCATTTAGGAGAACAGGGTATTGGAAGTCCCCTAAAGCCTCCTTGTGAACGGAGCGCCATTCACTGCTATGGGGCTGCCAGGACTACAATTTCCGGCAGTGCCCATATCCCTATAGCAGTGAATGGATCACCGGTCATGCAAGTGCACTTGTGCTCCATTCACAAGGAGTCAGCGTAGGGGACTTTTGGTCCCCTGACTGCTGGGGAATCTGGCAATCGGACCACCAGCTGATACTTATTCCCTATCCCAGGATATCCACTGATCAGCTGTTTGAAGGGGCCACAGCACACGTGTGAAAAGTGAATGGGATAAGGCCGTAATTAAATTGCATGGCCTCTATAAAACAGACAGCGTGCAATGTAAACAGGGAAGAGGTCTCAGCACTCGTATGAATGCTGCAGCTGCTTAAATAGCTGACTAGTGGTGGCCCTGGGTGTTGGACCCCCACTGATCTCTTATTGGTGACCTATTCTGAGGTCATCAATAAATAAGAATCGGACAATTCCTTTAACTATCTTAAACCTCTGTAATCAGGCAACATCTCTTTACACAAAGGGATAGCACTGATGCCCCTTGGCAATGGTACAGTGTAGTCGCTTACATCTTCCATCAGTTTGTCTTTGATGGTCTCCAGCTCATTGATCTTCTGCTTGGCTTGTTTAAGGTCACAGTCCAGCATGGAGCATTGCTTCTCCACCTCCAGCAGGTTGTTCTCCAGTCTCTGCTTGGATAGTCTCTCCTCCTGCAGCTTCCTCTCCATATCTAGAGATGACATACAAGTATATTAACCCACTATCATAAAGAATAGCTCAACAATTCCAATACCCTGGATATGACATGTGCATGTTTTTAGGTCCGTAATTTAGTGTAGATTATTATTAAGTCCTATTCCTGTCTATTTTGCAGTCCAGGCTCATTCATTGAAAAGTATGGGACTTCAGAGGGCACAGACAGCACACGGATATCATCTATGTGACAACTTTGTGTACATGTACCATAATGTAAGACTCCCTCTGTAAACTCACTGGTGTTCCCCACATGGCGCTATGGATTGCGCTTGTATCCTTAATGGTTAATGATAATTTGCTGGGTACCTGTAGCTGCCACTAGAGGGCGTTTACTGCATGTTGTTTTTCTACTAATTTCAATGTATAATAGTGTGAAGTTACCGCCGGTAGCATGAAATAGTGACAGGCATGTCAGAGAAAATGTGGCTTTAAAAAGTTACAGGCTCGGGAAAAAGCGCCCTCTGGGAGGCGCCGCGCCTGTCTACGCTTGATCGACAGGTCTCTGCAGTTTGCAGGTAGCGCTACCTCCTATAATTAGAGACCCAGACTGGTAAATATAGATATTGGAACAGGTCAAATTTAGTAGACTTGTGTGCACAGTAAATTGTGTATATTTTCTAACTATATTCCTGACTGCCCCTATAAATATATTATGACCTGGAGATGACCACCCCACATTATTATTCTGGCGCAGTCCTAAATACCGTCAGCAAAATATATTATGCAAAAAGAGTGACCCAAAAGGGGTTAATTAAAATATTTGGAAATTAAAGGGCAATGTTAAACTAGGCAAAAACTGTAGTGGAAAAAAATCCTGAATTCCATGTGAATACCCAGCGGACTGGTGACTGTATGGCTTTTATTTATAGATGCCAGGCCTGAAGGCTGCAGACTGTGGGCTGTGTTTATTTTGGCTCAGGTATAGCTAGACCTTTGTCTCCTAAATCCTATGTGTGTGGGGTCCAGTCACGGCAGAGACGCCCAGAATAAGCCCTACGTGTACCATGCAGGAAGAATCCAGCCCTGACTTCATTTGACCTCTTTCAGTCCCCCCGGAGACTAAAGCAAGCTGAGATTCCTGCGGCCGTGCTTTACGTTGACTTGTAATGGCATGCTGTGCGTCACAGGTATGGCATTGCAACCATTCTCTCATATAAAGCGGTCTTTCAAGGACAGCCGGGTAACCCTTACCTGCCCAAATAGAATTAAATTTCGCAAAAGAACTAGAGCCAGAATATAGTATAACTAATGTTGTGTGCATAAAGTTACAGATACCAATGTTCCAATGTATCTGAGGTGAAAATAAAGCAGCTTGCAAAAATGCTTAAGTTATAACCTATTTTTTGTCTACAGCTCCTCTGCAAAGCTATGCGTCTTCATGGTAACATAATACAGGCAATCCTGGTGTATTCTGATCTTACAATCATTCTCCTTTCCATTTCTCTTCTACTACTATTTAACAACGTAGTAGAGGACCAATGAATGGATATGACTGCAGGATCAGACTACACAGTTTGCTTGTAGTCTGTTACTATGGAAACATAAAAAAGCTGTATATAAAAACTGCTGGAGCTGCAATCCTCATTTAAATGAATGAGACAGTTGTAGAAATTTCTAGCACAAATCTGATCTGTGAGAAATATATATAGAGAGTTATATAGAGTGAGTTGTGGAGCAGGGAAATCAGTGGCTGTCATCTTGGCTACCTTCCCCCAAACAAAACATGCTGTATGTGAGGACTTGATTTGGCAAAGATGACCATGATCTTGATACATGTGGTAAAGTGAACTGAAGTGGTCACTAGAAGTGACCCTGACCTATAGGCCCCCATACACATGAGAGAAGTATCAGTCAAGTCTGGCAAGACCTGTCAACTTTCTAGGTTTAAAGAGGAACTTTCATGTCCTCAGAGACACGTGGTATTATATACTGTTTGAAAGCTGTCAGTTTTACTGGTATGTGCCCGCGGTGCTGGAGATATTGGTGACTTCAGCACCAGTATCTCTCCACTGTCAGAAAGGCAGGCCTTACAGATCAGAGAGTTAGGAACAAGCCCCCTGACATCACAAGGCTATGGAAGAATACTGTCGGGAGGGTGTTCCTTACTGCCCGTCGTTGACCCTAGGCTGTAAGGCCTGCCTTTCTCACAGTGGAGAGATATCGGTGCCGAAACGAACGGCACTGATATCTCCAGCACCAGGGTGCAAACTGGGAAAGCAGTATGTAATACGACACATCTCTGAGGGCATGAAAGATCCTCTTTAAGGGTCTCCTAACACTCCTCTCTGACAGTTCAAGCCATGGTAAGGAAGGATCGGACAAGTCTAATTTCAACAACTGATCCTTTTGCTCTCAGGGAAGATGCTTATTGTTCTCTGCCCTTTTAAACCACATGCATGCTTGGCATCAAACCTAGTGTGCCTGAGTATTGGGGAGGCCGGAGGAATGGCTGTATACCTGAATAAGAGGCCCACCCAATATTAACTGAAAATGCCCTACTAGGTTATTTGTAAATGGGATTTCTAACCACAGTCCATAGATTGTGCACTCTTACCTTTCATGGCTTCTGACTTGGTCTCTTCAATAGACTGATAGATCTTGTTCTTGTCCGCCAGGCGTGCTTTGGTGGCTTTATGTTCTGCTTCCTCCTTCTCTACATTCTGCTGCAGAGCTTTCAGCTTGTACGTCATATCAATCTCTAGGTTGTTCTTCTCCTACAATGATATGAATTGGTAAGAAGTTACGTTACCCCGTAATGAACAGGCATTCTGGATGGAGGGGAATTCCCACCTATATATTATATTTCCATATTCCCCATTTTGTTATTTTGGAGCAATCTGCGCTTTTTCTTGACAAGTCCAAGATTCATTTTAGGACATCATTGCTACAGCTGTCCCAATGTAATGGGATCATTTCTTAACAGCCCTATCAAGGTAGTGTATAGTCAGGACTGATCCATATTACTAATCCACAAAATAAGGAATAACCAATCACTAATAATAAGGCAAGCAGATATGACATAACAAATGAAGAAGTCAGCACCTTCTACGTACTCTTGGCTTTCTAAGCTAAAGGATTGGACTATTTTTGGGAGCATATCTGAAGCCGGCCATACACACTAAATTAATGTAGGCTGAACCCGCTTATTTAGGGGAGACCAGCTGACTCTGTAATGTGCATGGAGGCTTCCTGACTCACTCCCTGACAGCAAATATCAGTGAAAAGAAAAGTTGGGCTTGTAGCATTACAACATGTTCAATTCTTTAGTTATCAGAGACACAAGCCACTGGCATCAGAGCCTGGCAGCAGCTTTCCTATTTCCCTATTCACCACACATGCACACTTGGTCGAGCCGAGCATGCATGTGTAGGGGGAAGATTTGGAAGAGATAGCAAGCTAGCAGAACAAGTATGTGACTGGATAGCTACCTAATGTGCATGGCCACGCAGAGAGAAGAGGATAACAAGAGGAAATAAAAGATATAGCGAACCATGAAAACCATTTACCTCTGCTCTTTGTATCACTCTCTTTTTACAGCACGCAACCATCTTCCTTTACTCCCCTCTACCCAATTTCATGTAGCGTTCAGTAGTAGTACATATTCACTTAAAGAGGACCTTTAAACACCTCCACATCTTTGCATTCTTCAATAGGCACTGTTCCATTGAATTGGGCACAGTTGGATTTTTTTTTCTAGCCCCCAACATTCCCGAGCAATCCTGTTAGTTTCAGCACCCAATATGCTATTAAGGTTTAGGTTTGCAGTCCCAGAGCATCTGCTCCTGTTGAAGACCGCCTACCTTACAGTATAGAGCCTACTTAGCATATTAGGTACTTAAACTGTGATTGCTCAGGAACGGTGGGGGCCGAAGAAAAAATTCCATCAGTGGAGAAGTGCCTACCGAAGGATGCAAACAGTTGCCTTTCGTGTAGGAGGTATTAGGTCCTCTTAAAGAGGGTGGGTGGCGTCAGGTTAAGTATAAAAAAAAAAAGTCTCTCCCTCCCACCAATCTGATGGGCTCAGGTCAGCACTGTGCAATTAATAATTTCTTCCATAGAGGGCGCTGATTCTGACAACAACTGCTCACAGCACGCACTAAGACCTGCCATGATCTTCTGATTAATCTGGTATTATAAGTGTGTTATTCACTAATGCACCGCTCCTCACCTTCTCCAGGGAGGCCAGTCTCTCTTGCAGATGTCTCTTCTCAGACTCTGTGCGTGTAAGGAGATCCTTTCCTTTCTTTACTTCTTCTTCTAATATAGATATCCGGCCTGCAGAACAGAATATGCACCAGATGAGTGTGAACACTGAGCACTACATGCCATGAATGCTTCATACAGACAACTAGCAGGATCTCCATACCTTGTAGGTCACTTATAACCTCTGAGCCCTGCGTCCGGTCCCTCTTTTCAGATTCCAGGGCCGACTGCAGGTTGATGTAGTCCTTCTCTAACTTCAGTTTGGCATTCTCCAGCATACACGTCTTATCCTGGAGCTCTCTGTTATTGGTTTCCAGCTGCTGGATCTGCTTGGACAGCTCGTTCTGGTTCTTTCGTAACCGGGCTGAAGTGTCTGACTCTGTACGTACAAGAGCGTTGGCTTCATCCAGCTACGGGGAAACATAAATCAGTAAGATGGAGGACCTGACCTCTTATATTCAAGACGCTGAAGATTCATATTGCTTACTTGTCTTTGGAGCTGGTTCATTTTCTCATTGGAGATCTGAGAGTTTTGGTTTCTCTTCTTCGAGTCTTCAAGTTGATCTTTCAGACTGTTCACTAATAAAACACAAGTAAAAGAGTCTCTGGTTTTCAATGGTGTCAACAGGTAGTAAGTAGACCAGACTCTCTACTCCAACACTAAAGATAGCCATACAGCTTAGAATGTTACTTCATCTTCCCCATACGCATGCATGCTTGGCCGAGTGTGCAAGTGTTCTCAATGGATAGAGGGAAATAAGCTGCTGCCAAATAGCTACCTTTAGATTAAAAGGTGTTGTCCAGGGAGTCTTTATACACTTACTTCTTCCAGAGGTTCTAAAGCAATGTACCTAGGGGTTTTGGTCTGGATCTGACCCAGGTCACGTGATCAGAACCAGCACCTGGCCCCAGAGTCTCGAGAAACTCGGGGCCAAGTGCTAGTTTCAATCACGTGATATGGGATCAGAACCTGTCCTGAAACCCCTAGGTACATTACTTTAAAACCTCTGGAGGAAGTAAGTGTATAAAGACTCCCTGGACAACACCTTTGCAAGGCTGGTCATGTCCAATTCTATACCTTGATGTTGCAGTCAGTAGGAAGCTGGGACTTGCTCAATCCACATGATTCTCAGCCTAGACATTAAAATATTGCCAAAGCTTCCTAACATTGAAGATTAGCACCCAGTGAAAAATTTCTTGGTCAGCCACTAGCATCTCTAATCCCCCCATTAACATGGAGGAGGGTGGGCATGCCAAACAACACTAGCATTGCTTTTCTTAGACAGGAAACAGATGAAATTGGAATAAATATAGATCCAGTGTGACTGATTTATTCCCCCACAGCGCCGTGCCGTACACTGCATAGAGGCTGTGCTTGGTATTGCAGCTTAGCCCCATTCATTTAAATGGGACTGAACTATTGCTGTACCATGTGATCTATGAATGTGATACCCTCTTCAAAACAGCTGATCGGCAAAGGTCCTGTTTGGCAGACCCCCACTGATACCATACTGATAACCTATCCTAAGGATAGGTCATCAATATGTAAGTTATGGAAAATCCTCTTAAAGAAGTTGTCTCATGGTGAATTTCCCATGCGCCATTAGGATACTCTGGTATGGACCAGAGAGGAGCACTGCTCTCATTCTATAATACATGGATAGCTGTCTGAATGGCCAACATATAACAAACATGTCTGGCTTCATACTGAAAGAGGTGGCCTGCGTGACCACTCATAGAAGAGGCAATCACATTGTTCTAGTAGAGGCTTTCAAGCTCCGTCTGTATTATAGGATCTGACACAAGCTCAGCTCGCACACCTTCATTTTCTAAACTGCGTTTCTTGTCTGCCTCATTCTCTGCTTTTCTTTGGTACTCGGCGTTCTTGTGCTGTAGCAGAGCCTTCTCCCGCTCTAGCTGCCGGCTGGTAGACTCCAGGTTCTTCCGAGAATGGATCTATATATATATATATATATATAAACAAAGACACGTTAATGGAGAAGAGTCCTAACCATTTATGTTGTAAGATGTATTACTTTTTACATGTGGCTTCTACTCCACGCTTTAAGGGGGGCCTACAGAAAACTAAAGGGCATGATCCGTGCAGAAACCTTGAGAATGAATTTTAGGACTACATATTGTGCATGAGCAGAAGGGCATATATTGAAAACCAGGCTTAGAAAAATAGGTCTGCTTTCTTCTGGTAACCGCACCA